>JAGFMF010011694.1:11508474-11524944 GCA_019455555.1 Galemys pyrenaicus
GGCCGGCAGCAGGGATCGAACTCGTGCTGCAGTGGCTGCAGTGGCTGCGATTTGCTTCGTAGTGCGTTGCTTAACCCACTGCGCCACCAGGGGAGGCCCCCCCTTAGCATTTCTTCTTGCTGAGGCCATGGCACTGCAAGGGGGTGGCTGACAGAAACACGCTCTGCTCTGAGCTTTGTTTCTCCACCCAGTCTTCCCTGAAAAGACGTCAGCATCTAAATCGGATTAGTTTAAGCGTTTGATGGAGTGTGTTCTCTCTCTCTCCCTCTCTCTCTCTGCTCAGGCAGAGATTAAAGGTGACATTTCTGGAAGCACAAAAGCTGGCAAATTCCTGAGCAGTCAACACAGACCTGAGCTGCCCAGGAATGCTGAGGCTCCTGTGTGCTGACATCATCCCCCTCCTCGCTTGGGGAGGAGTCCTCTGACCCCCAGGTCTTAGGGCAATTATTTTTAGCCAGCGAAACCATCCTATGGCATTCCCATGGTGTATTCAAGGGAGCAGAATTTCAGGGAGGGCCCCTTTGACTTTACTGAGTTTCCTTCCCTGCCTCTTGCCTGTGAAATTGGAGATTTTTCAGGATGGAAGGGCCCTCAGTTGGTAGATGACGGCTGGGATGACTCGTTCAAGGTCAAACTACCCATGCAAATCTGCCCTTCTTCCCCTCGGCCACCCCATTCCTTATCCAGCCCTTTGTGATAGCAGTGCCCAAACTGTTTGTCTCAGGAC
Organism: Galemys pyrenaicus; assembly: GCA_019455555.1. NCBI lineage: Eukaryota > Metazoa > Chordata > Mammalia > Eulipotyphla > Talpidae > Galemys > Galemys pyrenaicus. Next base: position 11,509,202 of record JAGFMF010011694.1, read on the forward strand.
CCTTTGCACTCTTCGTATTATTCATAGTTTATAGCCATGTAGATGCAGGTGTAGATACGCTCCAGCTAAAAATCAAAGCCAAGAAATTAAAAAAAATGCACTTTTGAATTCATTTAAAATATACAAATAAACCCATTACAATGTTAACATAAAACACTTTTATGGCAAATAGCTGTGTTTTCCAAAACAGAAGTTATTAGTGAAAAGTGGAATTATCCTGCATTTTTCAAATTGTTTTAATGTCTGGCTTAATAGAAGACAGTGGGATTATCATATCTGGTCTGCATTCAATCAGTTATAATTATCACATGTCATGCAGCTTTTGGAAAACTCCACTGTGAGAGATTAAGGGTGAAAAAGTTTATGGAAAGGACAATCCAAATGTAGTCCTTGTACCACATTTTGAGAACTACTGGTCTACTAAATATTGTGCTTTCCTCATCAATAACACTCTTAAAATTCTGGCTCATACAATTATTCATAAGTACTCATCAAAGAATTACCAATATGAAAATTTAAAGACACATGTAACATGTATGACTGTCAGTGTAAACACTAGGTTAGAAAAGAAACAGAATCGTCTTTATTTTCTACAACAATGTAATATCTGATTTCATATCCATGTCCTGCCTGACTGCAGGGAAGCTCCCCTCCCCAAAGATTGTGACTTATTGGGCTCTTAAGTAGCGTAAATGTTTATGGGGGCCCCATGGTCCTTGATGCACACACTGCACAAAGCACTTGAGATGTCCATGTCAAGTTTGGTAATTACCCTTATTAAATTTAAAAACTAAGCCCCTAGTCCTTGCCCAGCAGGCACGTTTGGGAGGCTTGGATAGATAAAGGGAGCAGATGGGCCTGCCATGGGAAGCTGGACATTAGGCTGATGATCCAAATAGCTGATGATTCTTTAATGCTAATTTGCATCATCCGTCAGGACACATCCAGGACTAGCCACCCTAACCTGTCAGTGATGCCTGGAGTATAAATAGAGCCTTGGGGCCCAAAGTCATTTGTCCAGCAAATGCATTCTGTCTTGCCTACTGCTTCTCTTAGCAGTCTATTTCAATAAACCTATCTGTTCTTTCTCCGTTCTGTCTCTGGTGAATTCTTTCACCCCTGTGCTTCTGTCTACATCTGCATCTGTGTGTACATCCACAAAAGTCCACCATCTAGATGGATAACCAGGGGACCTAGTACTTCGGTGTAGACTGTGCATGAGGGCCCTTGCTCGTGTGTCCATCTGCTTCTCTTCAGGGTCCAGTTCTGTCTCCCCCAGAGGTGCCAAGACTGTGGACAGAGATTCCCGCCCCACTTCTCGCTCAGAAACCATCATTGTGTCTTTCTGTTTCCTCTCCTTTGATACTTTCCTTACAGGACCCATGAACTTCCATCAGGGAAAATCTTGATATCTCTTTCTGATTCTCCCAGCGTCTTAGGGTTTTAGACAGCAAAATCCAAGAAAACGTGCAGGCTATTTCTTCTTCTCACCCTGCTTCATGCCTTCTTTGGGATTAAATGAGTTAATAATAAATGTACCTGGCACACACTAAGTACCTACTACACGTTGTTATTAATATGAATATTCTTGCTATTTTTACTCGGAGATATTGAGGCTAAAGTTTGGAAAGGGAAAAAGGAAGGGAAAATTTAAGAGGGGCAGACCCCTTCAAGGTTCCATTTCTACCTGTCATGTGATGAAACCTGGTCCTCCGTAACTGAGCCTTGTGACCTGTTCTGGCTGCCTGGTCTTCCTGTTCCCTGCAGCGCAAATGAGTGAGGAGCTGCCTCAGTCTACCTTCTGATGCTGATGTGGAGGCTGAGATGTGCTCACAGCTCCCTTCACCTCACAATCACTCTCTCTCCATCACACAATATATTTTATTTACCAAGAAATCTGCTCGTAGGTCACCCTGAAGCACCCCTGTGGTGGGATCCTCATGGACTCTCACACGCCTCCAGGGAGGGGCAGATGGACACCTGCAGCAACGGCCCATTCTCCTGCAGTGCCCCTTCTCAGTGGTGTAACTGTTCGCTCAGGTCTCCTGTTCCCTCAGCCCTGTGGTCTGATGGGGACCTCTGGGCCAGCTTCAATCCATTTCTGTGGCACAGGTTTGCGTCCAAGAGACGCGGGTCCGTCTAAGAGACAGTGGGTATGCGTGGACAGACAGGAGGGTGGACACAGGCAGGTCCCTCTGAAGGCTGAGAGCATCTTTGAGGGATGCACGTGCACTGACTGCCTCCTCTTCCAACAGGGTTGGAACCAGGGGGCAGATCTGTCTTTGCCAGGGCTCATCCATCCATTTCCGTCATTGTTCCTTTGCCTATCCTGATGGGTCTGCTAATGCACTGCCAATACTAGCTGGACATGTGTGCATGTGTGTTCCACAGGTTTTCTGTGTGCCAATGCTACTGTCCACAGGCACACAGTAGGGAGAGAAATGGATACAGTACAGAAAGCCTCCCCCCTCCCTCCCTCTCTTCCTCCCTACCACTGTTCTTCCCTCTGGGGCTGACAGTGGAAGTTCTCTCCTCTAAGTTTTGGGAGTAAGTCTAGAATAAAAGTGGACACGTGAGATTTTTTGAAGTGGAAAGTACCCTCTGCATATTTTCTTTAAGTCTTGTTCTTCACGGCTGGGTGATTAGAGCCGCTGTTGAACTCCCTTGAAAACTCAGAAGGAGCTTTCAAGCTCCCACAATGACCTGTGGCTGAGTCATTCTCCTGTGAGTGTGGCCAGCTTACCTTCTGCTCCTTGCAGTGCAAATGAGAGATTACTGGGGTTTACTCCCGGACTGTCAAGTTAAGATCAGAGCTCCACCTTGCAGTCCCCAGACCTGGGCTTCCAGTACAGCTCAAGTCGAGAACCACAAAAACACAGCCCAGGAAAAACTTCTGCATTGTATGTGTGGGGTGAGCGTGCCAGTGAATCAGAAGCGAGTAAGTGCCTGCAGAGGAGGAAGTTACTTATCAGGCAGGACTTCCTGGCCAGGGCACCCACCAGTCACTGCAGAGCAGATAGTCTGCAAACTCCTGGAGGTCAACTTTCCTTTTCCAGCATCTGGTGGAAATGCTATGGCTGCTGAGCCTCCGCAGGGGCCTTGGGTGTATTTTGATCAAGTCAGGCCATGTGAGGTGTAGGAGTGCCCTGCAGATCTGACTACTTCCTGGGCTCCCCTCTCCCACAGCACAACCTCCACCCTTCGCCTTGGTAAGACCTAACATGATTGTGAAGGGGCTGGGGTCCCCCTTCACAGACCGTCATGAGTAGTGCTCTGTGATTTAGAGCCCAATTCATCCCATGCCCAGGGAGTCTTGTTATTGCCGTGACGCTATCGTGTCCACTTAGGGCCTTTCCATCCAGACGGGGCGGTGTCCAGTCCAGCATCAGTCATGGCTGTGGGGTGGTGATTTCCCATCACAGGACTTCTTCTGTTGATGATTTTATTTCAGCATCTCATAAAGGTGCTAGAGACTTAGACATGGAGGGAAATTCAGATAACCTACATCTGACAAAAGAGGAAACTGAGGCTCGGTGTGTGTGATATAGCCAAGGTCATGGAGCAAGTTCATAAAGAACTAGGACACCCCAGTTTTCCTGTCTGTCCACTGATGTTTTATAGTCTCATTGAGGCTAGTCATTAACAACTAAATTTTTCATATGCTGTTTTAATAATAGCTGTGATGGTGTGTTGTTTCTTTAATTCTGGAGCAACTGCTCCTTAAGCTTGGGTTGTCGGTTTTCATTGCCCATCATGCGTCATCAGGCTTCAGTGCAATCTACCCTTCCCAACACAGTGACTTGCTGGTAGTGATTAGGCGCTGGCATTTGGGGGGTTGATTGTCCCTGTAGCCTGGAATCTAGATTTTTCCCTTCCTCCTTCTCACGGGGAACACAGGGCTCCATCTTGTATAATCTGTGAACTGTCTCGCCATGCTGAACATGTCATCATTTCACCTCGCACCCCCTCGGTACCACAAAGGCTGTAATTGGCGTGGTTCAGAGACCCTGTTCAAGGAGTCAAAATGAATCCCTTATGACAGTCTGCAACGAAGCCACGGCCCGGGCGTCTGGCTTTAATGGGAGCAGAGAAATCGCTACCAGATGACGGGAACTTTCAGAGGACTGAACCTCCGCCTTCCAACTCAAACCATTTTTGATGGCAGCTTGTCCCCTCACATGTGCCATGCAGACGGGTTATTTACAGGACACCGGAGCCAGCAGTGCTAAATGTATAACAGCAGGGCTGCGTGTGTACTGGCTGAGGTCATGGTTATTCATTTCAGGCTGTAAAGACATTTGGTTTAAAAAACCCCAAGACTCCACTGGGATTGGTTTTCAGAGAAGAAAAACAGCCCCGAGTCTTTTCCTGTTCAAACACCGGTGGGATCAGCACTTACATCACCAGCCTCCACTTAACCCTTGGTGGGGAGGAAGCCTCCTAATCCTATAATGCGCCCTAAGTGAAGAAAGCGTGAGTCACAGTGATTGATGATGAACTCACTAAAAATGTGTCTGATGCATATGCACCCAACCCAGAAGGCACAAAAACTGCTACAAAATTACAAGAAGGGGGCCTCCCTGGTGTCCCAAGGGGTTAAACACTGCACTCTGAAGCATCCACAGCCACTGCAGCACAAGTTCGATCCCCGGCCAGGGAGGTGACCCACATGGTGCGGCAGACCTCTTCTGTCTTGCCCACTGTTGCTTCAGTCAATCTGCCTGTTCTGCTCCTACTCTATCTCTGGTGGCTCCTCTCACCCCGCCCCCACCTCTGGCCTGTACCCCACTATGCATAAATAAATCTTTTAAAAAAATTACAGGAAATCTCAGAAACAGACATCTTGGGGCCTTCACTGAAGGTTGTTTTGGGCATCAGTTTCCTCATTTGTGCAGAGGGAAGAGGGACGAGACTATTTCTACATTCCTCTCCAGCTTGCTTGTTCTGCTTGCCCATCAACATACTCCATTATGTGATGACTGTTTTAATCTATGCGTATTCTCCCAAGCTGGATGTTTCCTTGAAGTTAGGGGCCACTTTGGGGGGAACAAGGCTATTTTTTCATAGCTTCCTGCATCTGTAGGTTCACTATTCTTGAACTGAAAAGGTTAAATGGCAGCAGGGAGGTTGTTAAGTCTTTGAAATATGCCTCTGTCCTCTGCAGTACACAGTACTGCAGGCCCAAGCTTCTGAAAACAAAGCAGAAATGGTGATGATAGTGTAACATGCAGAGATTGTGTGGGGAGGAGGAGGTGGCAGATAGAGATCTTGGCTTTTTCACACAAAGACATCCAGGTTAATGACAAACCCAAAGGGTGGTCTGTAAATAATGGTCACCATTTCCAAAGAACAACTCCTTTCAACCCTACTACTGCACATTAAAGAAGTCCTCACTCTGCAGTCACCTTTGACCTCAGAAAACAATAGCACAATCTAAGGTAAACATACCTCCATTTAATGCTTTCCTCAACAAGTTAAAAATTAGCGAAACTTCTCTCATGCGGAGAGGAGAGAATACACAGTACCAAGAATACACATGATCTGTTTTTAATTCTGCTTGGTCATTTGTGTTTTCTAAAACTGCAACACAAACACAGATGAATTACTGCTGTAACAGGGAAAAACCTTAGTCCATGTAATTGGTAACTCAGGAATGATGAAGGGGGAGGAGAGCTTTTTGAAGTGGACTTCCTGCCCACCATGGTAGGTACAGATGGGACCTAAAATATGTATTGGAGGAGGGGCCACACTCCCTCTTCTTTGGGGGCTGGGCAATTTTATTTACTCCCCTTCCAAAAGGAAGACAGTCCTTGATCACATGACTCCATCCTACAAAACATTTAGACTTTTCTAACCTGTGGTTGGATAAACCCCCTTCCTTTCAAAGCTTTTAGCTTCTGTAACAAACCCGTGGGCACTGAGCTATGTTCTTTCTTGCTCTGTCCGCTCCACTTTTCAGGCTTCTCTAAATCTTCAAGCAGGCCCTGAGAGTGGCAAATGTGTCATCCTCCTTTTAGTCCCCCCCACCCACCCCCGTTTATGGAGCTATAATTGGCAAATAACAGTGTGTAAATCTGAAGTGAACAGAGTAAGGATCTTATATATATTGCAAAATGATCACCACGATTAGGTGAGTTAACACATCCAAAAAAGTCCAAACACTTCTCAGTTTGTGAGTCATCATGTGCAGAGGCCGTGTTACTCTCCTTTGGTTTGTCCCAGTTTGGGTATGCTGGTGGAGCAAACACGGAAGTTTTTTTTTTTTTTTTTTAAAGATTTATTTATTTATGCATACAAGAACTGGGGTGTGGGCCAGAGGTGTGGGGGCAGTGAGAGGCTTCACCAGAGACAGAGTGGGGAGCAGAACAGGCAGATCTGCTGAACTACACTGCTGAGGGTAGTAGCGGGTGAGACAGGAGAGGTTTGTCATGTAGGTCACTTCCCTGGTCAGAGATCGAACTCACAAACATGCAAGTTCTTTCGAATGGCCTACCTTGAAGTGTCATATATATAAAACATCAAGAAATAAATGCAAAATCCCATTGTGTCTGAGCTGCACTAATAGCATCCTTCCTAAATTTGGAGAAAATATAAGAAATAGTCTTCAAGGCATTTCAGATCAAGTTTGCTAAATACGACAGAGAAAAGAGAAAGAGGAAGAATTTGGAACATCAAGGATCTGCTATCTGTGAGCAGGCAAAATCTGCAGGGAAAGGGCCCCGCACCATGGCTGTCAGGGTCACCTGTTTGCATTTGCCGCCTGGGTGGTCAGAGCAGTTGCTGCTCATTTGGCCTGGAGGGGGTCCCAGAACAGAAACTGATGGAAAGCACAGCCGCTGGCCTCCTCTACGTAGACTGTGGTTTCTCCGGGCCTAGAGAGATCCACTTATGTAACGGACAATGGGAGGCATCTTTCTGGACATATGAACACTGCCCATGAGCTCAGGTAACTCTAAGCTCCTAGCGTGGTGGCATCAGGATTGGGCAGCTTTCAGGGCTGCTCCAACAGGCTGCAGCCTGAGTCTCAGTCACCTTCCAGAGGAAATGCTTGCAATGGTATGTGCATGCACAGGCCACACAGCAGGGCAGCCCGCCTCCCCTGCACCGCTGGCTCAGCCGGCTCATTCATCTCCCACAGCTGTCAGGGAAGCAAGCAGCAGGTGAAAGCAGCCACTCATTGTTCCCAGGAAGGCTTTTGCAATGCCTGTCACCCCACCGCCTGGAGGGTGGGCGCAGACCTCCAGCTTAGATCCTTTCGTGCTGGGAGGCCAAGCTCTCCAGCAACTGGGACTTGGAAAAGTATGGTTTCAGCCCAGCTGGAAAATTCCCAAGTCTGGGGCTGGAAGCTGCCTTGGGGCCTCTTGAGGGGTTGGGTGAAATGCAGGGACAGGTGAGAGCAGCCTTTCCTGGGGAGCACAGTTGGGAGGATGGGGTGGGGGGCAGATCCCGATGGCTGCAGGTTGGAGAGTACATTCCATGTCCAGGTCCTAAAACCCCTGCCCCCCTGTGTGGCAGTCTGGCACTTACTATTTGGGGCCCATTTGTTAGCTTGCTGCTCCAAGTCTTCAAGGAGGCCACTTGTGATTTGGGTGAGATCTATATCTATATACCTGCATCTATATCCATATTCATATCCATATTTAAGAAACAAATGCAAAGTTAAAATGTGTTTGAACCACAATTATAGCATCCTCCTTAAATTCTGAGATTCTGTAAGACAAGTACATTAAGATAGCCTAGCCTAGATGAAGTTGTCAAATATGACAGAGAAAGAGTTCTGAACATCGGTGGAAACTACTGAGGTAGAATATGTAGGAGAAATAAAAGAGAGTGTGTGTGTAATAAATTGGAGCCAATCTTAAAGCCTAGGGGAAAGCATCTGGCCTCCCTGGTATGAAGCTTTAGGGCTCCGGCATAATAGTTGCTCAACAGGGTCAATAGAATTTGAGTTATTATTACAAAGCAGCAACTGGAGGCAACAGAATACAGGACAGATAAATGTAGGTGGGTGGGCAAAGCCAGGTGGAAGTATGGGGGCATTTCCTGCAAATATGGCTGGTCCTGAGGGAATGGGAATGAGGCTCAGGGAGGTGTTATCACATCTCAGGGTCTAAAACACACCCACCCAGCTGGGAACAGACAGGGACTGCAAAGAGGTGAGTTGTCTATAGTGGAAGATTAGAATCTCAGGGATGGGGTTGGGGCTTTGGGAACTGTTACAGGTGGTGGGAACTTTTACACTTAGTTGTTCTCTATGAAATAGAGCAAGTCTGTACCTAACGACACCCATAGGTGCTTGGGAACGAGGACTTCAAGTGAAGCAACTATTAATGAAAGCAGGTCTTGGATAACATCTTTCATTGCATGTGGGCTGAGATCTTTTCTTATCAACATTATAGTGTAACAATTTGGAAATGATGTCATTTGATGACCTGCTGTTCTGTGCCAGGAACCTCTATAAATGTGAACAGGGTTGGTGTCCAGCACTGCTGGACTTCAGCCAGTGGTATGGGAGGTGCCAGAGTGGCTCAGCTGGGGACAGAGGACCCTCCAGGAGAGTTGGGTGCTTGGGCCACTTGAGCTCATTTGGGTACGAAATTGGAAATGCAACTCATCGGCTCCCTGCCAGGTCCTCAGTCTGTGAAATGCAAGTCTGTCTTCTCTCTTGTCCTTACTGCACCTCTAACTTCCTCTTCCTTTTGTTCCCACCATTCCTGTCACTGGCTAACCCAGCATCCCCTGAGCTCTCCTCCGCATCTTCTCCCTGCACCCAAGTACCTTCCTTGTCACCAAGTAAGCATGCAGGTCCCATCCTGGCAGCTCAATGAAATGGCTTCAAAATAGTTTTGCTAAGCTCACTGGGGACACCCAGTCTCCCTGGCCTCTCTGCTCCCCCATTTCTCTGGCACACGGTCCCAGCTGTGCCGTGGAGAGAGTGTCACTCAAAGGCCTGGAGTGCAGGCCTATTTTTAGGCAGTTCCTCGTGCATGACAGCGCTCTCTAGGGTACCCGGGAACGTCCAGGGATCTAGCAGAGGAGATAGAATGAGCATAACAAGGTGACGATCTCTGTAAAGAGGAAATATTTGCTAAGTTTGGGGCAGAGTCTCCTTGGAGTAAAGAATGGACAACTGAGATTGGGAGCCATGAGTCCCAGCCATGACAGCTGCCCCTGGTTCCATAGTAGAGGGCTCCTACAAGGCTGGGATTGGGGTGAGGCAAGCAGGGCTTCCTGGGCCCCAAAATCTAAAAAAACTCTCAAGTATGTGTGATTCCCCTCCTTATCCCGAGCCCACGTGGTGACCTAACCCCACTGTTGTGTGTTTTGAGTGAAACATACCTGGCACGAGAGTCAGAGGGTGCTCTCCATAGAGAACTTCTCTGCTTCTAGTTTCTCATCTGTAAAATGGGCATAACACCTCATCCACTTTCACTGCAGTGCTGTGATGAAAACATTATCTGAAGCCTGCTGGGCAATACTCAGCGATGTTCACAGCATCTTCAAAATAAGCCAGCTTCTGGGAAGAGGTGCAGAAACAGTCTGACAACAGACGGAAGCAGCTTACCTGTCTGATGGAACAGACACGAGGGAGGGCAAATATCCCTTCATTGTTTTTTCCAAGGGGGGGGGCACACGTCTGTCCCTGCCCCAGCCTTAGCTGGTGCCTTGGAGGAGGCCCCGCAGCCCCCAGGTGAAGTAGGCTATCTGCAGTGTTCTTTTCTATGAACCTTGAGGACTTGGCAGAACACAGCTCCCTGGGTGTGCTGCCTGCCCTCAGTAGGAGTGGGGTGTGGAAGAAGGCGCACCTGGGTTGAGCAGTCACCTTCCACCCTTTGTGATACACGTGAGGGCGTCATTCTTCCCACTGAAACTGGGCAAGCACAGGGCAGTCCCTGGTCAAATCAGGCAGGTGGTACTTATAGCAATAGAAGCTGTGTCACAAAGGTGCCCATGAGGGTTGCTTAGAGTAGGAAATATCTGATGAAAGATTCACAAGGCCAGAAACTAGAGGTGGGTCTAAATGATTACATAGTCATTAAAGTGGCTATGGAAATCCTTAGGCACCTACTGCTATGGAAAATCTACAAGCACAGGCCAGAGGGAGGATACGAAGAGTTGTCAGCCACGACAAAGAAACACCAGTCCTCATAGCGTAACCCAACAGGGCCTTAGGAGCAATAGATTTCACAGTAGATAAAATCGCACAAAGGAATAAGTTGCCCAAAGAAACACGATATAAAGCTGTCCCTTGCTCTGGCATATGCATTTCTCTGCTCACCTGTGTCTATGCCGGTGACTCTTTTTTTCCCTTTCATTTGTCCTATATGCCTCTGCTCTTTAAATGCAGCCTCTGCCTGTTTGTGTCTACACAAACATATTTCCCTTAGTAAACCTGCCATGTGCCACTGGATGGGAAACTCTGCTGAAACTTTTCTGAGGTAATCCAAGGACCTCACTGCCTGTGAACCCCATCATCTGGACCCCATCGTCCAGGCCGTCCTTTCCCAATATGGCAGTCCTGGGACTCAGGTCTTGCCAGATACTGGGATTGTAGCTGGAGCCACACCCTTCCTTCCCCACCCCCTCCAACTTAGTGCCTTGGGCTGGTCACTCACAGAAGAGAGAGGCACGTTCCCTGGGCTGCTAGGTGGGCAGGAACTCCAGGGTGTCTGTCTGAGCACCCAGGCTGAGCCTGCCAGGACGCTTGAAGAAATGCTCTCTGTGCTGCTGCCAAAGGTTCTCAAAGAACAATAAAAGAGGAGATGCTATTTTCCAGTTGGGGAGCTGGCAGGGGTATAATGGTTACACGTTTTGGAACGTCCAGGCTGTGCCCCTCTGGGAAGCTGTCTCCTGTTAGAGCCGGTGAGCTGATGAGAATGATGAGCCTGCTTCGGTAGCATGGCCAGTGTTCTCATGGCACTCAAGCAAATTGTTGGAAGGACCAGCTCCCACAGAAAGAAGCTAGTGTCTACCACTTCCCAGGACTGTGGTTTCCAATTAGTAGCAAAGGACACTTCTTGGTCATTGCCACTACTGTTAACATCATAACAAGTCACTTGTGGCTTGCCTTCCGTACCTATTGTAAGGTTTTTTTTTTTTAAATAAAGAGGCTATCTCTGCCTTCTAGAAGATTCCAGGTTACTTATGGAAAACACAGAGCAAGATGGCACAATGAAAATTGACCAAGGTGGCTCAGGACCAGAAATGCTAGAGCTCATTGTTAGGGTTCAGTTGCTGAATTGGTTACTTATTGGCTCTGTATTTTGGTCACATCACTTACCCTCTCTGCACCTTTGTTTCCCCCTTTGAAAATGGGGATGAAGATAATAATGGTGTCTACTTTACTGAGCTGTTGTGAGGATTAAATGAGTCACTGTTTGTAAAGTCCTTGGAATAGCATCTGGCATTATACACGGTGCTGGAGAAATAACATATAAGTAACATAAAAATGTGGACATAACAAATGGGAAGAGTTCATACTCGGCTTTTAAGATGAGGGTTGGCAGTTTTCCAGCATAGGCTTTGTTTTTTTAAGCCTAGTTTCAGTTGCTTCAAATCTGTTTTGGGTTTGTAGAAGAAGCAAATGGGGAGGAAAGTGATTCCTAGCACAGAGAACTTCACACAGCAGTGAAGGGCACAGTGTCACCGCCCCAAAGCACAAAAAAGTAACCTACGTCTTGCAATCTTCTCCAGTAAGTTTGGGTGGACAGTGAGGGTTCCAGGCATTTCTGAAATCAGTGCTGCCATTTTGATGAGGAGAAATTAGGAATGAGGGAGCCCAGGGTGAGGTCACCGTCTGCTGATGTCTGACATAGTGTGTAAGGTTGCTTACAGACAAATTGCTAGGGATGGAGCTCGAGCAGGGTTTTCGTCCTCTGGACAAGTAAATGCTTATATAATGTCACATTTCCATGGGTGAATAGGCTCTCCAATCCTTGTGGTCTGAAGAAGATAAAGATGGTGCCTCCATAGGCTGGGTGTAGAGTTGGGGAGATGGTATAGTGTCCCAGCACCCAAATTTTTCTCAGCACAGTGGGTCCTTGTGGACTGCCCAAAGGGGAGATAGTCCTCTCTTTAGTGCAACAAAATGAGCTGGGGCAGGGCTACTGGATGGGCGCCTCTCGCCTCTCCAGAGTGGTCAGCCACAGTCTGACAACACAAGGTGACAGGAGCTTGGCAGTTGAGTTGTCCAAGTGTATTAATACTGCCAGGCATTCAGAGTCTAGGACCCTCCAGGCAAAAATAACTCATCTCCCTCTTAGAAGCACACAGCTGAGTGACTAACACCGGTAGCAACCACTTATAAGCATTTACTATGTGCCAGGCGCACTTCTGAGTGCTTTAGCTAGAGTCACTGGCTCAATTCTCCTTAAAGCCCTAGGAATGTTACTATCTCCTTTGTATAGATGAATTAACTGGTATGGAGAGAGGTTCAGCAACTTCCTCAATGGCACAAAGCTAAGGTTCAAACCCAGTTGTTTTGACTCCTGAATTTGTGTTCTTAGTCACATTAAACAGCTTCAGAGTCACACAGTTACTCACTTACATTCTAAATACAATACTGGAACCAGAGTGCAAATCACATCAGTCAACGGTACTTCTGAGATCTAGATATTTTATGAGGGATTCCCAGTCAGTAGGTGGTACAGGGGGGCAGGTGATAAGCATACAAATGTGTTCCCTCTCTGTCAGCATTCTAAGACCTCCTGTCCTTGTTTGCTCACAAAGGTTTGCTCATGATTGGAACCCTCAAGCTAATTTCAGCACAGCCAAATTTCACTTCTAATGTGTATCTGAAAATTATAGGTTTTAGTCCATTGTTTTAATTGAATAAAATTTCTTTCTATGAATATTCACTCATCTGAAGTTTCTCTTGCTGATCTGATCAGTAAATTTTCATTCTGGTCCCTGGTTAAAACAATGAAGGAAAAGGGAAGGCAAAGACTCTTCTCTATTATTATTATTATTTTTATTGAATCAACTACAGATCAGTCCCACTGTGAATGCTCATTCAGCATCTGTGTCTGAAAGGGTGTCACAGGAAAGTTTCACTTTCCTCATTCTTTTGCTGCTTCTCTCTTAGTTGACCTGCTTCTGTGGCCCCCTCTTCACCTTTCCTCCCAGATCCTGTTGCCTCCCCTTACAGGAGGCGACAGGTTCTGAAACCAGAGCTGCTATTTGCATTCCCACTATTGTCTTCAAAGCCGGCAGAGCAGAACAAACCTGCCTGAGAGTTGCATTACAGTGGCAGCTGTTACCAAGGCAACCAGTGGTGCAGAAGAGGGTAACAAAAAGAGCCTAGGCTCTGGCCGGGCCTCCAGGGGTCAAGGAGTTGAGGGGAGGCCTAAGAGGTTGGGCCCAGGTCCCCTGTTCGGGAGCAATTGTTCCAAATGTCAACTGCGGCTCCTTTTCCTGCTCAGGCCCTGCCAGCCCCCAGCGGGCCCTGCAGAGCTCCTGTGTGTGGCCCTCTTAGGCGCCACCTGGCCCTGCCTGAACTTTCTCTTTCATACACGTTCCCACTCCTGTTTGGCTGTGTTCAATGCCTTCCTCCCTTTCTCTCTTCCTATTTGTACTCCCTTTCTAGTTATGAGAACTTCAGCATCAAAAGACTGAAAAAAATAAAACACAAAATAGAGATCAAATCAGACAGACACAGGGAGTGATGGCTGGTGGCCACACTGGCAGCTCGGCCTGCAGCCTCAGCTTCTGGATCTACCACAGGGAACACAGCCAGTGATCTGTGGCTGCACTGTCACCGGCTTCCTGCAGCTCCCTCCTCTCCCTCTCCCATAGTTGCCTCCCAGGGGGGCGGGGGTGGTGGTTCATGAGGACTTTTTCCCTTGAGGACCTCGAGAGATGACCAAACCTTTTCTTTGCTCCATGGCCTTCCTCCCTGATCTGTCTGTCCCACATGGTGACATCTCAGGAGGCAGCCTTCACACCATGGCTAACCCCAGCAACTTTTATTTCTGGCAGAGGTAAAACCTGGGAGTTTTAGGTCCTCATGGAGCTCCCTTGCCCCACTCGTGCCCAGTCCTTGTTTCCTCAGCCATCTCTGCTTCACTGCCATGCGTTTCTAATTCCTCACTTGGCAAGACTTTATTTGGTCTTCCTCAAAGTATCTTGGTCACTTAGAATCAAGTGTTTGGAGTACAGACAGATGCCTAAGCCCGTCTTCAAAATTATGGAACCCCAAATTTGGAAATTTTGGATGACCCCAAATGACATCAAATGACGGATGTTTGGTAGGGTTGGGGGAACCGCCGTCAAAGCCTGCCTTGCCCTCCTCAAGCTCAGTTCCTTGGGGTCACAGGTGACTCCTCAGCTGCGAGGTGGAGGTAACACTCAGTGAGAGGTGCTGGAGCGGGTGGCGTGGTGAGTACAGGGGCCCCACTGCTGGCCTCATGCTGTCCCAGGGACTGTCTGCTTCCTGTTCCTGATCCCCATCTGATTGGGGATCATCTGACACTTTGGCCTGCCACACAGTAGGTCTTGTGTCCTTGCCCATCAGCTTGTGGCAGCTTGTGCCCCAGAAAGAACAGGTAGGAGAACTTTAACCCCATCTCACATCTGCTGGCTGCAGGAGGTGACACGCCTTTGCCATAAGCTGCCACTGCTTTATGCATCTACCCTGTGAAAACTCCACAAGCAGACTTGTCGCTTTGTTAATGTGGAAAGCATCGGGTGTGGAGCCCATGCTTATTTGTGAGACATGGGTAATCATGAATTCCACAAGGTTGCTGTGATAATTAAGTGTGTAAGTGTCCAGCAGTATGCTTTGCAGAGAGAGCACTTAATATTTCCATTTATTTTCTTTTTCTATTTAAATACATACTGATAGATTAAACCCCTTTACCTCTCCTTGCTGATCTCATTAAAACAGTTCTAAAAAGAGATTGACATACAAAAATCAGTGCTATTTCTCTATATTAGCACCAAATGATTGGAAAACGACAGCTTATATTCTTTTTTTTAACGGTAGAAAAGAAGTATTTATTTTAGTATTTCAAGTGCAATACCCAGAGAATCAACTTTTGTTACTTGCATCTGGATTTTTTTTTAAAGATTTATTTTATTTATACATATAAGAACTGGGGTACAGGCCAGAGGTATGGGGTGGTGAGAGGATTCGCAAGAGACAGAGCGGGGAGCAGAACAGGCATATGGACTGAAACACACTGCTGAGGGGAGCAGTGGGCGCAGCAGGAGAGGTCTGCTGTGCCATGTGGGTCCCCTCCCTGGCTGGGGGCAGGGATCGAACTCGTGCTTCAGTGGCTGCGGTTTCCTTCATAGTTCGTTGCTTAACCACTGCGCCACCAGGGAGGCCCTTACATCTGGATTTTTACATGGACATATTTACAAGAAATTAAAATTTATTATTTTATTTTTTCCAGTTTTATTGATTTTCCAATCATTTAGAAAACTATATAATTTTTAACACACACACACACACACACAAAAAGAAAACTATATAATTTTGGGAAAGGACAATTTAAAAAGTAATTTTATTTAAAATCTTGTCAGGGGCCTCCCTGGTGGCGCAGTGGGTTGAGCAGCGCATTATGAAGCAAACCGCAGCCACTGTAGCACGAGTTTGATCCCTGCTGCTGGCCAGGGAGGGGACCCACATGGCACAGCAGACTTCTCCTGCTGTGCCCGCTGCTCCCCTCAGCAGTGTACTTCCCTTGATCTGCCTGTTCTGCTCCCTGCTCTCTGTGGTGAATCCTCTCACCCCCCCCCCC
>JAGFMF010011694.1:11524994-11537711 GCA_019455555.1 Galemys pyrenaicus
CTCTGGCCTGTATCCCAGTGCTTGTATGCATAAATAAATAAATCTTAAAAAAAAAAATCTTGTCAAAATCATGAAATGCTTAGGAATAAATTTAATGAGGAATGTGAAAAATTTTGGTACTGAAAACCCTAAATGTTGCTGAAAAAAAGTAAAGAATACCAAATAAATGGAAGGCGATACTATGTTTATGGATTGGAGAATAAATATGAGGATGTCATTTCTCCCCAAAATGATATACAGGTTCAACACAATTGTAATCATGGTCCCAAATAAGCTTTTTTTTTCCCAAAGTGAATTGGTTTTTAAATTTTTGGGTTTTAAATTTTTTTTTGAAATTCAAGGAACTAGATAGCCAAAAATATTTAGGTTAAGAAGTTGAAGGACTTAAACTACCTGACAGTAATATTTGCTGTAAAGCTATTGCTGGTAAAATGGTGTGATACTGACGTAAAATGAGATGAACAGGATAAGAATTAATGGAACAGAATAGAGAATTCAGAAATAGAGCCACACAATTGACAATTGATTATTGACAAAGTCACCACAACAATGAAATGGGGGGTTGGGGGGGTTGGGTGACAGGGAAAGGAGATTTTTTCCTAAAGATTTATTTATTTATACATACAAGAGCTGGGGTGCAGGCCAGAGGTGTGGTGTGTGTGAGAGTGAGAGAAGGTTCACCAGACACAAACTGGGGAGCAGAACAGGCAGATCTGCTGAAATATGCTGCTTAGGGGAGCAGTGGGTGGGGCAGGAGAAGTCTGCTGTGCCATGTAGGTTAGCTGCCTGGCCAGGTATTAAATTTGTGCTGCAGTGGCTGAGGATAGCTTCACCGTCCTGCAGCTTAACCCCTTGTGTTACAAGGAGGCTCAAAAGGACTCTTTTTAGCAAATGGTATTGGGATAGCTGGATAACCATTGGGGAAAATGAACTTGATCACTGCCTTACCACACACAAATTAATTCAAGATGGATCATAAATAGAAATATAAATAGAAACACTATGAAGTTTCTAAAGGAAAATATATGGTAACATTTTTCTGATGGTAGGCAAAGATTTCTTTGCTAGAGCAAAAACAAAAAGATTACTACAAAATAAACAACCAATGTATTAGACTTCACAAAAAATTAAAAAATTCTGTTCATCAAAGCAAAGTTTAGAACAGACAAGCCACAGTCTGGGAGAAAATACTTGTGAAACATATATCTGAGAAAAGGACTTGTTGTGAGATGATATAAAACATTCCTACAACTTAGTAAAAAGACAAAAAAAAAAAAAACCAAGTTAAAAATGGGCAAAAGATTTGCTCAAACCCTTCATGAAGGAATGTATTTAGTTGGCCAACATATATATGAAGAGATGTTCAACATTATTATCCAACAAAGCAATGCAACTAAACCATAATGGTACCCACTTGAATGATAAAATAAAAAGACTTGATATCGTGTGTTGTCAAGGATGTGAAACAGCTTGAACTGTCACATGTTGCTGGGGATTGGTGGGAAAATGGTAAAAAAACACTTTGGAAAATGTCTGGCAGTTTCTAAATAAAGTTGAACAAATACCTATGCTATCACTCAGCAATCTCACTATTAAGAGATTTACTGAAGGAAATGAAAAGCAATGTCTATAACAACACCAGTACAATAGCAGTTTTATTCATGATAACGAAACACATAGAAGCAACATAAATGTCCATCAGAGAGAAATAGATGGACAAATCTTGGATTATTTATGTACCTGAGTACAGTGCGTGAAGGTAGTCTGGGTTCTGGACCAAGAAATAAAATCATGATCAGGGACATTATTGGACCAACCGAGTAAATTTAAATATAAACTATGGATTTGATAATAGTATTGTATCAATATTGAATTTCACATGTGTTTGTGCGTGCTGAATATAAAATCAGGAAATATATATTTATATACATACCAATAAATGTATACACACATATTCATGTATGAGAGAGTGAGAGAGAAATAAGCAAATGGGTCAAAACGTAAACAATTATTGAATCTGGTAGAGTATATTGTGCTTCTTGAACTATTCTTGCAACTTTTCTCTAAATTGAAACGTTCTAGAAAACAACTTTAAATTTCTTTTAGATGATTAGAGTCAAGTTAATGTGCCAACCTCTTTAGACACTGTCTCCTAGAAAGTGTCCCAGTCTCCTATTTCCACTTCTTTAGTTAGGGGTGGGACAGGACTGTGGACAGCTGCTCTCCCTGTCACTGCATGGGCTTTGCAGTACGTGAAGTCTTCTCTAACAGACATGGTTTGCCTCTAGCTGATAAGTGTCCCTGAACTTTGCAGACTTCCCATGCCTCTGTGATGATGTCTTGTGACATAAATTAAGGTGACCTAAGCCAGGCTGTGCTCATAGCTTTTGTTCCAGGATTTGGATCAGAGTAATAAAACCCTGAAACAATGGTGGCGGCTTGTTCATCTTCGCATCCTTCAGAGACAATTTATTGTGCCTTTGGGGTTTCTGATTCTATCCTAACCAAAGACTTGAGTCTCAGGTTTTCCTTTGATTCTATCTGCTTTCCCCTAACCCCTTCAAATCCTAACAGCCTCTCTTGGTTTCTGTTTTGCGTAATTGTCATGGACACATCAAGGTCACTTGTATTATGTTCATCTCAGCTGACAGTGGCTTCCATTCCAGAGATAAGAAGACAAGTGGCCTTAATGTCCCTTAAGGTCTGATTGGGCCCCAAGGCTCATCAGTTTCCCCACCTCCCTGACTACAAAGCTGGGCTGGGTGGAAAGAGTGGATTTTGCTTTCCTTTAATTTTTTTTTAATGGATCATCTGACACAGCAGCAGTAGTGGGCTTTTTGGTTTATCTTCTAATTGAAGCATAATTGGCATCAACCTATTATCTATATAGACAGTATTTGCATCCATTACAAAGTGATAATCAGAATGTCTAGTTACCATCCATCACCACACACAATTAGAAAAGTTTTTCAAACTTTTTTTCAAAACCTTTTGAAGATCTACTATAGTACTATTGATTAACAATTCCCATGCTGCATGTCACATTCTTTTGCTTTTATGTCTGTTTTGAGCAGAGTCTTTTAAACTGGAAAGGTTCTTTTATTCTATGGGCTCCCACCAGCTTACACCTTTTGGATAAAGGCGGGTCCAGATTAGGGTGGCAGATATTTAGGGGTCCGGGTAGGGAAAAGGCCTGTGTGCAGTAAGGTGGCAGGACATGTACTGCTTCTTGGCTGTTTCCTGCTAAGTCCCTGGGTCTGGTTTCCCTGCCAGGCCCCTTGAAGCAGTGCTGAAGCCTCAAGTATTTTTGCAAGTCTTGGGGGACACAGTGTGTTCACTGCATTACAACAACACAGATGACATAAGTCCCATGTGAGCTAAGAGTCTTTAAACTTGAGGGTGATTTCAAGAACAAGGTAGGGGGCCTGGGTCCTGGGGGCAGGTGCATTCTCCTTGGCTTCTTTCTTCAGCACAATCCTAGAGGTGGGGTTCCCCCTTTCAGCCCAGATGCATCTTCTGTGACTCCATCAGAATCCCTGCAGAGGTCCTCCTGGGAATTGAGACTCTCTGTGTCTCCTAGTTGGGGGTCACTACCCTGCACCCAAGGGACAGGACCTGTTTTCTATTAAGACAACAGCTATAGATGTAGGGCTTGAGAAATGGAGGTGTTTCCCTTAAGGAACTATTCACAAAATTAGGCGTGTGAATCAGCTGCCCCATAAGCTTACAAGAGAGGTGAGTGAAAATAAACTCATAAATATCAGCCCTACTTCTCTGTCCTTCCTTCCAGGAGAATTGAAAGCCTTTCTCTCTGATTATGGAAAACATCAGGTGTTCCTCCACTCTTAAGAGTGACCGTGTGGGGCTCTCATGTCATTAAGAAGCAATGTTTTCTATTCATCTATTTATGTTCTTTTTTCCTTACTTAGTACAAATATTCAAAGAAGTTCTCTACCTAAAGAGACATCTCTCACTGGCACCTCCTTTGTGGTAGGCACCTGAGAAATGATGTGACACTGTCCCTACCCTCAGGGGCCCACTGGTGAAGTAAGGACCAGGCCAAGGAACCCAGGGACAGCGAGCATCATGCCGGCACGGGGCACACTATCTGCCGCAGACACGGCTGCTCACCTATTGACAGTCATCAAGTGTTACAAATAATGAAACTGAGGCACAGAGTGACTAACTCAGAGTCTAGGCTGTGACCTAGATTTGAGGTCAGTCATATCCCTAAACACCCATTGTGGATATAGAGGTGGAGGTTCAGAGAAGGTTTCTCAAGAAGAAGGGGTGTCCTGTGAGGGCCACGCTGGGAGGCAGCCTGTGTGAAAGGCAGGTGTGGGTGGGGGCACTGGTCATCAGATGTGGGTGTTCAGGGAGGGTGTGTGGGATGAAGCTGGTGACAAGTGTCATGTCACAGAACCAAGGAGTTGGCTCTATGTCTGGACGTAGCTTCAGAAGTGCTGAGTTGTGTCCAGCAGGTTGTGGGTGTTTAATGGCTGTCCATAAAAAGCACGTGCTGGTGAGTCAGCAAGACCCTTGGACCCTAGAGAATATCTCAGCCATTCACAGGCCTTCTGTCTGGAGAGGCCGAAGTTTTGTGGGAGTGGGAGCATCATGGGGAATGACAGGGAAGAGGTCTAACTGACTGGCGTGGTCTGCGCAAGCCTCGTTCTCCATGCCTCAGTTTCCTCCTAGGTGGTCTCTGTGTAGTGAGTTCTGGCTTCGCAGGGCTGCTGAGGGAATTGAAAGAGTGAGCAGACCTGTGACCCTTGGGCCCATGAGTATTGTCATTAATGTTGTTTTCATTACACAGGTCATAAAAATGGTTCTATGTTTGCTTCTGCTCTCATCCTTAAGGTGACTCCTCCACAGCCTCTCTGTGCCTTAATGTCTCCCAAGTCCCCGTTGCATCTGTCCTTTGTGCCAAGATGGAGACTAGCCCAGAGGTCTCTTCCTCAGCTGGCCTCATGGGAGCCCTATGTTCCAGCCACGTGTTTGGCCATCCAGCCGGGCAGCTCCTACCTGTGCACCCACCCTTGACAGCCTGCGTGGGCAGCCTCATCAGATAATGGCATTCCTTGTGTATTTATCAGGAACAAGAACATGGAGTGCCGCCCACTCCAGAGGCAACAGCTGCATTTCGTCCTCTTTCTCTGGACTGACCTCAGAGCTGGGGGAGGAAGGCTCCTGGGTAGGAAGGCTCCTGGATAGGGTGGTGAAGGCCCAGCCTATACTCGTGTCGGTAAGTCAGGGCTTCTGGAAGGGGATGTAATCTATTTTTACTTTATTTGTTTTAACATTTTAATTTATATATATTTTTTACATTGTTGTTCATTTTTGTGCTGTGTTTGATTAGATGTTACTAGCATGGAGTTAGGTCTACGCCGGTGATGAGGTCTTTGAGGCTTGACAGAGGGTAGATTTACTGTCAGGAGCAATTTAATGTGCCCCAGATTCAGGAAGCAAAGTCAATCACTAGAAGTTCGTGCATCCTCATCACCATCTCCTAAGGCTGATAAGAACTTGTTATGGGTGTATCACAGAAGCCTTAGCGCAGGCCCTGACTCAAGCTCTTGGTCGAACACTCATTGATTTCCTCTTCTTTTCAACCAGGAAGAGCCTGCTAAATTGTCACATGTGCTCCATGAAATACCAGTCACAAACTGCAATAATCTCCAGTGGAGTTGTGTTCTTTATTAATAGGAGGCTCAGGCAAAGTCATCAGTCTTAGTTTATTCTTTGGCTAAACATGTAATTTCTGTCAGGGACCTGGCCTTGGGTTCTGTCCTTGTTCACATTGTTTCTAAGGTGACCAAATGATTCAGTGTGGTATTATTTCTTGTCCTTGACTATGAGTTTAATCTCACTGAACTTTAGATGCCTTATGTCACGGTGCGGGTAGGGAACAGCTAATCAGGTCCTGCATCTGTGGCATAAAAGTCACATGCAAAAGTGCTCTCTAGGCACGTACCATGCAGAAGCAGGAGGATGCATTTCAGTACCTTCTATTGTTCTAATCTGATTTCAGGAGAGAGGGGGGCAGCTTCTGTGGGTAAGAGAGGGCACCCCTGACCTAGATCGGGAACATGAGGGTCAGACTCTCCCTATCATGACAGTGCAGGGTTTCTGGCAGAGCTGGCTTCTAACCTGCTCTTTCCAAATCCATGGCCTGAAGGGGTAAAAAAAAAAAAAAAAAAAAAAAGACACATAGAAGGAAGCACTTTTAGAAATGTCATTGTTTCCCTGTCCTTTCTCCCAGAGTCAACTATGCAGGCTGCATCTGTCCAACTTTGAGAATTTAAAAAATTTCTCCAAGGCCCCAGGTGTGGAACCAGATAAGACCAGGTACACCCATGTCCATGAGTGCTCAATAGGAGTGGCTCTTTCTTCTTTGCTCCTGGGTCCTGCAGGCATCGAGAAAACAGCCCGATCATGGCTTCAAAAATCCCAGACACAGTAAGAACTCATCACATTATGTGGATAAATATCAACTTTATATAAAGAACTTGAACCAATAGCTTTGGCTTCCTGACCTCATCCCGAATCACCTAGAAAGTATTCAAAACATGGCCCTGGTACACGTTAGGTACTCAGTAGCTGTTTGTAGGGTGAGCTAAGAAGGTGTCTCTTCAGCTCCGCCTCTAGAAAGCCATACTTGACATTTACCTGTGTCCCTGTGGCCCTGAGAACAGAGAAGTGACCTGGCAACTGCATCCTCACAGACAAAGACCTGGGGATTCTGTGCTGGAAGGAACTTCTACAGGGCCTGGGCAGAATCTGGCTTGAATGGTTAAGCCCCAGGGTGTATATTCCATCACCCACTTGGGGTGGGTGACCGGCCTGCCTGGCTGCTATTTATTTTCTGTGGGAATGGCAGTTTTCAGCGAAACCTGCCAACTCTACCTTAAAATATACCCTGAATGCGATCACCTATTTCCATATCTACGGTCACCACCCTGCTCTGAGTCACTGTCTTGGCCTGACTGGTGGATCACTATAGCTTCCCAACGTTTTTTCCTTTCCCACATGCAACCAGGGTAACCCTTTACAAATACAAGTTTTTTAAAAAAAGATTTATTTATTTATGTATATAATTACTAGGGTACAGGCCAGAAGTGCGGGGGTCAGAGGAGTCACCAGAGACATATGGGGAACAGAACAGGTGGGTTGAATGAAATACACTGCTGAGAGGAGAAGTGGGTGAGGCAGGAGAGGTCTGCTAGGCCATGTGGGTTAGCTCCCTGGCTGGGGATCGAACTTGTGCTGCAGTGACTGGACTGCTTCATAGTGCTGAGACTTAATCCCTTGCACCACCAGGGAGGCCCTCAAATATAAATTTTAAAGTGTTTCAAATGTAAGAGTATGTCATTCTTCTGCTCAAAATTCTCTAATGACCTTCCATCTCATAAAGTCTGGTGTGGAAGTGAGCCTGCAAGATGGCACCAGTGATTCTTACCTCCTATCGTCCCGCAGCAAATAGACTCATCAGTACCCAACAGTTTCCAAGGCCAAGTTATGAAAGAAGAGGCAATCCCACCTTGCTCTCTGAGAGGCACAATGTTGGCAGCACATCCAAACAGCCCAACGGGGGCATCCTCATGCATGGAAGACTTCCACCGGCATTGAATTGGCAGCCACTTGCGTGAACCATCTTGCGAATAGATCCCCCAATTTCAAATCAGATCTTCAGACAATCATGTTCTGGTTGACAACTTGACAGCAACTGTTGAGAAATATGAAGCCAGAACCACCCGCTGAGGCAATCCTGAAGCTGTGACCTCAGAAACTGTGAGCTATAAAAAGACTTGTTTTTGTTTTAAACTGTTAAACTGTTTAGGGTCACCTGTTAAAGCAGCAATACATAACTATTATACATGGCCTACAAATCTGTATAATCTGCCCTCATGTCTTTATTACTTGTAGAATTTTCTTTTTCTACTAGTTCTTACCCAACCCTCTTCCCCTACTCCAGCCACAGTGACCTGTTTGCAGAACATGCCTAAGATCAGTACACTTGTATTCTGTCTACTTGAAATTAATGAGTATATAATTAATACAAACTATATCTAGCCTTGAGTTATATAATTTTGGGGGGAAGAAGCTAAATCTCTCTCATTGTGTGACATTTATCATCCCTGAACAGGTGTAACTTAAGAACAGGAGAAGGAAATCCTGGAGTGTATGGATTTATGCACCTCTATAATTCAGGAAGTGACTAATTATAAATAAATATTTCATTTGAAAATATATGTACAAGGAAATAACAAGTTCATTGTTTAATATTAAAGCAACAATTCCAAGGTTCACTTCTAGAAAGAAAATCTGCAGTTAGGAAAGCCTGGCCTGATAGATGGCTTCTAAGTTAATCCTTGTGAGTCTACATTTTGGCAGCCAACCAGACTTGTGCAATCTCCTCTCTGGGGACACTGGATGGACTAGTGACTTGATTCATATGAGTCACAGCAAAATGAAATGCTGCCTCTGAGACTGAGCTACAGAAATACAGGACATCTCTCTTTTGCTTTACTTGTTCACTCAGCTAAAAAGTCAACTGCTGTATTTTGAGGTCCTCCACAGATGGGCCCCCACGACAAGGAACCAAAGGGGCCCATGAAGAGTAACTGATCTTCTTGGTCCAATAGACCATGGGAAACTGCATCTTCTCAACAATCTTGAGTTCAGCTTGGAATCAGCTGAGTCTTTTGATGGGACCTTCACCCCATTTGACATCTTGACTTTAGCCTCTGAGACTCTGTGTGACATTCAGCTACACCATACCATATGCCAAATTCACAGAAACTTTGAGTTAATAAATGTTGTTTCAGGCTGATAAGGTTTGGGGTTAATTTGTTAGAGCAATAGATAACTAAAACATGTGGTGATCTAATGACCCCTTTGGGTTTGGGATTTTTTTACTTCTAATTGTTATTGCCATCAGCACTATCATCCTCACCATCACATGAGCCATGCCCTTTAAACTTTGGTCAAAGCAAAGACCACTGGTTTTTACACTTGGTTGATATTTGTAATAATCTGGGGAACTTTAAAATTAGGGGAAAAAAATCCTCAGGAGATTCTAGTTTAGAAAAATACTTGGTAACCTTTTGTATCAACAATAGCTCAGTTTTATTCGCCACAGCTAAAGGAAGTGGAAACTCACAATACAATGGATCTTCGTTATTCAGAGTCAATATTTATGCATTCACAAACCTGCTAAACTTTATTTGTAATCTTTTAATCAATACTCAGAGAGCTTTCAGATTAATTCATGAATATGGAGAGTTGCAGAAAATCTGAATTTTCTGCCAGTAGGCATATTCCCAGCTGAGCTGGAACAAGGCAACCCTCTGCTTTGTTGTTCCCTGATTCACCCTGTAAACAGTGTCCTTTTGCGAGGTTTATTTGATGCCAGACCTTTCTCATGTTTATGGTTTTTGTTGGTGATTTCATGTTTAAAATGGCCGCACAGTGTAGTGGTGAAGAGCTGACTAGTGTTCCTAAGTGCTAGCAGGAGGAGCTGTGCCTTGGAAATGTTAGATTAACATTCAGACATGAATTGTAGTGCTGTTGGCATGAGTTCAATGTTAACGAATTAATATGTTCTAAATGGGAGACCTTTAGACAGAACCTCACAAAACAAGGTTCTATGTGGATCAGTTGATGGGCATGTGATAGAGGCTTGAAGGAATCTAACCTTGCAGTTCCCCTAGGAGCAATGGTTTATTATCTGCTAAGTCAATAGTCATGGTAGCTTTAAAGAATATTAACTACCGTGAATAACAATAATCAACTGTGTTTTGTTTAATATCAAGTGAGAACTACGGGGAATAAATGGAGAGAAGTAAAAAAATCATAAACCAAAATACAAAGTCTGCGATAAGCTAGTGTTTGTTTATCAAGGACTTAGTTATATATTTCCTAGACCTTAGCTATTGGCAACATTCCAATAGAGGTGTCACCTCCATTTCTGTTCTCTTTCCTTCTAAGCTCTCTCTACAACTTGGAAGGTATTTTGATATACCTTCTCTGAAGTTCATATTTGGCTCTCCCTTGGATTATTTTAACCTCTTTTCCCTTTTCTAAGTATATGGAACCATGTATTAAAGTGTACAAAGCTCAAACATAAAAAGTGTACAGAGCTCTACAGGTTAATGAACTTTTAAACATGTTCACATCTGTGAAATCTCTACTCGCAAGGTTTAGAATGTTCCTCTGATCATTGTAGATCTGAGCTACTTACCTCATTATGCTGATGAGTGACATTAGGGATGACCTCACCTTCTAAGAGGTGTGGTTGTTCCAGTGAGGCTTATTATGTGCCCATATATTAATAAAATGCATGTGATAGATTTCATATCAGAAAACAGAGCAATAACATATATTGGAAATGGAGGGCTATTCCCTTGATATCTACAAGGGAAAAAATGGAATTAGCATATCAAGTTGATTCTCTTAAAATTTACTTAAGGAGGGGCCTTCCTGGGGGCACAAAGGGTTAAGTTGCACTACTATGAAGCTATCTGCAGCCACTGCAGCTCTTGGCCAGGGAGGTGACCCACATGGCACAGAAAACCTCTCCTGTCTTGCCTCTGTTTCCCTCAGCAGTATATTTCAGTCTTTCTGCCTCTTCTGCTCCCCATCTGTCTCTGGTGAATAATCTCCCCCCCCACATCTCTGACCTGTACCCCAGTTCTTGTATGCATAAATAAATAAATCTTATGCATAAATAAATGAACCTTAAAAAAAACTTAAGGAATACAAGATTTGAACAAGGTAATATTCTCCCTTATGCTGGGCAAATATCTATGGATGGTCACTGACTCAAATAAAATATATTTAAATCAAAACCTCTGAAATATTTTTAGACTTCAAGTATCTTGATAATGTATTGGCAGGTCATATGTGTGCAATATGTTTGTTTCCCTTGAGATACCTCAAGGCTTGTGAGATTATTTCCAGTCAGGCTTGTCTTGTAGAGACTAGAGGCTATAATTACTTTTGAGCAAAGTCACGTACCAAAGCAGTTTGTGATTTTGAGTGTCAGTGGGTCTTGATATAGGGAATATATAGCAGTTTCTTTCCTTCTTGCTTCTTAGGATTCTAAGAGCACCCCCCACTCCCTGACCCATTTTGCTTTTGGAAAAGCCTATTTCCTGCCCCCAGGAAATTTTCTGCCCCGAGGACTTCCTTGTCTTCTCTAAAGTTTGATGTTGCCCTAGCTACAAAGAAATAAATGAAGGAGGGCCCGCCCTGGTGGTGCAGTGGGTTAAGCAACACACTATGAAGCAAACCGCAGCCACTGCAGCACGAGTTCGATACCTGCCGCCGGCCAGGATGGGGACCCACATGGCGCAGCAGACCTCTCCTGCCTTGCCCGCTGCTCCTCTCAGCAGTGTGTTTCTTTCTGTCAATCTGCCTATTCTGCATCCTGCTCTGTCTGGTGGATTCTCTCACCACCCCCACACCTCTGACCTGTACCCCAGTGTTTGTATGCATAAATAAATAAATCTTTAAAAAAAAAAAAAAGAAATGAATGAAGGAGTACTCGTTGCTGATGGGGATGAAGCTTGAACTCATCCCCACTTTGATGAAAGAGGAAGACAGGGACAAGCTCCAGCCTGTGGCCCATTCTTAAGAGGAATTTGGTCAGGGCTTGGGGTTGTGGAGGATCACCATGGTGGTGGCTAGTCAACGTAATGAAGGAAAAAAAGAGAGATTCGGCTTAAAATTTGGACTATGTGGCTTAAAAGGAAAGAGTGTAGATATGGGAGAAGGGGAAAAAGAAAGGCATAGGGGTGTTTGAAGGCCTGGAGACTGAGCGCCTACTACATACACAGTCATGAAAATTTATCTTCTAAAATAGCTGGCCTTGGGCTAGAAACCATGAGCATCCAAGTGAGTCAGTGTGAGATGGTACCCTAAATCACAGTGAGACGTTGCCGGGCAGGTCCCGACTTCTGCATGAGGGTCCTTGACTGTTTGGCCTGGATTGGGATTGACTATGTATGTTTCCATTTTGTGACGTCTCCGGAGATGTGAAAGGGAAGGCCACCCAAGGGAAAGCAATCTCTTGCCACATGATTCTCACAGTTGCAGGGCCATGTTCTGTTTCTTTTCTTAGACTTGAGATTGCCTGAGCTTCCTCATCTTCCAAACCGTAAGCGATAAAGGGAAGCTATCACTCTGAAGAAGAGTAGATTCTTGTGGCCTTGTCTTCCATGTTTTTCTCTTCCTCTTTGGAAGTACTTGGGATACTTCCTTGGGTTACTGAGCTCTGAGAAGCCTGTATATGAAGAAGGCCTGGAGCACACATATGTCAGAGTGCTTAGTGTAGAACCTTCTAAATGTTATGGTAAATCAGGGTGACTCCCCAGGACTCCTGATAACTGGCTGCTGCCTCAAAAAATCTCATCAAAAAAGAGCCGGGCTCATTAACATACAGAAATCATTCCTGAAGGCTTCCAAGCACAACCATCTCCAAAGGCAAAGAAAGAGGAAACTTGTCCTGGCCCCCACCAAGGGGCCCTGTTAAAATACCTTCATGTTGGTCTCTTAAAACAACCACTCTGTCAGGCTGGTGAGGCAGAGGCTATGCACAATGCTTTTCAAAACATTTCATTTTATACATTTCTTGCCTCACCTTCCCTGTTTCTTTTTTTTTTTTTTTTTTTTTTTTAAAGATTTATTTATTTATGCGTACAAGCACTGGGGTAC
>JAGFMF010011694.1:11537793-11616605 GCA_019455555.1 Galemys pyrenaicus
TCCCCTCCCTGGCCGGCAGCAGGGATCGAACTCGTGCTGCAGTGGCTGCGGTTTGCTTCATAGTGTGTTACTTAACCCACTGCGCCACCGGGGAGGCCCGCCTTCCCTGTTTCTAGCTGGAGGCCATTAGCTGTGGGCTGAAATAATGAACACCACTTCTGGGCTGACTCCAAACAGCTGAGCAATGCTCTCTGCCTTCTCCCTCTCCCCCCAGGCTCATTGGGTGCAGAAGGTCCTGCGAAGGACCAAATTGGGCTGGGCAGAGCCACGGCTTGGGAGAAATGTGGATCCTGAGCTTTGACACCCAAGGGAGCCACAAAATCAGAAACAAAATCAGACCAGTTTTGCAGGCATGAGAGAGGTGCTTTATTGCTTTTAGTGAGACTTAGGGGTTTGGCTATAGTAGCCAGTGCTTACTTTGACAAACACAACTGCTTTTCTACACATTTCTGCACATAACACAAATGACACTAAATATCAGTAAAAACAGGGCTTTACCTCAAATCTGCCCAATTTCAAAGTTTATACCCATTCAGAAATGCTGAGATTTCCTTTGCAGTAAACAGGGAATGCTGATATGGACTTCATGTTGTCCAGAGCCCTTCTTCCTATAGAGCTCAGTGTGGACGTGAGGGTGGCAAAGAGCAAGCTGTCCTGCTGCTGAGTTGGGAGATTACCTCTTCAGGGTGATCTCACTCCTTCAGGGAAACATTCCAGGTGGGGACGAAGAGTGAGGAATAGTTTGGAGGATATGACTGTCTGAGGAATGTCTGCAGATAGGAGAATATCTGATTGCAGTAACATATGTGCTTCGATGACGAAAACATAAGCATTGCTGAGAAGCATTTTGGGGCTGGGTCTCTCTGCTGGGTCTCTCCATATGTGACCTGCACAAAAAGGTCTCTTCCGGCTGGTGCTGATTCCTATTTTCTGAGTACCTATTGTGCCTGGGAATGCTGTGGCACAGCATCTGCCACATGCTGTGGCACTGTGAAACGGTATGAGCCTCCAAGTATGGTTCGGTGACCGGGTGTCTTAGTTCATTTGGGCTGCTACAACAGCACATCACAGACTGGGGAGGTGGAGGCTTGTAAGCAAAAGAAATGTGTTTCTTTTTTTTTTTTTTAAGATTTATTTATTTATGCATACAAGAGCTGGAGTGTAGGCCAGAGGTGTTGGGGGAAGAGGGTGGTGAGAGGATTCACCAGAGACAAAGTGGGGAGCAGAATAGGCAGATATACTGAAATACACTGCTGAGGGGAGCAGTGGGTGAGAGGAGAGGTCTGCTACACCAATAGAAATGTATTTCTCACATTTCTGGAGTTTGGTTCCAAGATCAAGGTGCGCCATTGCTCCATGCCATGGCTGGACCCTGCTCTTCAAGTGGATGTTGGTACAGAAGTGAGGTCACATCTGATGCTTACTTAAAAACCAAAGGGAAATCAAAGGGTCACATAACCCCAAGAGTGCTCTAACCAGGTGAAGTGGTTGTCAAAGATCCATGACCCTTGAGACTGTGGAGGCTTTCAAAGGTGGTGGAAAGGACAGATGAGAGGATGGGGAGGGAGACCCTAAACAGATAGGCTGTCCCATGTAGAATCTGTTTGGAGCTACTTCACTCTCAGAGTTGAACAATCTTAATCCAAATTCAAGGTTGTCCCAAGGTCAACAGCATCATTCTTGAGAGTCATCCTGCCAGATCAGTGAATGAGTGGCCAGATCTGGACCACAGGAAGCTATAGAATTAATAAGTCTTGGCATCCTTAGTGGCTTGACATTCCTAAAACTAAGCCTCCATATCTCCCTCTGGACTCTTCTGTGAAGGTGAACACTTTAAAGACTTAAGAGAGAATTCCTATGACCCCATTTTCTCAACATCCCATTTCAGCACACTCTGGCAGTCTGTTATTTTTGGCATCTGCACTTGGCAGGTCACCTCCAGGACACAGCTTCTCTGAAATGCCTTGCAGACCTCACTGTTGACGTCAACATTTTGCTGACTCAGAAAAGTAGGAGGTTTGACAATCCAACTCTGTGTCTAGACCCAGTGCAGCGGCTTTGACAAGGTCATTGTTCATGGTGGGCCTAGGGAACCATTAAACAGGTCTCTCTGGATGGCTGGGTGTGTGTGGGGGTGCCCACCTCACAGACTTTAATTCCAACTCTGGTTTTGGAGAACTAGGAACATGCAGTCAGTTAAGTCCCACTGCTCCCTAGTAGGTCATAGATTATGTGGTGAAATGAAATACTAAAAGGTGTTATTGTTTGAACTTGAATTTTTGCTCCACCAAGTTTTAAAAAATTAAACAGAATGGGGTGGTAAGCTTCAGAAACCATCACTGAAAACCATCATCACCAACACCATCATCACCTATCAACTCACGATCAGCCTTATTTCATCTGTATCCCTTTATCCTTCCACTTCCCCCTGCCCTAGATCTGAACAATGTATCACTCCATTCTTAAAAATGTCATATGAAACTCTGATCAAAGCCTTTCATGGAATTACTAGGATAAAATGATTAGATTTAAAAGAAAAAAAGAGGAGAGTTGGCAATTCATAATGAAGACTTGAACTAAAATAAGGTATCTCCAGGGTGGCAGAGTGATCTCTGTTGAGAGTAAATTGGGAGTGGAACCTCAAATAACCTCAACTCCTCCTCTCTGGCTGTTGATGGGAAGAGTTTGCATTGGGTGTGGGGTATGAGATCAGTAAGGAGGAGGAATGAAGGTGGCCGGTAGTTGACCTTCTAACTGTTGCCATAAATTTCCTTTCGAGCCCTAAGTGAGGGAGTTTTAGGTAGCCACTGAATTAGCTCCTGCATGACGGATGAGCAAGACTAAGCATTATGCAGCTGAAGTGTTCAGCTGAGGTTCTTCAGGCAGTCCTGGTCCTGGTCTCCCCTATGGTGGGCATTAGCAGTAGCTGTGATGAGATGTTTGAAAGGCTATGTGAGCAATGAGAGACAGTCAAGGGTTTTGTGAACAAGATGACAAAGATGTGACATCCTCACTGCTGATGGAGGTTGATGGACTAGTTAAAGCGAGTGTGTAAGGTTATTTTAAGAGAGATTATATCTTTTGGCCACAGGGGTCTGGTAATCACACTGCTCTCCAATCTGGAGTTAGCTGTCATGAGTATGACCCAGAGTGGAGATAAAATGGAATGGAAGATTAGGAAAGAGCATGGGGGTGGTGGCCATAGTTGGCAGCAAAGAGAAGGCAGCCTGAAGTAACCCTGGATTTGGGAGGGGATCTTTATGGGAGATCAGAAGTGAGCTCTTGAGCCACAATCCTGGGTCTCAGCCTTCACTCTCATTTTAAGCGGTTGACTTTGAGTAGTTTCCTTAACCTTGCTGCACACCTGCTACCAGGGGGTTTGCGAGGATTAAGGGAGTAATTCATGGACAGTTCTTGAAACAGTGCTTTGCACATGTTAAGCACCCAGGTAACAGATACTGTTAACTGTTATTACTACTAAAGCTAACAGATGATGTCAAGCAAAAGGAAACATTGACCTCTGAGTCAAAGTCAAAGTACCTGTAAAGGCCCCACCCATTTTGACTCACTATTCTATCATGGCCTAGCAGTAGTATTTTCACACATGCTTGGCCCCTCTTCAGCCTTCTCTCACGTAGGATTTTCATCTCCTGTCTGCCTGCTGAGAGTCCAGTTTTATTTTCATACTGCTCCCATTTCTTGCTCTTTAGATTTATTTGATGCATGATATGTGCTTCCATTAATTTCTTCATGTCTAGAACTCTTGGTTTCTTTACATTTTCCTAAAGTTTTGCATTTGATTTCCAAGATTTAAAAAAAAAGTAGAGAAAAGTGTACATGTGTCTTAAATAACTTGAAGTTTACCTTAGAACATGCAAGATGCTTGTTCAGAGAAACAATGGCATATTTTCTCAAAAAATACAAAGTAGTACTGTTTATAGTCTTTCTGAAGTTGGTACTATTCTAAGGGAACATCAAGTTAAACTCAGCAGGTTCTAATCGAGTGCAGCAATACTTGTGGTCAAAAGTAAGTGGTCAAATACGTTAGGTCTCAACTAGTGCCAATCATGTCTTCTTTGCTGTTTGTCTTCTCTGAAAAATCCAGTTAAATTCAACACCTAACCTAAACGTCACCTCCTCTGGAAAGTCTTCCATGATCTTGCTGAATCCTTTTTTAAAGGATTTTCTCAGGTCTCATGTTCTCATGAAGCATTTCAGCAAGAACAGCTGCTCAGAGTTTCCTTGAACTCCCATACTCTCTCCTTTAACAACTCATGTGACTGCTGTCCCTTGACACCATACCTTTGAGGCTGACTATGGTATAGGATTGTAATTCCTGAAGATATGGACTCAGGTTATTCATTCATCAAACACCAATCAAGTGTCCTCCATGTGTTGGGTATTTGTTTGTTGGAGACTCAAAATAGGACAGCCCAATGGAATGTCCAGTTCAGAAATCAACTGGTCAACAAAGACACAACTCAAAGTGGTTAGATGAAAACAAGACATGAGAGGGGCCTCCCTGGTGGTGCAAGGGGTTAAGGTGCAGCACTATGAAGTTGTCCACAGCTACGGCAGCATGAGTTCGATCCATGGCCAGACGGTGAACCACATTGTGCAGCAGACCTCTCCTGTCTCGCCTGCTGCTCCCCTCAGCAGTGTATTTCAGTAGATCTGTCTGCTCTGCTCCCCACTCTGTCTCTGGTGAATCCTCTTACCACCCCCCATCCCCCTACCCCCGTACCTCTGGCCTGTATGCCAGTTATGGTATGCATAAATAAATAAATCATTTGAAAAAGAAAAATAGATGTGAGCAAATTTCTCTGGGAACCCAGGAGAGCATACTCTTCATTAATTTTCACATCTTCCAAAGGTCCTGTCACATATCAGCTGACACTTAAACAGGTTACACAAAGGAGAACTGACCCAAAGTAGAGGGTATCTGACTCTTTGCAGACAGCGATCTGCGATCACTGCCTCTCTTCATTCGGTCCCGCACTGAGCTGCAGCTCTGAGAAGGGTCTGTTTGAACTTTTTCCCTGGGTCCTCAGAGGCCAGAGTCGGACTTCCAGTGAGAACAGATGCATTGAATTCTGATGAAGGACTTGGCCTGTAGCTCCCTACTCTGCCCCTGTCCTCTGGGTCTATCTTACTTGGAAAAAAGGTGGTAATTATCTTGGTTGTGCAATGTCTCACACCTTGTAAGGCCACTGGAGACATTCTGCAGTCTCCCCTGGGCCAATGTGGGAGCACTCTGGCTCATCAGGAGTCACTTGGTGGCATCTGGAAAACAGATGGCCCACCTCCACCGTTTATAAGAAAGCAATACTTTCTGACTATGACTAGAATAAACCAAGACCAAGGCCATCTTAAGGGCCATGGTTAGAATGTTTGGTATCCAGGTTCTAGACCAGACCTGTTAATGGGGTAGTGTGAACCATTTTCCTTTGGGGACATCCTTCTCCATTGTCTCTGCATTGCTCCCATCCCAACCCACACAGGTTCTCTGGCCCCTGAGTGTCCCTGAATTTAATGACTGTGCCACCTATTTGGCGTACCCCAGGGTATTTTGAGGAGCTACTTCTGCATGATATTAATAACCCACCTTTATAGAGAATTTGCTCTGAGTCACGTCCTTTGTGTATCTTCCATTTAAACTTCAAAACAAAGTTCTGAGGTAAGAACTGTGGTTGCCCTACTTTACAGACGAAGAAACAGCTGCAGAGTATAACCATTTGCTCAAGAGACAGACAGCCTAGGCCTGGACCCTCTGTGTCACGTGCCCAAAAACTCAGCTCCCTCTTTATGGAAGCTGAACTGTGAACTCTTGAAGAGTCAATATTAACATTTTTTTTTTTTTTACACTTCATGACAGAGTTACACAATACTTT
Organism: Galemys pyrenaicus; assembly: GCA_019455555.1. Lineage (NCBI taxonomy): Eukaryota > Metazoa > Chordata > Mammalia > Eulipotyphla > Talpidae > Galemys > Galemys pyrenaicus. Next base: position 11,543,685 of record JAGFMF010011694.1, read on the forward strand.
ATTATGCAGGCGATGTTACACAAAGAGTTGTTCTTGATAAATATTTCACCCTGTTCCTCCCATCTTCCTAAACTCACCCCTTGAAACATTTAGTCTAAGTTCAATAACAATATGATAAACATATATGTATATTTTAAATAAATGCAGTGCTGAAAAGTAAAGTAATAGGGTCATGCTAAAAACTGAAGAACCAAGGTAGCCCTGAGTAAATATGGAGAATTTTTTAAAAACTCTATCATTCTTTATTGAGATGAGGTTGGTTACAATACTGTATGATTTAGGGGAGCAGGTTGACACCTCCTCAGATGTATGTTTCCACACCACACCCAGCGCCAAAGAACCCATAATCCTCTCCCCTAGTCCACTGGCCCTCATGGTTCCTTTGTTCCCATACTCTCCCCCTCCAGGAGCCTCAGCTCTGCACTCAGATTTCTAGGGTTTGTTTTGGTTTAGTTTCATCTGTTTCTTTGTTTTGTTTTTTAATATTCCACATGTGAGTTAAATCATCTAGTATTTGTCTTTTTCCTTCTGACTTATTTTGCTTAGCATAGAATTTTTAAACTTGAAGATATTTTAAGTATTTCAAAGATGTAAGTGGTGAAAATATATTTTTAAAGATTCTTTTGACTTAAGAGAGGTTGTATTTCTTTTAAAAAGGGAGGCACCTGTGAATTAAATCTTGCTCCTAACTAAAGAGATTTGGCAAATGTACAGGAAATTAAAATAATTGGCTTGATCACTAATACAAAGATTGGACAATTGTGTCTTGAAAAAGTCTTGACATTTAAAGGTCATTTAAAGTACAGACTTAAAAAAAACTTAACAAAAGCAAATTTCTTAAAAGGCCTTCTAATTAGTTTCCTGAGTCTCATGGAAGTGAATTATCTTATATCCTCTGCTTCTTTTTTTTTTATTTTAACTTGGAGGCATTAGAAAAAAAAAAAAAACAGCACATTCAATAGATCATATTTTGGTAAATGTCACCCAGAACTGGCCTTGTTAAATATGGGTTATTTTCAGTTTGTGCCAATTAATTACTTAAAACATTTAAAATCAAGTTTTATGGATTTACCATTTGGTCACCACACTGTGTAATTTCAGAAGTACCTGCCACGTGCACACACTTCACTCACCCAGCAGCAAAGTCACTAAGTTCTCCCTTTGTTTGCTAGTCGATAAACAGCCACGGGTGGATTGCTTGACCCACAAGCTTTCTTTTAAGGTATCTAAATCCTTAGGAAAAAAAAAATTAACTTGTTGCCAAAGAACTCTGGACAAGTATAATCTATTATTCCCTGACCTTGAGGTCATAACACCTCCCCTAGCCCACCAGGCTGACCCTTCCCTATCACAAATACACTGTCTGAAGACAAAGACAAGAACGCCTGAGAGATAGAGACAAGACTGCAGTGGATTTCAGATAAGGACCTGAAGGGATGGGGTAAGTTCTGCAAAGGACACTGAATTTAATTTTAGCTGAAACACCAACTAACCCCTTAGGCACCGTCTGTTAGTGTGGGTTATATGTCATTGTTTAAAGTTTAAATATTCTTTGCATTTTCCCCCCTAAGACTGCAGCTAAATTAGAAACCTGCTTAAAGGACAAGATATTTATGGATATGTTGCCCACTGAATAGGCCTGGCTGCCTGGGACGTTTTTGAGTCTCTGGGAAGGGCTGCTTTATATAGAGTGTGATGTGTGAAATGTTCTCTGAGTAACGATGGCAAGACGCTCAGAGGAGACCTGACTTTGTTTAGACATCTATTTCTTCGCAGTTTCCTCCCTGAGAGGACTCTTGGCTCTCTGCAGACAGTGTGTGTGGTAAGAAAAAGACAGCAACTGAAGACCTGGGGGAGGAAGCTGTGACTGCACCATCAGGGAATAACAGATTTTTATTATGAGGGAGATAACATGGTTCATACTTCAAATTCCCGAGTTTAACAATTTGATAATATATTTATATGGTCCAGGTTACAGAGAGGTATTATGTGCCCTGGGGAAGAGTTAAAAAAACCCAGCAAAAAAAAAATCCAGGGCAACTGATCAAGGATCAGAAGTTCACAGATGGCCATTGTCAAGAATGACAACATAGAGAATCAATATCCTAAAATATTTGCTAACACATCATTAAGCTGTATGCCAAGGCATTCTCTGTGGACGAGAAGACCTATAAAAACATTTGTGCACTTAAAATATGCCTTTTCATAAAGCTGAGTTATGGTTGTTGACGAATCTCCCATATAAGGAACATTCGGAAGAGAATTCTGATTGTATCTTTTGTGATTTAAGTGGGCCCCAAGCACACAGTCATCTTCAGTCAGAACAACACTGAACATCTTCCAAAGTTGCTCCTTCCCCCAGGACAAAGAATTTGCACCGGATGCCGTCACCACCTATGAAGTACAATAGAAGCAGACAGCTGGTTACATCTATGGTCTGAAAAGCAACCCCCTTGTTTAAACTCAATTCAGTAAAAGTTTTGCAGCACTTTTAACGTGTGGGACGTGCTGCCTGTCCAGGGCCATAGGGCTTCAAAGCTGAGTGGGAAGCAACACATCGAGTCTTTGAAGTCTCTTGGGAGAAGGCACTTTTGCTATAGAAGCTCTGAAGATAATGACTTCCCTGTGATGGAGGGCTGGGGAGCCTTCGGGGAAGGTGGCACTGGAGAAGGACGTGCAGGACCGTGAGTGCAGCCTCTGGGCACTGTGGAAGCCGGAGAATGTGGGGAGCCTCCTTCCTTGGCTGCCTTGGCCCATTTCCAGAGTTGGTGGCTGATTGCAGTCCCCTTTCACAGGAGAGGCGATCTGGGGCTCTGGTTATGAAAGGGGCACGTGTGGGGCTAGGTGTCCCCAGAATGTGGGGATGAAGTTCTGCTCTGCCCAGCCTTCGCTGCTGCCCTCTTAGTCTCTGGGTCAGTGCTCTTGCTCCTCTGGGACAAAGAACTCAGCAAGTGTGGATCCGGAGTGGCCTCTTCTCACCAGCCACCCATCTCTGCTTTCCCCAGGACAGTGTTTGTTCGGAAGAGACCCCAACACAAACACGTATACACACATCCACTCATTTATCCACACATATTCGCACACACAGAGGTCCACACAACAGCCTTCCCTAGCCTGGTGCTGCCTTCTCTAGCCTGTCTCTATCTCCTCCTCTTAGTTCTGTCTGGCCACCCGCCCCACCCCTACCCCCCCAGCTGTTCCCCTTCTGCAGCACCCTCTCAGCCTAGGGGCGGACTTGTGCCACATTTTACACCAAAAGGCAGATGAGCCACAGGAACAATACTAGCCAGCCCTCCTGCTTGACCAGGAGTCCGCTGGGCAGAGCTGCCCTCAGTCTGCTTTTCTGAGCCCTCCCAGGCATGCTTACCACACTGTGATGCTGTGGCAACACAGGGAAGGTCTCTGGGAGGGCCCCAGGCTTCTCTCAGCAAGAGTATTCTCTGAGTCTTTACTTATCACCTTCAGAATTTGGAGGAAGACAGGATGCCTCCACTTCTCCTGGGGAAGGAGGGGAGATGCTTGGTTTGCTCCCAGATCGCCAAGAGAAAAGTTCACAGAACAGGTGAGGCAGGCGCGCTGGACAGCACAGGCCAGAGCCTAGCAGCTCCAGATGGAAGGGTGGGAAAGGGCCTTCAGACTGGGATTCCCTTCTGGAGAGCTAGGTTACCTTTGCTTGGGAATTGTGAAAAGACTGTCCTTTCAAAAGGGGCTGCGTTTCATGTATTGTTTGGTGACAATGCCACAGCTCTAAGATCAGATGTGCCCACAACTGCCTTGGATTCCCCAGTAGGACCTGCTGAGGAGATGAAACAGTTGGTGAAACTGAGCTCAAAGGGCAGGTCTGACTATTGGAGAAGAAAATGTCTGGGCCGGGAGACGCCAAGTTCCTCATAATGCAGGAAGCTTCTTTGATGTGAAGTGGGAAGTTTTTGTTTGGTGAAATATCAGGGTACAAGGTGGGGAGCAGGGAGACCCTGGGCTTTCGCTGGATGTTTTCATAGGTGAGTAACCTAGTGGACGCCCCAAAGGGTGAGTGGAGCAGGGGAGGAGGGTCTGAGCTCCTATGGGGGAGGACTCTCTAATTATGAGAACCTTTTCTCTGTGCAAGACAGAGAGCTCCCCATCACCAGGAGTGTCCAAGAAGAGCTGCACATGGCACAGCACCAGACTCGCTGGAGAACAGAGTGGTTCTCTATCCTACTAGTTGCAAGCTCCTTGCAGGATCTCAGACGCGGACGTTCTGATTCTACAGCCCCCGATGGTCTGGCCTCCCTGAGCTCCAGCATCATTTCTTCATCAGGGAGGTATTTGGTCCGTTTGTGGTTTTGTTCCCATCCTATGAGTCAGCTGGGAGCAGACCCTTTATCTCAGGAAGGTGGCAGGAGCTGCAGGTACTGGAGTGTATTTGTTCAGAGGGCTTTTTTTCTTGAGATCCTGGGAAAGGCAGCACAGGTGGGGGTTGGGGACTGGAGCCCAGGCTGCAGTCAGCCAGCTTCCTGGTGGGGGAGGCACTCCTGAGTCTCCAGCAGGCGGCTCAGCCTGCCAAGGTGTGCAGGTTAAGCATTGCTTTGTCTCCAGGTCTTAGGTTTGGAGGGGAGGAGGGTTTTTTCCCCCACGATACAGCGGTTGCTTATACAAACTACATATTACTTTTGAAATCAAAACACACACACATACACACAAAATACTTTCAACATTTCTCACTTGGGGTAAGGTGATGCCCATTACATATGTGGCTCCCTGGGGAGTAGAACTGACTCATTAAACTAGTAACACCCTCTGAATCCTGAAACATGGCTGCTTTGTAGGTTGACTAACATGGAATGATCTGGAGAAAAGGAATGCATAACTCAAGCAGAGGGCTGGTTTTATGTGTGACAGGTGGTGGTATGGTTGGGAGGGACACATTTTCAATCTGGGTACCCTGAGGAAACCCAGGACCATGGCGTTCCTGAGCTACAGGGCCCGTAGGAATCTGCTAGTACAGTATTTTCCAATGAGTTTCCCAGAGACTAAGGAGTCGTTGGGGGTCTTTCTCCAGCCCCCTCTTAACCAGAATGGCTCTGCTTTGCCTTACTTTATAGACTAACCTAGCAAGGGCTCTTGCAGGGGGGTGATGTGTGAAGTGGCTGATGCAATCATGTGTCTCACGTTACAGATGAGTCTGGGGCCCATGGGCAGGGGTTTGGAGGCACAGGCCTGGAATGGGTTAGGGTTTTCTGTGCAGCCAAATGGGTAGGTGAGCCCCTCAGACTTTTGTGAGACAGACTGGGCAACTGAGGGTGGAGCTAAGGCAATGGGGAGCATTGGGGTGCTGAGTGCTTTCAGTCAAGGGGTTTTTGGGGTGCTGAAGGAAGTGAAACTGCATGTGTTCCCCAATCCTGTTTAGGACTGCCTTCCCCAGCATGGGTACTCTGGCTTTGTGCTCCACAGGCCACTCCTGGCATCAGACCGTCCTGAGCTTCGTGACCTTGCACGGAAACATTGTGTGTATGTGCATTTCTCTGGGGCAGGTCATGGTGGGGGGCTCAGGGAAGTTTGTGATACCCTCTCAGAGGGGTTAAGAGCCACACGGCGCCCTTGTGACTGTGAGCGTACTTGTCCAAGTAAATTCTTCAGCTGCCTGTACTTCCTTCGGGGTAGGAACAAAAACGGCACTGCAGCCTCCCAATTTGGAATCATTATTTTGCTGCTCGATGCTCATTTGTGTGTGTGTGTGTGTGTGTGTGTGTGTGTGTGTGTGTGTGCGCGCATGCGCCGCAGGGCGGAGAGAGATGGCTGGGAGCTCAGGGGGGCGGGCAGGGCGGGAGACCATGCATTCCACTGCGTGTTTGTGCGTGTACCTGTGCTGAGACTCCTGGTTAGAGGTGCCTGCATTTTCTTTCTCTTCCTTCTCTCTGTTTAGAACCAGAAAAGCTCTGAATACCTGGCTTTCTGTTGCTGCAAAGCTCCATTTGTCCTCTGATTTCCCCTGCTTTTCAGGGCACGGCTCCCACAGTCTGCCAGCATCTTGGGCCAAGGGCAACAGCGGAAACCAAGACAGCGCTGGAAAAATATTCGTTTAATTAGCAGAAATGATCGGTGTGAGCCTCTGAGGGATCGGCATCCATTTTTAACTGGCTGGGCTGGAGCCAAGTCTGATGAATTTTCCTGCAGGACTGTTTTTGGTTCTGAAATGAGGAGCTGGTGTTGGACTCTGAGCTGCTCCTGGCCCAGGAAGGCCGCTACATCACCCGTTCAGACTCCATGCCAAGCACTCTGGACGAGTCTGGGGGATCGTGGGCCCTGGTTAATGTCGGTCTGGGTGACATGCCACCCAGGTTGGGCTCTGCCTGGGCTCTCTGGCAGGCCAGGGCACGAACTCTAGAGGAAAGAGCTTTCACAGAAACATGACCTGTGGGAAGCTGAGCCCCATAAATCACAGGTCCTGTGTACTATGACTGTTGCTGTGCGATAGTAGAGAAGCCTCAGAGCAGGACGCACATCCTTAGAGAGAAAGAGCATTATTGTCACCAAGACACCACGGCCAGTCTCACGAATCATCTTTCATTCTTTCTTTTTTTTCTTTAACATTTTATTTATTTATATATATTTGACATCCATTGTAATCCCCATGGGTTCCCCATCACCATCTCACCAGTGCACCATCACCTCTGTCCCCCGTGCTCCCGTCTGCCCTCAACCCTCCCCCTCCCCCCTTCCCACCAAGTGTCCCCAATTTGTCCTTGTCTTTTCATTTTTGGTTGAATCATCTTTCTTGTCTTTAAATCCAAGTCGGTTATCTTGAGATCCCACAGGGAATCTGTTGGAAAGAGGGGACGGTTACAGAGGAATCCACTTGTTCTAGCGCCAAGATTTGGAGTACTGAGGGCACTTAAATAATTCTCAGACTCACAGGTCATCCTTGTTTCTTCGGGAATTCCTTTTAGGGCCTTGGGGCTGTGCCTGTGTCCATGAGGCCTTCGTGGGTAAGAGCACTGGGCTCATCTTGGAGGTAGACTTGCCGTTGTCCAAGGGGCATATTTTATAGGAGGATAGATTTTTCTCCAGGGGCATCTGATTAGCTATCTCTGGAGTTTTTTTTTTTTTAAAGATTTATTTATTTATGCATACAAGCACTGGGGTACAGGCCAGAGGTGTGGGGGGGGGGTGAGAGGATTCACCACAGAGAGCGGGGAGCAGAACAGGCAGACCAATGGAAGTACACTGCTGAGGGGAGCAGCGGGCACAGCAGGAGAGGTCTGCCGCGCCATGTGGGTCCCCACCCCGGCCGGCAGCAGGGATCGAACTCGTGCTGCAGTGGCTGCGATCCGCTTCGTAGTGCATTGCTTAACCCACTGCGCCACCAGGGGAGGCCCTATCTTTGGAGTTTTGTGGGGACCTCGAGGCCACCTCTCCAGCCACCCCCATTCTCTGAACAGAAAGCACCTCAAAAACATGTGCTACAGGACAAACAAATGATGTAAAAGTTAAAAAATCCAAAAGTAAAAAAACCACTACAGCTGCCTGTGCCTATGGTGCCAGGCCCGCACTCCCCTCTAGAGCGCACTCCCCAGACCGTGTAAGCTTACAGCGGGGCTAAGCGTTGGAAGGGCCTGTTTCAGAGAGGCGTGGGTAACAGGGGCTTGCCAGAGAGTCTCTTAGAATCCCTCACTGAACGCTGACAACGAAGTGGGTCCCTTTGTCTCAGGGACCCAGCCCTGCTAATCATATTTATTTATTTATTTTTAAAGATTTATTTATTTATGCATGCAAGAGCTGGGGTACAGGCCAGAGTCCAAGGTAGTGAGAGGATTCACCGACAGAGTGTGTTGCAGAACAGGCAGACTGACTGAAACACACTGCTGAGGGGAGCAGCGGGCGAGGTAGGAGAGGTCTGCTCCGCCATGTGGGTCCCTTCCCTGGCCAGCAGCAGGGATCGAACTTGTGCTGCAGTGGCTGCGGTTCACTTCATAGTGCGTAGCTTTATCCACTGCGCCACCAGGGAGGCCCTGCTAATCATATTTAAAACCTCCCACTGTCCTGCGCACACCCAGCCTCCTGGCCGTAGGTCAGTGGTTGCCAGAGCAAAAAGAGACCCTGCTGGAGTATTAGTCAGTTCTGCAGAGGAAGAGAACCAACGGGTTCTATGCACAGAGATATATATGCAGAAGGAGATTTATTTTGAGAGACTGACTCATGCCATTATGGAGGCCAAGAAATCCTGCCATCTACCCTCTGCAGTTGGGGGCCCACGAGAGGCATGGCGTACTTCAGTCCAAACCGATAGGCCTGAGAACCAGGAGTGCCCAAGTCCAAGGGCAGGAGATAGATGATGGCCCAGTCCCAGCAGGAAGAGTAAATTGCTCTTTCTCTGTCTCTTTGTTCTGTGCAGGCCCCAGGGCATTGGGTGGTCCCTACACTCGATTGAGGGCGGCAGGCCTTATTCAGTTCACTGATTCAAATGCTGATCTCTTCTAGAAATACCCTCACAGACACCCCTAGAGGGTTTCCCAGCCATCTGGGCATCCCTTAACCTTGTGGAGCCCACCCATAAATCAACCTTCACACACAGTGAAGTCCTAGGAGAGAAAACAGTCAGGATTCTAGGCACTGAGAGTTGGCCCCTGGCAAGGCCAGCCAGGCTGGTGGGGAAGCGGGATGAAAGAATGAAGGGAGGCTATTTTTATTTTAGTGTGCATGTGGGCTGTTGTTTTTATGAAGAGTCTACAGAAATACTTAGAATCTAAGAGGCCAAGGGTCTGGGTAGGGACCTGAATTCATTTTGTACCTTTTCCAAAAAAATTCTTTGCACCCCATTTCAGACAAGCCAGAACTGCACAAGTCCCTTCCTTCAAGATTGGGGTCCCAGGCCCTCTTCCTCTGAGTTTCTACTTTAAAAAATCCCAGCCTCTTCCCTTTCCTCTCTTAAGCTCAAGGGTGGCACGAGAGAGTTCTCTTCTTGCCTTTCTGACACTGAGTCAGCCATTTTATACCTGTGCAAACATTTTTACTTAATCTTCTCTATTTGAGTAATTAGCATGGCTGCTTTCTGCTAACCTCTGACCCTTGCGCTTGGCAGTCTGTGGGAGTGAGCCATTCCACCTGGCCTCAGTGGAAAGGAGAGAGCAGCTATCACGGGAGTGGGAGAGTCATGTGGGGTCTGCAGGCTCACTAGGGAGGAGGCAAGAGATGGGTGGTGAGCTCTAAAGACAGCTCTGAGTCACTTCAGAGGGCTGAGATACTGCCTGGGGTCAGGTGTATGTGGGGGGCCTGGGTGGTATTGGGAGAAGGAGAAATTAGGACCATCTTCCTCACCAGGGGCTTTGGCATCCTGACAGGGACTGCTGATGTATCTGTGTGTTCCATGTGCCACGACTCTTCTTCCCTCTGCCAATGTCCCCAGAGAAAGCCCCTAGCCAAACTTGGAAGCCGTCTCTTTTTCCTCTGGGGGTAAAGATCTAAATTCGCCTCCCCTGAGAATATTGGGCTGCTCTAGCTGTCCTGGGGCAGAGCTGCTTGTTTGGTGCTGTTAAAAATCCCCCAAACCCACAAATGTAGATATCTCATTAGCTTTATTAAATTATTCATGAATCAGGCAGCTTCCCATCTAGATACTACAAGGGATTATACAAAATGGAAGGTATTTGCAGACAGAAAGTGGGTGGGAGAAGTTATTAGCAAAAGAAGAGATTATTTTAGGTAAAACCATCTTCCCTTTGGGGTATGGAAGGGAGTCTTATCATGCTGATCTGGAAACTTCATAGTAATTGTTTTAGGGTTGCATTTTGGGGAAAGGTTGAAATGGCAATGAAATGAAGTATTAAGTCTGAGTAAGGGCCGGCATGAAGGACTCCAATTTGGGCCTGTTTTTGCTATTTTTAGTACTGGCAGTCTGTTAAGACTGAGGAAGGAGACTAAGGGGGTCCAATCTGGAACAGACTGAATGATGTGAGCTGCCCCCTAACCCTCAACTAACTTAGGATCCCTAGAGCTTGTGTCCTATTAGGGTAAGTCTTCTCTCAGCGTTCTCTGTCTCTCTGCAATTGAAGGGCTCGCTGGCCTGCCCCTGCCCTTTCTTTGGGTAAGTGCCAACGGGTTTCCACAGTCAGGGCTGCTCCAGCTCCAGTTGTCTCTCCTGGGGTCTGGAACCTGCCTGGAGAGCAAGATTCTTTTGAGAATGAGGCAAACAGGGAGGTTCCATGCTGTAGGCTAAATGTGTGCACACCCGAAGCCCAGAAGTTGAAGCCTAACCTGCAGCACTTTAGAATGTGACTGTATTTGGAGACAGCACCTTTAGAGAGGCGATCAAGTAGACATGAGGGTCCATAATCCAAGCTGGTAGATGTCCCCAGGAGAAGAGATTTGGATGCAGAGAGAGACACCAGCAGTTCCGGTGCATGGAGGGCTGGCCATGTGAGTGGGCAGTCATTTGCAATTCAAGGAGGGATGGCTCAGAGGAAACCAGCACCTGCATCTTGGACTTGAGATCTCCAGGACCGTGAGAAATAAGTTTCTGTTGATTAAGCTGCCTGCTCTGTGGTTTCTTGTTATGGCGGCCTCAGCAGAATAAAACAGTTCTCAATATCTTCTCTGGCTAATTTGAATCCTCTGCTGTTCAGGTTTCTTTGCATATTAGTTTTCTCTGGCAGCTGTAACAAATTAATACAAGACTAACGTATTCTTGGATAGTCATGGATGTTGGAAGTCTAAAACCTGGGTTTGGCAGAATGGTTCTTTTTGGGGGCTTGAGGGGAGAATCCATTTCCTTGCCTTTTTCTAGAGGCTGTCTGTATTCCTTGGCTCATGGCCCCTTCCTTGAATTGTTCCAACTACAGGAACTATTGCTGACTCCAATCCTCTTGTATAGAAAAGTGGATGAGTAGTTCAGTTCAAACCCAAAGAAAGGTTTGAGAAGTAGGGGAATGGATGACCAAGGGCAGGAGGAGGTGGAAGGCTATTATTCAATGACCCATGATTACATTCGGTCCACTTCTTAATTCCGGATCACCTCCCCAACCTCAGGATTTTAAGTTAGCCACATCTGCAGTCCCTTTGCCATGGGAGGTAACGTCAAGGTTTTGGGGATTGAATGATGATATCTTGGGAATAGTGTTATTCCACTCACCATACTCTCTTCTCTCCTCTCTCCTCTTGCTCCCTAACCCATACCTCCTTGCTTGTATCTTTAGTAGCTTCCAAGGAAATCAGAAGTCAACTGGGAAAAAGAAGGTAGTAGGGTCTCCGACCTTCCATTTTGACTGCCACTTTCATGTCACCCGACATGGGTTGAGTAGGGTATCGAGTGGAGTAGGGTATCGAGTGGAGACAGGAAAAAGTCCTGGGGACCCTCACCAGGTCTGGCCCTGTTCTAGAAGTCCACCCCTGGAAACAGGATGTAGTTGTTGAAATCAGGGGCTGGGCTGAGTGTTGTCACCTGAGTGTAGGTGACCCAAATAGTGGAGGCTTCTTGATGCCTGAGCTAGTTAATAAGTGACTCTTTGCCACTTCTTAGATATGGGGGTCCTGAGGGGCTGCCCAAGCTCTAAGTTTCAATGTCCTCCTATGGGTAATGGAATAAAGGTGTCTACCTCATTGGAATGTCATGGGAATCAATTAGAAAATCTTTTTTTTTTTTTTTTTTTTTTGCAGGGAAAGTGCTTAGTATAATATCTACTAGCACATACCAAGTGTGAAGTAAAAACTGATGAAAATAAAAATGGTTGGTATCTTCAGTCTTGTCTATTCAACACCACCGTATTTGGGGAGTTGATCAGGCCATGCTGCTGTTGCTGTGTGTGTGTGTGTGTGTGTGTGTAGGCTGGGCTCTGAGGTTGGTGGGCCTAGCATAGGGTGGAGCTACTGAATTTATCAGCATGGTCCTGTGGTCTTTCTTGCAAAGGACCCTCAGCGACCCCTGTCTCCAATGTGGGCTTCTGAAAGCTATTCCCTCCCTTCCCCTCACTCTGTGGACTCCCAGTTATAGGAAATTGCAGTAGATGACTTCATCCCTCCACGCCCTGACACCACATCCACACTCAGAGTTCACACTCATCATTAGTCACTCTTGCCGATGAACTGGAGAACTGTTTACAGGGCTGCCTGTCATCCAAGACATAGCTCCTGTTCCTGGAAGGCACTTGTATGTTATCTGCCTGTGGTGTGGTGTGGTGGAAGTGCATGTGCGCACATGTGTGTATGTGTGTGAGAAAGCGAGCATTGTGTGCTGTGTGTGTGTGAATGAGTCGGGAAGTGTGTGAGATTTAGTATGTAAGTATGAATATGTAAGTGTAAGTATGAGTGTGTCTGTGTGAGAAAAAGAGTGTCTGTGTGTGAGGGAAAGAGAGAGAGAGAGAGAGTGTGTGTGTGTGTGTGTGTTTAGTGGGACATGTAGGAAGGAGCTGATGTGCCCCTGGAGCTGGAGGTGTGAGCAGAGGTTGCAGAGCTTACAGTTGCCTGGGTTGAACTTGCTTGTTTTCTTCAGTGCTTGGGAGGTGACACCCTGTCTCGAGTGATAGAGAGGAGATTTCAGGCGTGGCTACTAGCCCAGGAGATCCTGTGCTCTGGGATGGGACTGATGATGGGGGCCTCTTTGGGGAGCAGATATGGGTGGGTAGAAGATGTGAATACTTTGGGCTTGGATTCACCTGGTGCTTCCTGACGAAGTTCTACAGCTTCAGTGAGTGTTTTTTCCTGATCTAAAAGATGGGTAGTGGTCCTTACCTGCTGGGGTGGTGGAAAGGATTAAATGAGTTGATTAACGAATCTATACTACACAGTAAAGGGTTCGGCACTACGCTTGGTAAGATACATCAGCATTAACAGCCAGTACACGCACGTGACACACTGGCACAGAGCCTGCTGCACTGCTGCCGCCTCTCCTTCCATTTCAGGGTCCCTCCCTGCTGCCCCCTTCTCGTTCCCTGTATAGCAGAGGCCTCTGGGAAGTCTTGCCAAAAAACTCATTACCAGGGTGTCCCAGCCAGGTTCCTGTTTGCTAAACCCAAGCATCATGCCCTTCAAAGGAATCTAGCAAGCCCGGATAGAAAGGTTTGTTTTATTTCCTCATTCAGATGAAGGAGACAGAAAAGTTTGCTGAGTAAGTCAGGCTCCATTAAACTCACAAAAAGTTTCTTTGTTCCAGCCTGAGATAGGACAAAAAAATAACAGAAGAGGTAGCGGGTGCGTGCTGTTCCTATGTTCTTAGAGTATTAGGTAAGACTGCACCCCCCAGCTTCTCCTCCCCTTTCTCTAGCTACAGAATTCTCTACCCATCCAAATCTGACCTTTCACATCAGAATTGGATAATGACCAGGCAGAAGGAACTTCTAAGGTCTTTCAGTCCACTTAGATTTTAATCTTCAAAAATAATGAGACACAATACTTTTGAGTTATAATGTTTCCACAGTTCTGCATGTTTTACACTGTTGGACTGCTGTAACTAAGGCTCTGGTAGAAGGTCAAACAGCTAGTTCCTGGCTGAGCTGCTGTAACCAGGTCACTGACTCAGCCAAGGTTATCCTGCTATCTTATAGTTTACCACTCCTGGTGTTGGTGTGGACAAGCCAACTTGTCCCTAACTCTTCTTTCTGTAGTTAAGAGAGATCTATATTAAGACTTATTTGTTCCCATTAATTCCTAAATTCTCCCAGGCAGGTCATCCTTGACTTGTGCTCCTTTTAGTTGTGCAGTGTGCAACCTGTGTGACCGAACATGGTGCTCCTGCATCTAAGGTTAATCTCATAGTATTAGTTAAGTGGCACACAACAGTGTTTCAATAGATGACAGATTTTATATATATATATTTTATATATATATATATGGCAGTGGTCCCTATATATAGCCTAGGTGTGTAACAGATTGTCCCATTTAGGTTTGTGTAAATATTCCTTATTCTGCTCACAGAACAACAAAATCATACAGGATGAATTTCTCAGAACATATCCCGTCATTAAGGACACATGACTGCAATCCATTCATCTAGCACAAAGAATAATACCCTTGGGGGGAAATTATACTGTTTCAAAGTCTGGTGGTCCCGATGCATGCAATCCCATATAACTAAGTCCAGCTGTGTTGAAAGAAACCAGCAAGTAAGCCAGAAATTAAGCGTCCCCATTCCCAGACAACCTGGCTGCAGGGGGAGGCCCTGCGCTTTGGGCTGGGCGCTGTGGGGATGTGGCCAGGCAGACAAGAGGGCGTTTCTGGGGTCTCTGATAGGGTGATCCATCAGGCCCATGTTTCCAGCAAGAACAGGAAAAATGTCAGGGGTTTTTGTCTTGACTCAGATGTAATGCAGAGAAAGTCTATGAGAGTTTTTTTCCTCTGACTCCATTTTCTTATCTGTTAAAAAGCAAGTGGAGCAATGCCTACTCAGCTTCTCAAACAGAGCAGAAAAGGGCTGAAGAATTGTGAAACAGCACTGCACATAATTTGGTGTCAAGATACCTGTTTGGCTCAGTGCCTGGGCATCCCAGACAGAGGAGAAGGCTTTTCCATAGTGACCCCAGGCCTCACAGGGGGCGCTCCACAGAGAGAACACTTTTTCTGTGCCTCATAGCTCTGAATTAGATTTTTTAAAAAAAGATCTATTTATTTATGCATACAAGAGCTGGGGTACAGGCCAGAGTCGCGGGAGGTGAGAGGATTTACCAGACAGAGTGGGGAGCAGAACAGGCAGACTGACTGAAACACACTGCCAAGGGCAGCAGCGGGTAAGTCAGGAGAGGTCTGCTGCGCCATGTGGGTCCCCTCCCTGGCCGGCGGCAGGAATCAAGCTCGTGCTGCAGTGGCTTCGGTGTGCCTCACAGTGTGTTGCTTAACCCACTGTACCACCAGGGAGGCCCTGAATTAGATTTTTGAAAACAACTTTGTTGAGGTATAATTGACATAAAAGACAACTTGATATACCTGAAAAGTGTATCACCAGTGAAACCATCACCCCAAATAACAAAATGAACATAGTCATCACTTCCAAAAGTTTCTTCTTGCCTCTTCTGTCCAGTGCCCAGGCAACCACAGCTTCATTTGAGGATACTCTTCTGTTCCCCACTGTGTCCCTGGTGAATCCTCTCACCCCCTGCACCTCTGGCTTGTACTCCAGTTCTTGCATGCATAAATAAATATATCTCTTATTTTTTAAAAAGATAAAATAAAGATATTTTCTTGGGGCCTCCCTGGTGGTGCGAGGGGTTAAGTTACAACACTGAAGCATCAGTAGCTACTGCAGCACAAGCTGTTCCCCCACCAGGGAGGAGACCCACATGGCGCAGTAGACCTCTCCTGCCTCGCCTTCTGCTCTCCTCAGCAGTGTGTTTCAGTCAGTCTGCCTGTTCTGCTCCCCACTCTGTCTCTGGTGAATCCTCTTACTCCCTGCCTCTGGCCTCTACCCCAGCTCTTGTATGCATAAATAAATAAATCTTAAAAAAAAAAGTAAAGAAACTTTTTTTCCTAAGATGCATCATGGGCTTCTTAGGTCTTTAATTCAAAGGAGGAATGAACACATTTAACTGAAGAGGGGTGGGGGAGGGGCAGGTACGGGGGCTTCATCATGAGAGTGGTGGTTGGGGTAGGGCTAAAAGCTGTTACCCCTAAATGATAGTTTGTATAAGGGTCAGAGGCAAAGGTCAGAGGTCAGCTTGATACCACCAGCTAGGGCAGCAGAAACCCCTGTGGCATGGATGCCAGTGGCTTTGGTTGGAATTCTGTCTCTGCCATGCTGCTGTGTAATCTTACACTTCCCTGCTTTCCTTTTTGTGAGATAAGGCAATGACAGCACTCCATAGGTCTTTTGTAAAAACAAAGGTAATTTATGTGAAGCGTCTGGTGCGAAGTAGGCACTCAAGAAATGGTAGCTCTTACAGCTGTCTTAGATTTGAAATGCAGAGATGGCTGTCTGAAACTTACATGCTCACCTCCTCAGGGCTTGGTATCCTTCTACTAGCCACTGTTTGATGAATGTGGTTTTCAGACCAGGGAGTGAAAAGTTTGCATATGCCCCGAACTAAGTATGTTCGGTATTGCCTCTGACCTTGTTGCCCCTTCCACCTAGGACATTCCCTTTGCTGGACACATCATCCAAGGACTCCTTCAGGTGTCACCACCTCTGGGAAGACTTCTCTGATTACTCCAATCCAGGATTAATGTTGCTGAGGTTTTCGCTCCTCTATAATTAAACCTCTGAAAAGTATTTGCTTTGTAGCTGTAGAAACCCCCTGTTGAGAATATAGTGCTTTCATTGTTTTCTGCCTCTATTTTGATTCCTATTTTAAGCACAAGTGTTTTGAGGGCAGAGATTATATCTTGTGCTTCTTTGTGCTGCTGATATAACACAGAAGATGGAGGTTCATCACATTTGGTGAGTTCATTTAGTTAGCATGGCAGAGATAACAGGACCAGGCATCACGGTCATTACATATATTGGGAGGCTATTTCAAATGACAGAGCTAAGTGTGAGGATGTGTCTGCCATAATAATACCACAGACCTTGGGGGGGGGGGTTGACAAGGGGGGAGGGTGATGGTATTATGAAAAAAGACATTTATTGCTCACAATTACAGAGGCTGGAAGTCCAAGATAAAGGTGCTGCCAGGTTGGGTGGCTGATGAAGGACACTTTCTGGTTCATAGAGGTTGTCTTACCATTTCCTCAAATGGTGGAAGGGTTGAGAGAGCAGTTTGGAGTCCCTTTTATAAGAGCACTAATCTTGTCAGGGGGCTCCACCCTCATGACCTAATCATCCCCAAAGGCCCCACCTACTAGGCCCCACACGTTGGGTCAGATTTTTTTAAATAGGAGTTTGGAGGGCACATTCAGTCCAGAGCAGTCTGTGCCTGGTGCAGGCACTGACAGTAGTCGTGCTAACACGGCTGTGTACCCCCAGTGGTCAGACAGATTTCACTTAGCATGTCTCTCTAGGAACAGCTATCCCTGCAGTGGCCCATAACTCCTGTAGCTTGCAGTGAAGGCCCTCAGTCACTTAGCCCAGGGCTCCGGCCTGGTCTTGGACGGCTTCCGGCTTCAGGAGGACTGCCCTTTGGCTCTCCATGTGGGAATTGATGGCTTTTCATCAGCTCTCCATCCCTGACTTCTGTGCAGCCTGTGGTCTGACTGGAGGCCCTGTCCCTCTGGGACTGTCTTCTCTGTCCCACACAGACAATCACGCCCACCACGCTCCTTACAGCTGCCCCAGAAGGCCTCCCAATGCTGACACCATTTGCTCCAGACGTCCCTGCTGCTTCTGCTTGCTCTTTGATGCCTGGTTTTCAGAGTGACTCACCACTAATACTTCCCGTCAATAACAACAAACACCCAGAGGAGGCCCAGGGGCCCTCCTTGGCTCCACGTGTCTTGAAACTGAACTGGGAAGAAAAACCCATTATACAAAGGGCTTTGCAAGGGAGGAGAGAAGGAGGAGCCAGAATAAACAAACGATGAGTCAAGTCATATTGGCTGGAGGAGAGACTTGTCTGGATGAGAGCTGGTTGGTCATCTGGAGTCGATGTCTGATTCTGGCAGAACGGAAATCCTGTTCACTCTTTCCCCGTCTTTTTCAGCCCAGACTGGTGGGATTCCAGGTCATGTCCTGATGACATCATAAGTGAGGAATGTCTTGGAGATTTTGGAATCAGACCTTGCTTTGAATCCTGCCTTGCTGTTTGCTATGATCTCAGGCAAATTACCCTCCCTGAATGTCAGTTTCTTCATCTATAGAATGGGTATTATATGTACTGTCAAGATTGCTGTGAGGACTGAAAATATTATAGTTAAGTGCCTGAACCATAAGAGACACTTATTATTTAGTAGATACTTAAAAAAAAATTAGTATCTTCATCTCTCAAATAAAACAAGCCTTCTTGTTCTAGAAATTGTTCTAACTCAAGAAATTGAGTTAGAATTTGGGCCATCTCTGTTGCGGTTCAGATGCTCCACTGAACAGGAAAGTAGTGGGCTGCCCTCAGGGCACTGCATGGCCAAATAGAGGTTAGATGGTGATGGCTGTGGATCTGACCCTTTAAGAGCCACCCGGGCCCAAAGTGTTATATAAAAGCATTTTCTTGCACTTTGGTTGGAAACAGAAGTTGACACAATTTTGGGGAGTGTAACTTGGTAGCATGCATCAAAAATCTTAAAGATAACCACATGTTTTTTTTTTTTACTGCTAACAATGTGTCTAAGAGGACTGATCAGATACAACACACACACACACACAAACACACACACACTGTATGCATATGTTCATAGCCGCACCATTTATATAATTGCCCCAAAGTGAAAACTTACCCAAAGTTCAATGGCCAAGTGTGTGAATAGAATGTGATCCATCTATGCAATGGAATATTGGCAATAGAAAGGAATGAAGTCCTGACACGCATTACGATACAGATGAACCTTGAAAACACTGTGCTGAGTGAAAGAGGTCAGTAAAAAGACCACATATGCTATGATTCCATTTATATGAATGTCCTGAATTTGTCTCTGTAGGCAAACTGATAGAGATAGAAATTAGATTAGTGGTTACTTAGAGCTGGATAGGCAAGTAGAAGTGAGTGAAGGTTGATTGCTGATATGCATGGGGTTTATGTCAGGGGGAACAAAAACATTCTAAAGTTAGATTGTGGTGATGGTTTTGTAACACGGTGAGTATACTGGAAAACATTAAATCGTACACTTCACGTGGGTGACATGTTTGATATGTTATTCGTATCTCAGTAAAGTCATTTTAAAAAAACGACACCAGATATTCTTCTAGTCATTTTTTTAACAATAATAAAGTATTGAAATAATCCAATTCCAAGGAAAAAAGAATAAATACTCATAAACGAATGAACTAGAATGCCATCCATCAATAAATATATGAATATTTTAGATGTTGAGCAAATATTCATAATATATTTTAAAAACATCAACTATAAAATGAATGCACAGTGTAATATTAATTTTGTTCTTGATTTAAAAAATTAAATGTTTTATTTTGAGGTTCTAAGCAATGATACAGAGAAATGCAGTGTACTCTTTACCCATTTTCCTCAATGGTAATATTTTGCAAAACTTTACATAGTATCACAGCCAATATCGCCATCATAAGCCTCTTGCCAGAGGTCAGTTTTATTGATCTTATCAAAGGAGTAGCCTTTTGTGTCATTGATATTCTCTTTAATTTCATCGATTTTGGTTTCTGTTTTTATTATTTCCTGATATCTTCTTTCTTATGATTTTTGTTTTTTTTCTTCCTTTGGTTTTTGAGGTGGGAGCTTAGATTATGGATGTGAGGATTTTTTTTTAGATATTCATTTAGTCCTATAAATTTCCTCTTATCACTGCTGTAGTTTGTCTCTCAAATTAAAAAAAAAACTAAAAAACAAAACAAGTATGCTTTTATTTTCATTTAGTCAATGTGTTTCTCTTGAATTTATTTTTAGATACAATAATTGACCCATGGGTTATTTAAAAGCATGCTATTTATTTGTCAGTGATTTGAAATTTTCCTATTATATTTTTGTTAATTGATTTCTAGTTTGATTCCATAGGACCAGAGAACATTTTCTCTAAGATTTAAGTTTTTCTGAATATGTTGAGATTTGGTTTATGGTCCAGAATGTCTATCTCAGTATACCTATCTTGGACTAAGAGAAAACACTCATAATATATTGCTATATAAAAAAATCTAATTTTAAAATATATGTATAGTGTGACCTCAGCTTTATTAAAAAAAAAGTATCAGTATAAATATAAGACAAATCCTGGAAGTCTATACTCTAAGTGATGACTACGTCTTATTTTCTTCTTACCGTCTTCTGAATTCAGGTTTGACAGGCTTTTTATGATCAGAAGCAAACAATAAAAGCAATAAATTGTGTATCCAAAACATGGTTCAAAAGTAGGGCTTTCATTCACTAATATTGTTACCTCAACATCTAAACGATCTCTCCGAGCTTCATTTTTAGCATCTATAAATAAAGAGTAATACCTCTCTTATGGAGTTCTATTAAGTAATCCAATGTCAGCATTTACTACAGCCCTTTGCAGGTACTATAGCAGTATGTACATAGGATGTTTTTCTTATCATGACGAATTAGCTTTTTAAATTTATCTCCTGGGTTCCTTCTGACTATATGCTTTTAAGTTTCATTTATTTATTTATTTTTAAAGATTTATTTATTTTTGCATTCAAGAACTGGGGTACAGGCCAGAGGTGTGGGGGTGATAGGATTCGCCAGAGACAGAGTGGGGAGCAGAACAGGGGGATTCACTGAAACACACTGCTGAGGGGAGCAGCTGGCGAGACAGGAAAGGTCTTCTGTGCCATGTGGGTCACCTCCCTGGCCAGCTGGGGATCGAATTCGTGCTGCAGTGGCTGTGGATAGCTTCATAGTGTTGCGACTTAACCCCTTGTACCACCAGGGAGGTTGCAGTTTCCATGATTCTTTCACTGAAGAGTGAACTGGATAGTGGAATTAGAAGGAAAGTGAAGTGCATTGTGCCCTCTCATAGCATTCTGTATGCACTGACATATTCAGATGTTTCTGGAAACCCCTGAGTATAATTGGGAGGTAATTAAATTGAATTCTTAGGTAAGTTTTAATTTCAAAGCTTCTGTCCTATTACTCGCCTAGTATGCTTACCACCCATGTGATTTTTATTTTTGTTTAGGAAAATATGGATACTGGACTCAAAAATTCATTTAAAGGGGAAAGAAATGCTAGTGTCTGCCACTCTTCCCCATCCCTCATCTGTAATTGTTCCTGAAAGAAGTTCTTGTAATCAGATTTCCCATGAATCAGGCTATCAGTTGGTTTTACAACCCTAATTTCCCAATGGGCAGGAAGGGTGTGGGGCTGCAGGTGTGTCGGGGAGGGACAGAAAAGTCTGGTGATGATGTGACCGGGTTCTCTCAATGTCAATTTATTAATATTTTCCTAGGAAATTTAAAAAAAACTAGAATATGTATCATGACTAACACCATCTTGAGATGACCTGGCTGAGGCCACAGCTGCCTTCCTGGTCTTCAGCGTTTCCTTCGCGGCATCCACACCTATAGATTTTAGGTGGCTCTTTTGACCTCTTTATTTTGCACTTCCGGCGTAATTTCTCTTTCACATTTGTCCCTGGTCAGCTTCTTAGGGGGTAGACCTTAGAGCCCCACACAACTTGGGTGTATTATTAAGCTCTATTTTTTTAAAAAAGATTTATTTATTTATGCATATAAGAACTGGGGTACAGGCCAGAGGTGTGTGTGTGGGGTGGGGGGAGGTGAGAGGATTCACCAGAGACAGAGTGGGGACCAGAACAGGCAGATTGACTGAAATACATGGCTGAGGGGAGCAGTGGGCAAGACAGGAGAGTTCTGCCGTGCCATGTTGGCCACCTCCCTGGCTGGGGATCAAACTCATGTTGCAATGCCTGTGGCTGCTTCATAATGTGGTGCTTAACCCCTTGTGCCACCAGGGAGTCTCTACTGTGACTCTTTCTAAATGACAGCATTTCCTTCCTTATCCTGCTAGTGTGGGCAGGACGAAAATGCCATTATCATTTCATTTTAAAGGCTTTTCCTTGCCTTTCCATAGCTCCCATCCCTTGCCAGGCTGGCTCCCAGTAATTCACTCCAGTCATGGATGACCTCTGGTCATGCCTAAGATGCACCACTTTCCTCAGCCAACAACCAGCCTCTTGGTTTTAGAAAGCCCTTTGCTTCCTGCTTTTGTGGTATTCTCCAAATATATACCCTCTTCTCAGGATGGCATCTTCTGGACCAGGACAGGGAGGGGTGGCTCAAGCTTATGACAGCTCGAGCTTAGAATATTCTAAGGCTATTCTGGAGGCTCCCCAGTGCTGTCGAGTCTATGACTGTAAGTCGTGCTTCAAGGTTCAGAGTGACATCACCTCTTGTAAAGCTTCCCTGTCACTGAATACACAGCATTTATGAACAAATAAGCCAGCTATTCCCTGTGCCAAATAGGCACTCCCTCCTCTGATCTTAGGGTATAGGTGTGTATTTACACTTTGCACCTATCTTATTATGTTCCTTTTACCACCCAGGACTGTGAACTAATTGAGCTCAAGGACTTTTCTCACTTGTTTTTACTAATTTTTATCATAGTAAAATATGCATAATATAAAAGTCACCATTTTTGCCATTTTAAGTGTACCATTCAGTGGCTTTAAGTATATTTGCCATGTTTTGCAGCCATCACTACTATGTTTTCAGAACTTTTCAGCAGTCTAAACAGCAACTCTATTTATATGTATATCTTCTCTCTTCTAGGTGACAACCCCCACCTTACAGGAACTCTACATAGGGCACGATGTGAAGGTGGCTTAAAGCTGGCAAGGTGGCACCTCTTTCCCATATCTGGACACATCATGGGAACTTAAATGCTTGAAAATTGAACCAGCTAGAGAACTGGGTGTTATGGGCATAATTTTAAGTTTCTGACACTTGAAATAAGCTATTCTCACATAAAAACTTTGACTTTTACCTTGGGGAGAAGGTCTTTTATTCATGGACATCTAAATTTTGCCATCCGTGGCATCAGTTCTGGCTGGATTAATTTCATTTGTTGATAATTTCGAGGGCACACGGTAAGACTGTGGGCAGTAGCATGTGAATCGAACAAAAATTAAAGCAGTTGGGTCCCTCCTCTCAGTTTTTAGAACCTGGTGTAAGGGTGGGAGGAATGTCCTTCTGTCTGTGCAGCTCTTGTCTTTGAAGTCATAGTTTTTATGATCGTGATGAACCCAAGAAACTTCTATTTGCATCTTTTACAATGGCAAGTTAGAAAAAGCTGATTTTACTAAAGAAATAGGAGAAACAGAACTCCTCAATGTAAATACATCTTCTCTATCTTAGGACAATAAAAACAGGTGTCTAAACACCAGCTGAACAGTCCAGGTGTTATCTCACATCTAATCCACCTTTGGCAGAGATCCCTGATTTTTTTTTTCAGGGCCCTGGCTTCTCAGGTAAATATATGACTTGTACAGATCCATAAAAGTCTGGTCTCAAACACAAAGTCCCACATGCTGGGAATGCCCTTAGTCCCAAGCACACTGTAATGGCTGGGCACCTGGCACCAGGTACTCTTCTTCAGCAATGGGAGAACATGTGTGTCTCTTTAGTTGAATTAACACTCATGTTGCTATTGATACCCATCCCTAGCACATCAGCACATATAGAAATCAGCATTTCTACAATCTCCACTGATTTTAATTCACTAGTGAATTAAAGAGAAGGGGGCACCCACTCATGCTCTATTTGCAAGCCCACACAAGCTTGGGACATTCTTCATCAAATTTCGAAGTGGGGCAGGGGCCGTGCAAGTGGTTGAGAAGAAGGCCTTAAATCTTCCAGGTAGCTGAGTAGTGAGTGCTAAAGGGTACATTCAGAGTCAAGCTGCCTTTTCCCCATCACCCTGATGGCCTGTAGTATTCCAAGAATTTGTTTCCAAGGATTTTGCCTGATTCTCTGGGTGAGCCCTCACCTGCTCTGTTTCAGCTTCTAGATATACTTCCTGTGTGTAAGTCAAACATTGGACATTGTTCATACACTCACTCATTTAATATTTACTTAACACCTACTGCTCATATGGTGACTTAGACAAATTCTTCTGTTCATACATTTGATTCCCAAATAACTATGATATGAGAATTTGCATTACCTAATTTTCTTGAATAATGAAATTCCACCCAATCGAAGCACATCTGGTTGTTGCAGTAGATAGAACAATTGTAATTAATCTCCTAGAATGTTTTGACTTTTGTCTAAGCATAGGAAATAATATGACACTTGCATGTAACCCACATTTTCTACCAGAGGAGTGGATGACATGAATGAATGCCATTAAGATTTTTCATTCTTGGGCCTCCCTCATGGCTCAAGGGGTTAAGTCTCAGTACTATGAAGCTATCCACAGTCATTGAAGCACAAATTTTAATCCCTGGTCAGGGAGGTGACCCACATAGCGCAGCAGACCTCTCCTGCCTCATCAGCTGCTTCCCTCAGCAGTGTATTTCAGTAGATCCACCTGTTCTGCTTCCCACTCTGTCTCTGGTGACTCCTCTCACCCCAACACCTCTGGCCTGTAGCCCACTTCTGTGTGTGTAAATACATAAATCTTTTTAAAAAAAAGATTTTTCATCTTCCCATTTGTTCACTGAGAACTGCTTTGTTAACATAATCATGGGAAGTAAGAGCTTCAATGGAGAGAGACAGAAGAAGGAGAGAAAGTCCGCAGGAGTGGGGAAAGGCCAAGTTAAAAGAGTGTTTATATATTGCAGTATTAGTACTTCCTAAACTTTAAAGTATGAGAGTAATATTTATCTCAACAACATTTGTAGAACCTCCCAAGATAATATTTAACAAATTCCTTTTCTTGATTCTTCTCCTTGAGGACCACCCCATTTTCCTGCTTTCCTTTGTGGTACAACCTTTAGGTGCAATTAGCAGTATTTATTTACTATCTCCAATATCTCTCCTTTCTTTGCTTTTATATTTTGTTATTATATGCACATATATTTCAGTATATAAGCTCCATTAATGCTAATACTCTCCATCTCGCCATTAACTTCTTGAAGATGTTGGAAAAGAACTTTCCAGTCAGGGGTGAAGCTCGGGACTCCATTCTCTTAAAGTCCTGAGCAGGTGCAGCTGAGCAGTAAGGGTGGAGCGGAGCCAACTGGGACTTTACAAAGATGGATTGTGGGCTGCCACTCTCCTCTTTTTTGCCGTGTGTGAGGGTCTGGTCCTCAGGAAGCTGGCACTCTTTCACTTGGGGCCAGCTCCCATTCTTCTTCCTCCGGTGTCTACTGGGGTAGCCCCTCTCTTTGCAGCAAAGGCTCCCGCTTGAACTCTGCTCAATGGACAGTTGCCATCTTGCCATTTCTTTGGTCAATAATAATTTCTCTTCTTTTTTTTTTTTTCTCTTTCCATTTTCTACTTCCTCATTTTTTGGGTGAATTAATCTTTTTTGATTCTTTTTGTATTTCTGTTTTGGGGTTGTGTCCTGCGTTCTTAAGCTTGGGGATGAGACCTACTAATCATGTCATCATTTCCGCCTCCAATTTGCCCTGTTTCAAATATATTAATCATTGCTACTTTAAGGTCTGTGTCTGATAACTCTAAATCTCCACTTACAGTGGGCCTGTTTTTGCTGTTTTTTTTTTTTTCTCGTGATTTGAAAGTTTTCTTAAAAGTTAAGTATGATGTTAAGTTTATCAGTTAGGGGCCATTCAGAAGACAGAAACCACAAGAGTTATTTGAGCAGAGACAATTTAGTTTAAAGAATCTGGAGATAGGACTAAGATGATTTGCTAGGTGGTAGATAAAAAAGGTTACTGGACAGTATCTTGCAAGTGGCACTGTAAGGAAATAACTACAACCTCTAGGGAGTAATTAAAAACATATAAACTTGGGGGCCTCCCTGGTGGCTCAAGGGCTTAAGTCACAGTACTATGAAGCTATCCACAGCCATTGCAGCATGAGTTCGATCCCCGGCCAGGGAGATGACCCACATGGTGCAGCAGACCTCTCCTGCCTCTCCCGCTGCTCCCCTCAGCAGTGTATTTCAGTTGATCTGCCTGTTCTGCTCCCTACTTTGTCTCTGGTGAATCCTCTCACCCCCACACACATCTGTCCTATACCCTAGTTCTTGGATGCATAAATAAAATCTTTATAAAAAAACAAAACAAAACAAAACATATAAACTTAGAGCAGGGACCCTGAAAAGCTGAAACTCAGAGCTCAAAAGGACTTGCTAACCCAATAGTTCTGGAGTATGTCTGTCCCTTGCTTTTCTAGTGGTTCTAATTGGAAGGACTGAGAAGAACCAAACTACCTAATAATTTTCTCTTAATTCTACTCCAATCAGGCTACCAACCCCACTTCAGTTATCTAGAACTACGTGCAGCTTGAAACAATAACCACTTACTCTCTTACAGCTTCTGTGGGTTAGGAATCCAGGAAACATAGCTGGGTGGATGGAGCTGGGGCTGCAGCACAGGAGGCTGCAGTTCCACTATGCCCATCTGACATCCCTGAGGGCTGAGGCTCACGTCCACGTGCACCTCCAGGTTCAACGTGTGCTTGGGAAGGCCTGGTGCCAGTTTTCTTCAGGGGGTTAACCAGAGACCTCTGCTCTTCTCTACAAGGGACTCTTCACAAGCTGGTTGTGTGTCTGCAGTATGTAGCTGCCTTCCCCTTCAGCAAGTGATGTTGGAGAGAGAGAGCGAGAGAGTGAGTATGCCTGATGGAAGCCAGAATTGCTGAGGTTAAAAGGGTGGAGCCCGTTCTGATAGGATTAGTGGATTAGTGTTCTCATGAGAAGAAACACTGGAGAGCTTGCTCATGGTCTCTCTCTGCTAAGTGAGGACACAGAAGAACGCAGCAATCTACAAACCAGCCCACCCCAGAAACCAAACCCAGCTGGGCCTTGATTGTGGGTTTCCAGCCTCCACAAATATAAGAAAATAAAATTCTGTTGTTTGGACCAGCACACAGTAGTATTTGGTTAGGTCAGCCTGCGCTGACCGAGAACATCCCAGTGCCTTCCCCAGCCTGTGAAGTGCACTGTGCGAAGCCCCTCATTACTCATCCTTGTGCCACCTGTCACAGTCACTTCATCGCCTCCCTCTTCTTGACCCCTGGCTAATGCCTAAGGCTCTCACTTTGCTCCTGCTGTTGTTCCTCTTTTAAGATGCCCTCCTTCCTCCTCCATGTGCGTCAAGCCCACTCGCATTGCACTTCAAGGCAGTGCCAGTCCTGCCCTCTCACCAAGTCTTTGATCCCTTCTCTGACCTGACGTATTCGCAGTCAGTGTTGTACATTTTATTAATTTCACCACAGTTAGCACACATCCTCTGATTATTTGTAGGTGACAGCTTTGGGCCCATAAACCTTGGAGAATTTGTTTTGAAGGACAACGACTTTGTTTTGCTCTTCATCAGCCTGTAGAAATTATTAGTGGGTAACCAATATACAGGTAGAGATTTCTATAGGAAGTCAGGCAGAAACCCAACTAGAAAAAAACCCAATAAAACAAAGAGCTAAGAGACATTCCCAAAGAACTAACATGGACTTCTCTTCTTGGCTTCTTTGTGTCTGGGAGACAGCGTGTCCCAAGACACCTTCCCCTCTAGGGCAGTGCCTGCAAAAACAAAAGCAAGAGGCCTGGATCAGCTCCTACTGTTTCTGGCCTCACTCCCTGCCTTGCAGCCTGAGGGGAAATGCTGCTCCAAAGCTTTCATGCCACAGGAAGGAAAAGCAATATGTAATGAGGCTATGACCCAAGATCAAATTCTTAAATAACTAATGAGTAAATAGGAAAAAAATATGTTAGCATGGAGTAGAGGTGGTGTTGTGTTTGGAAAGAAGTGAAAGGCATCAAGGAAAGATTGGGGGCTGGGTAGTGAGGAGAGATGGGGTGAAATAATGAAGACACAAATATAGCACTAACAGAGAGTCTGGAGTG
This sequence comes from Galemys pyrenaicus, assembly GCA_019455555.1. NCBI lineage: Eukaryota > Metazoa > Chordata > Mammalia > Eulipotyphla > Talpidae > Galemys > Galemys pyrenaicus. The sequence continues at coordinate 11,571,128 of JAGFMF010011694.1, forward strand.
AAAAGGGAAGGCGAGAAAATGAGACAAGGAAGGGCAGAAATATGGAAACAGAGGGCAGTTCAAGCCAGAGAAAGGTTTACCACAAAAGGGAGCAGGAGGGAGAGAGAGAGGACGGTGGGGGTGGGGAGGGTGGGAAGAGAATTTACAAAGAATTAGATTGTGAGAATTAGAAATAGAGAATGGACAGTATAAAAGGGTCTGACAGAGAAAAGTACACACATGGGGAAAATGGGGAGGAAGAGAGAGCACAGATCTCAAATTAGAGGAAAAACGTTTAGCGTCACAACATCTTTAATTGGCATTTATGAAGAGCTGATTAAAATCTATGTTTATGACTTCTGACAAAGACCTGAGGCAACCTCCAAGGCTGAGAATGTAGGCAATTGAGATGGCCTCTCTTTGAACTCTACTGAGAAAAGAGAGATGAATCAAGAATATTCATTGGTTTCAGTCCTTTGCCTAGATGTATATTTATCATGATAAAAATTAACCTTGATGGGGGAGGGTTACGAAACAGGTAAAAATGGTTACTTGTATGGTGGCAGAAGGAAACTAGACTTTCGATGATGACCATGACCATATCTATAAAGATGTTGAATTATAATGCTCTACCCCTGCAACTTAGATAGCGTTATCAACCAGTGTGACTTCAACATAAATTTATAAAAATTTAGGCTCAGGCTTCTGCTTCAGAGTCCTCTTTTCAAAGTCCTGGGAGGGGCCCTACATTGTGTTTACATAGTCATGTAGTTTTGCAAATTTGTGAAAGTCACCTATTCAACTGTAATCGGAGAAGACTGCTGGCCTGCAGTTCTCCATGTTGGCAGCTTGGAGATGCTTCACGTGCAGTGGAATTATGCACAGATGTACAGGTGCAGGATGGCCTCAGGGGTGTTACTTCCACTGAACTGGCAAGATGAAGTGAAGCTACAGAGCCTGTGGTCTTATTGCCATGTGACACTGTCCTGTGACACTGGTCCCAGAAGAATGGGCATGGTGGAAGGAAAATGAAGTTGTAAATTTACTGAGCCAGAAGCTGAACTGTGCAATATTCTTGCAATCACCAGATGCAAGTCAGTGGGGATTCAGTACTTACCAGAGTCTAACAAAAATGGAAGTTCTCACCTATGGAGAACACACTGATAAAATGGCTTGTGTGAGCACGAGAGCAACACCCTTTCTCTCCTGGTTCATGTTCTGGCACTGGAGGTGTTTTAGTTTGAGACATCCATATCAAGCTGTTGGTACTGCTTACCAGCTATCCAAAGGCAGGAGTTTCTTGATCTTTAGTTAACAGCTTAGTGTCTGGCATGTAGCCAATGTTCAACAAATAATCATATGATTTATAAATGAATGAATGAATAAAATACACATTGAAATAAATATTTGATTGTTCGATAGAACTTTACCTTCCCTGGAGCCTGTCCTTTCACACCTCACAACTTCCCTTCCAATAGGAAGAGAGATCAGGTGGTCTGTGGGATCAGATTCCAGAGTGAAACCCCATTTGCCTTGTAGAAGGTTCTGTGTTCTAAGTGAAAGAAATTTGCTTTTAGTCATTCTTAGGAGTTTCCTGGTAACCTCACAGAGGATTTGCTTGTTGCAAAATCTTTGCCCGTTTTTGTGGAAACTGTTGGCGACAGAACTAGAATTTCCTCACAGGTTTGGAGTTACAAATTGAGTCTTGCTCCATCTTCACAGAGTCTCCTTTGGGAACACCATCTTTCTTGTTGAAGTCGTGACTGCTAAAATGGGGAACCACCTCGGACTACAAAATCTTTGGATCCAAGAACAGAAAATTTTTTTTTAAAATTAGGTAAAGGACTTTGAACCTAGATTTGTATAGCCTGATTTTAATCAGCTCCTCTTAATTTGTATAGCCTGTTTCTTGGAAGTGTAGCGGGTATCAACCTGACAAAGCTTTCATATATACCTCAGACATACTGAGTGCTGAGAGGGCTGACTGGAGTACAAAGACTTCCCTATCTAGGCTGCATCCCCATACAGGTTAAATTTTCTCCAATTTTGTGTCCTCTGATAGCATCTCAATATTTGTAGTATTGTGAAATTTTTCATATCTAATCGAAGTCCTCTCTGTGGATGGCTAAGACCATTCCTTGTGGTTTAGTTCTTACTAGAGAAGAAGAACAACAACTCTTTAATAGCTCCTGTCTAATCCCTCTTTATGAATTAAAAGAACTTAATCTAGTTAAGGTGGAGTATTTTATTTCCCAACAAAAGAATCATACTTTACACCCTGAACTTCTGCTTTCTCCCTCCTTCAGTGAAGTGATGACAAAGAGAGAGTGTGAAGGGCAGTGGGGGAGTATTTACAACCTCAGGCTGTCTGATCACATATCCTGGGTGGTGGGACCTCTTTTCTGACTAGATCTGTCTTCTGGCTGGAGAACCTGGGGCAAAGGCTGAAGGCAGGGAAGTAACATGTCCTTCTGTGTCTGGGTTCTTGCCAGTTGCAGGGAATTTTTATCTAGAGTTATTCTCCTGCATTTGGGGTATAATGTCACAATACCAGCAGTGCTTTCTGGAGAAAAAAGCTATCAGAAGGTGTCAAAACTGTATCCACAGGCTGGGTAGAAGTAAACATTAACTCCTCAGCAAAGACCCTCCCTTAACCTTCAGTCTTGGAAGATGGAGGGTCCTCGTAGAAATAGACTGTCTGAGAAGAGCAGCCGGCTCAGAGGCTCCAGGTTCCAAGAGACAGGACCCCCATCCTCAGGGGCAAACCCTTAGCTGTCCTTACCATCTCACTTCTTCCTGATTTCTCATCTGATTTCCACCACACTGCTTGCTCCCCATTCTTCTCTTCTTACTGTTATGATGGGAACTTAGAATAGGAAATTTGGGATGGCAGTTTCATATGGTCAAAAGCCAGAGGTGGGGGAGGAAAGGATTATTAGTCAGAGGTAGGGGCAGAGAGGACTATCAGTCATTTCAGAAAACCAACTAATTTTTCCTCAAAGGGATAAATTCCTCAGAATAATTCTATCAAACAGCAATACATAAAATAAAGACCCCCCTGGCTCTGTGCCACACAGCTCTTTGCCAGTCTGAGTCTATGCAGGCGTCTTTTTTATCTTGATAAACCTACCATGTGCACCTGAATAGGAGACTGCTGGATTCATTCTCAGAGGAACCCAAGAATCTCACATACCAAACCCCAATAGTCACAGCTTTCCCATGCCCTTTGTGGATTCTCAAGTCTCTACTTGCCCATTGAGTTGTTTCTTCTGTGGCAGGCCCTGCCCAAGACGTGAAGGATATTGTGGTGAGCAGGACAGGTGACATGAATTATGAAGCCCAGTTCAAAATAAAAATGTGGCATCCCCTTTCTTAATGACCCAAAAAACATTAGGAATTTCAGGATGGCAACGGCAGGGCAGTGAACTAAGCTCTGGCTCTTTAATGCAGTAGTATGGGAGCAAGGTAGGAAAACCCAAGTTTGGATTCCATTTTGGATGGCTCCGCAAATCTTCAACCTGGTTCCAAACATATACTTCTGGCCTTTAGGAAGTCCCATTATTTAAAAAATCGACAAGGTTAAAACATTAAAATTTATTATCTTGTCCCTGAAGACATAAAAATACAACAAAAATTCTTTTCTTTCTCAATTCTGTTTTTCAGGCAAGGACAATACTCTTAGCCTAGATGCCCAAGGCCTTCTTGCCTCTTCTTTCCCTAAATTGCCCACAAAGTTCTATCTCTATCTTTATAATCCATTTCCCCCTTTCTATTATTGTTTACTCTCTCATTGCCACAAACTTGCCCTGCATCCTCTCTTCTCTCACCCGGATCACCACTCAGGTTTCCCACCTTGTTTCTTTGTTTTACTCAGCTGTAATCTTCTGCCTGCCATGTTGCATTCCCCCCAACTCATTCTCCAGTGTAAAAGTAACATAGGGCTCTCCATTGTCTATAGTATAAAGATCTCATCACTTTGCACACACCCTCTTTCCATGATCAGCTCTAAAATTTCCAATCAGAACACACTCAGTTGCTCCACACATTCATCCAACACGCTTGTTTGTATGTGGACTCTATGTCGGCTGCCATGTTGGGATACGAAGTGGATTCAGTGGAGGGATTGATAATTCAGCGAGGAATCATAGAAATGTCAGATCATAGAAATACCATTAGGTAAGTGCAGAGGTTACAGATGTGGACCACATGTTAAGGAAGACAGAAAGGATAGCTAATCTAACCTGGAGGCCAGAGATTGGAAAGTCAGGCTTCTTAGTTGATTGGACAACAGAAGGAGTACATAAGGTTGGAGAGGAAGTGATGGCACGAATAGGAAGGCAGTGGACGTTGGGCCCCTTTGTGATTCTGAGCTTTCTTCCTTGCTGTTTCTTTTGCCTGGGGGTAGTAAAATTATCCTGCCTCTTTCAACCAGTCTTGTTGCCTTCAGGACCCAGCTAGCAGACACCTCCCTATGCCCTTCCTCTGCCCTGTCTGCTTGCTAAGCAGGTGCAGGTACTTCCTCCTCTCCACGGGGTAGTACTTTCTGTCCTTGGGCACTGTCACATGACCAAGTGTTTACTGTTGTCCATTACAGTCTTAGTTCTTGCATGCATGCACACACATGTACACACGCACACACTGACATACACTCAAAACTATTTGTTGAACGAGCAGCATGTCATCAGGCCACAAGTATGCTTTGCACTGGGAGCTTAGTTCTCAGAAGTGCTGTATTCCTTTAATCAAAACAGGGAGTAGTGGCCCTACTGCTATTGGCAATGGCCAAGCCTTGCTGGGGTCCAGTGATGCATCACTGAGAGGGACTTAGGAAAACAGAGATGTGTCAAGAAGTGAACAACTAATGTGGTGAGAGGCTTAAATATGCACCATATAAAGAATTCCCAAGAGAGTTAGTGCTCCTTTACCCAGAGAGGAGAGAAAGCAGCTGGAACAGGATGTTATCTCCAACTACTGATATGTGGAAAAGGGGTGAACTTAGTTTCTGGTACTAGCAAATCCATCAAGAACTCAGAGAGAAGGAAGGAAGGGGGCCAGTGGGTGGCTCCCACAGTGCATGGGAAGCACGTCCCAAGGTCCCTGTCCCGGTACGTGAGCGTGTCCGCAGTGAGAGCTGTGTCCACTGTCAGAGCTTCCAAGCCAGACCCTGGGGTGCACTATGGGCAAAAGACAAGAGACCAGCCTTGCTGGTGAGTGGGTCGTGTGTGTGGCCCGGTTGCATGTGGTCAGTGTTGGGGGGTTTGTGCACTGCTGTTCAGTTACCCCAGGTCTGTAGGGCAGCACCAGGAAGGCAGCCCGGGTCTTCCCGATATTTAGCCTCCACTTGTACAAAGTGCTGGGTTCCTTTCCCGTCCCTGGAAATTCTGAGGCGCAGTAGAAAGAGATGGAAGACACGGCGATATTGGGGAACATGTAAGATTCCATCAGGTAGTCCTTGAAAGTTATTTTCCTCTGGTTGTGGCAACCCTGCCATACTCTCTAGGACTACTGGAGTCTGTCCACGTGATCACTGCCTGACTTCTTCCATCCCCCAATGGGGGGAAGGTGCTCGGGTGCTCCAGTCTCTGGTGGGAGGGGCTTACTGAAGGCCATTCACCAGCTCCAGGTCCCTGCCCTCCTGGGGCTGCTCCAGGTTCCAGTTTGAGAACCTGATTGCTATGGAAAGAGCCACCAGAAAATCAGGATGGAGGGCAGGGTTGCAGGTGTGGGCACAGACCTCTATCAGAGATAGTTATTCCCCATCCCACTGGGCTTCACTTTTTGGCGCAGTAACACACCTCGCTTGCCCATTGCGTCCACCGATCACGGTGCGGTCTCTAGCTCATACGTAAGCTTTAATTTTAAATTTCTGCAGCAGAAACAATGGAGTCATTTTTAGCTGACTGGTTCAGGGAGCCTTTGAACGGCCCCTGGAATCTGTGAGGATAAACAGGAGCCGGCGGGGCTGGGTGGTGTTTGATTTAAAATTGGAAACACAGGAGCCAGAGGAGTGGCTTTATATAGTCTGGGAGGTCCGGGAGCCTTGAGCGCTGATTTATGAGCAGCTTGGTGAGAGCACATGAAAGCCGAGGTAATATTTACGCATTCCTTTGTCAGGACGGATGGAATGCTCTTTGGAGCGGCCGTCAGATCATGCCTTTTTGGGGGATGAAGAGAGGTTAAATCCAAATTATTCAGTGACTGAGAGAGAGAGGAAATATGGGTGAGGAGCTAAGCCTGGAAGTTTGTTCCAGAAGACACAGGGCATGGGAAGCACTGAGTTGCAGGCCGGCTCCTCCCTCACCCCCTCACAGCCTCCCTCCCATTAGGGGTTCCTTCGTGGACTCTAGGTCTTCTTCTCTACTCACAAATACCAGAGCCCTGGACCTGGCAACTATGATGACCCATTTTTACCAATAAAGTATCTGTCTTGGTGTCTGGGGACACCACAGGTACTGCCAGTGTGAGGAGGAAAAAGAAAGAAAGGGGTGGGGGGAGTCTGGCATGTGACCAGGCTCACTAAGTCTGGGGTGTCTAAGACCTGGCGTGGAAGTAGACAGTGGAAGGAGGTGGGGCTGCTGGGCACCTGTCAAGGCAGGAGACTCCACAGAATCCAGAGCACTGGTCCACTGCACCCCTCTGGGCCTCGCGCTCCCCATTCCTACCCTGTCAGGTTGGGAGGGTCCAGCCGAGTGACTGAGCAGGCTGACCTGTGTGATGAGGACGGATGACGGAAAGTGTTTTTGAAGAACTGTATTCCGAAAAATAAAGCCAAGGGAAGGGAAGGGAACATCTTCTACTCTATGGCCTGACCACATTTCTCACACAGACAGCAGAGACCCCATTTATTACTGACCTGAGGGCCCCAGAGGGGTGTGTCTTCTACCTGAGTTCCATGTCAGGACAGCGCTGGTGGACAGAGCAAGGCTGGGTCAGAGGCCTGTTGTCACATCCGTCTAGCCTTCCTCAGCTCCCATCCATCACTGCAACATCTAAGGGAGGTCTGGGGCTTGTCAGGATGTCTTCTATAACACTGCTGGTCCCTGCCTAGACCCCAAGCACTTCCCACAAGAGACCTAAAGCCTGTCAAAAAAGGCTGTGATGTGCTCAGTTACAAGGTGACCTGCCTTGGCTAACTCACTGGCAGGTGGGGTGGCAAGCACAAAAGCCACTCCCTTCCTTGCTAGCTGGACGATTAGCAGCACGTCTTGAAAGAAAGGGTCTAAATGCCAAATCTCCCGAAAAGTGTGTGGCTACAGAACTGGTGCAACTGCCGAGACGGGAGACCGAGCCCACCCCTGTCATATCTCCACTGCTTTCCCTCTGCAGCACCTAGGAGACACCCATGAGAGGCATTCAGATGAGAATCTTTTTGTCCTGGGTCAAATGTGTCAATGCCAGATGGGGCCACGAAGAACCTCTGAAGTGTCTCTTCTGCTGAGGGAGCTGCTGTCCAGCACTGACGGACAGAGTGATCCATCAGTGCAGCACCGATCCAGCACTGATGGGGTTTGTCCTCATGTCCTCCTAGTCCCCACTGCTGAGGGCTGCAGGGAGGATTAGCTCAAACAGGCCGAGCTGGCAAAACCCACTGTCACCTCTTCCCCCACTGGAGGGGGCTTTACAATAGTATGGCACTAGGACCAGACCCCATTTGAGATGCCAACACTGTCTTTCCTCTCAGTTCCGATCCCTTTCCCACCCTCACCTAGTCCCATTAGACACCCAGTGCATGCCAGAGGCATTAAGATTATTTCCAGCCCTCATAAACGCCGAGAGCGACCCTCTTCTCTTCACCAGTTTACCGGAGAGGCTGCGAGTGGTCAGTACAGACTTGGTCCCAAGGCCAGTTCTGTCACCACCAGTGCGGGACCTGGTGCTGTTTCTGCAGCTCCAACTTTCTCTGCTAAGAGTCGCTCCCCCAGGTGCTGGGAAGCACTGAGACTGCGGGTGTTTCCAGCTGAGCCACGCCTGGGAGGGGCTGCATGTCTGCTGTCCGCAGGGAGAGGACCGGTCAGCAGAAGAAAGCCCATTCTGTGCAGCCCCAAAGTCCACATTCTTAGTTTCACAGAGGAGGAAATTTGGGGGTGGGGAGTATGGGGAGGACCAATCTAGGATGGGCCAGCTGCCTTGTGACTGTCTCAGGCCACCGAGCATTTCTGATGAACCCCATGTGGAATCCACCCACAAATGACACCTCCCTTTTGAAACTGAACCCTTAAAAGGCCCCTTGGACTATGGAGGGCTCTCTGAAACCCCTTCTGGAGCTGCAGTGGATTCCATACTCTCTGCTCTACTTTCCCTGACCTCAAAGCACCAATCAGGGTGGGAGTTGGGGGCACACAAGACTATCGTGTTTTCCCAACTGCAAAGCATCTCACGCATTTTTAACTAATCTACTACCAATGGATCCAGTAAAAATTCAATATTTACTTCATCTATACTTCTTCCACTGGCCCACTAGTGCAAGCTTTCACTGAATTTTTAAAAGCACAAAAAAATGGAGACTCCTGCCTCATTGAAGTCCTGGACTTAACAAGGATCATTTTGGTCAGAACCAGAAAAAAAAAGAAACATAATAGGAACACAACACAGCAATTTATTTATGCCCCTGCAGTTTCCCTTCTCCCTTTCATTCAAAGTTCCCACCTTGAGGATAAACACAAACATGTTACAACTGACCCCAGTTTTACTTGCAGCTTCAAAAGATGAATCATAGTAGTTTGGCAGAGACAGAAGGGAACAGGCAAACATTGGGTAGAAGGACAGTGATGTTTCTCAGGATGCCTGACCCTAGCTGGTTAAGTCCCCATCACATCCCTCAGTCTGGGGCCAAGATTTGTCCCAACCCTGAATCCAGTAACAGATGAAGTCCAGATTGCCGTGTGCACTGGGAGCTTCCGGCCACCCTGGTCTCAGTGCCTGGCGCCTCCCAGGGGTCCTGCCCCAAAGGCTCTATGATGTCACACTGTGTCCTCCTGACAGAACCTCCCAGAATCAGTACAACCTTTACAGTCCTTCTGCTCATTGTCCATTCAGTGATGTCCCTTCTACTTTTGAGGGGCTTAGGGTTTGCTGGCTTAGCAGCAACTTGTGTCATTCTAGATGAGAAGAGGGCAGGGGGGAGGTTGACCAGATGTACAAGTGAGATGCAGAGAGGCATATGGAATCAGCGTTGGCTGAGAAGAAACAGTGCCTAGAGGAGGCTGGAGGAGGGAGGAAGCCAGGCCGGGTCTGAAACAGCCAGAGGCAGGTCCCCAAACAAATGAGGCCGGCCCTCCCAGGGGAGGTGGCAGCACCCCACCCCAGCGCTCACTTGGAGACCAGCATGCGCACGAACTCCTCGTAGTTCACCTGCCCGTCCCCATCCACGTCCGCTGCCCGGATCATCTCATCCACCTCCTCATCACTCAGCTTCTCCCCGAGCTTTGTCATCACGTGCCGCAGCTCCGCGGCGCTGACAAAACCGTTGCCGTCCTTGTCGAACACACGGAAGGCCTCCCGGATCTCCTCCTCGCTGTCCCTGTCCTTCATCTTCCGGGCCATCATTCCCAAGAACTCGGGGAAGTCCACGGTGCCATTGCCATCCCGGTCGATCTCGCTCACCATGTTCTGCAGATCTGCCTCTGTGGGATTCTGGCCCAGGGAACGCATGACGGTGCCCAGCTCCTGGGTGGTGATAGTACCGTCCCCGTCCTTGTCGAACAGGGAGAAGGCCTCCTTGAATTCGGCTAGTTGCTCCTCTGTCAGTTGGTCAGCCATGGGGAACTTGGAAGTGGTAGCAGGATGCAGTGAGGGCTCCCCCAGTGCTGGAGTCCAGGTGTAGATGCTAGGGGCTGCCGGCTGGATGGCTTTCTAGCCCTGGCTTGACTTGCTGGCGCTTAAGAAGGAGCTGGGTTCTCCCTCACCATGCAGACTCCCCCGCCCTGCGGTTGCCTGAAGGCCAGGTCCTGTTTAAACAGGAGTCCAGCACCAGGAACAAGGCCGGCTGGCTAATTGCGCTGACGCCAGCACCTGTGTTGTGTGAAAGGCAGGCTTCTCTCCGCCCTGCCATCACTCTGCTGTCAGAACCATGTAGAACACCTTCAATGCGGGTATGAGGCCAGCCTTGGCAGAGATTCATTTTAAGCATTTTCTTTTTGAATTTTTCCTTTTCCCTTCTATCTCTCCAATCTTCATGCCCTTCACTCAATAAAATAACCAGCTCTGCAGATTCTCCCCACTCTGTGGAGGTTTTGGCAGGAAGTTCTCTTTGCTTGAAAGGGACCCCCTCCCTAGTCTTTGATTTCCACAGGCAACAGGGTTTTCAGGGGAGAATAGGTTTTGTCTTCAGGTAGAAGCACACTGTATTCTTATCTTTACAAAGATAAGAATAAATGAATGGAGAATTTCTTCCAACTTACTTACTCGCTCATTCAGAGATACTTGTTGAGGGCTTGCTATGTGCAGATACCACTCTAGAAGCTAGGGGCAGAACTATGAAGAAGATGGGTAACCCCCAGTCCTTCCTTGAGAAACTTAGATTCCATCTAAGAGACTGCCAGTTGGCAACTAAACTACAAAGAAAACAAAGCAAGTTCATTAGATATTTCTGATAAAACACAAAACTATAGAACTCCTAGAAGATAATGAGAGAAAATCTGAATGACCCTGAGCTTGGCAATGATACTCAAATCCGAAGTTACCCACTTTGGGTCGGGGTGGATTTAGATATGTCAAAGGCACAATTCATGAAAGACAGAACTGATAAATTAAATGTTATGTTCTAAATGAGTTCCCCCCATATTAATATTTTGAATTCTAACCCCAAAGCTACATTCATGAAGTAATACAAAAGCAGCAGTAGGAGACAGAAAGAAAACCAAAGACATGGGCGTATAACTGACAGAGAACCCAGGGCTGGCACATTGAGAGAACTCATGACTGTGACAGTCTTGCTGGCAGATGAAGACTTCAAAGCTAGAACCTGATTTTGCCTCTTGCCTTTGTCACCTATGAAAGGGGAAGTGGGCAACAGGTGCCTGCAGGTTTCTGGGTCATGGCGTCTTGGTTCAAACATCCAGCTTTCCTGAGAGCGTTCTTCAAAAAAGCCACATTGAAAGGACTCTGAGAATTTTAGAGTTACTCATGACTCATAAAGGATAGGATTGTCATGGGCTCAATTGTTGTAACTTGCTAGTTAGGAAATTGTGAGGGAGGGAATGTGTTTTACTTCACAGGTTTCTGCAGTCTTGCCCAGTAGTATCTTACTAACACTGATTTCTTTCCCTACAGATTAAATATGCTTTTGGTTTTAGGACCCATTTAAGCCTTTCAAATTAATTGAGAAATCCAGGGCGCTTTCCTTTGTGTGGGATATGTCTATCATTATGTACTGGGCTTGAAATTAAAACAGAAAATTTTAAATATTTAAGAATATCTTATATACTTATTTGTAGGTCAAAAATAAAAATAAATCCAAGTATGTGCTAACATAAATAACACAGTTTTATGCAAATTCATTCTATTTCTGTAAACTATAATATTATAAACCAATGTTACTTCAATAAAATTTAAAAAAATTTCCAAAACAAAAAGTAAGGAGAAAAGTGGCATTTAAAAACAATGTTGCAAATCTCTAATGTCTGACTTTTGTACTGTAGTAAATATTATTTTAAAGTATGTGATAATTCATCTTTACATAAATAAATAAGATACATGGTTGGAAAAAGAGATAGCATTTAAATGGCCCTTACCATGTAAAAATTTGACAAGAGATGATTTCTTAGAGGTTAGTTGTAGTATGGGATCTGAAACTATGTCTGTGTATTTTCATACTGTTCTACTGAAGTCCACTGGTCACTCTTGTACTTTGAATGGTTCTTCTACCCATGCATGATTTTACAATGTCATGTGCTGGTCATTTGGAAAATAGTGGTTTACTGAGCTCTGCAGATCTTCCAAATGTTAAATCACTATATATATTATCTTCATTTGTTTGGGCTGCTATAGAAAACCACTGACTGGGTGACTTATTAACAGAAGATATTTATTTCTCACAGTTCTGGAAGTGAGAACTCTGAAATCAGGGTGCCAGTGTGGGCAGGTGAGGGCCCTCTTTGGGTTGAAGACTTCTTGTACTTTCACATCATGGAAGGGACAAATGAGCTCTCTAGAACCTCTTTTATAAAGGCATTCATCCCATTCACCAGGGCTTCACCCTCAACACCTACCACCTACAAGGTTCCCAGCTCCTAATACCATCTCTTCTGGGGTTAGGATTTCCACATATGAATTTATGGGAGACACAAACACACAGACTGTAGAGTACCTTTACAATATAGTACTTGTGGATTAATTCCATATTCACAGAGCAATTAATGTAAGACAAGCATGTAGTAGGCACTTTCATTTATATTATATTGTATCTCCATATTTCAGATGAGGAATATGAGAATCAGCAAATGCGTTAAGGTCAGAAAACCAGCAAGGTGAAAATCTGGATGGGAAGTAGATCTTCCAAGTCCTACAGCTCCATTCAGTTTCTGCTTTCTGCATGTTTTTCACCAACTCGGTCTTCTGATTTCTTTTTAAAGATTTATTTATTCACACAAGAGCAGGAGTACAGGCCAGAGTCATGGGAGGTGAGAGGATTCACCAGAGACAGAGTGGGGAGCAGAACAGGCAGATCCACTGCTGAGGGGAGCAGCCGGCGAGGCAGGAGCAATCTGCAGCGCCATGTGGTCCCCTCCCTGGCTGGGGATCGAACTCGCACCACTGTGCTGTGACCACTTCACAGTGTGGCACTCAACCCGCTATGCCACCAGGGAGGCCCCATAGTCTTCTGATTTCTTATTCAGCAGCTACAGAATGTACTGGAGAAGCCTGGAGCTGACACCCTACGGAGGTCTTTCAGTGCAGGGAGAGGGCAGTGTGCTGCTGACATATACTAGACTCTACAGACCTTTCTTTCCCAGCAGCTCTGGTATCCCATTTCCAGTGTTTCACCTCTGTTGGAGAGTTTAATAGGCACCTCGAAATAATCTGATAAAACAGACTTCTTGGTTTTGATCTGAACTTGTTTTCTCTGGTTTTCCTCTTCTCTTAAAAAAATACTCAATTTACTTTTGTTCAGACAAAACCTTAGAGTCATATTGTACTCCCCTCTTTCACTCTCACTTCATAACCAACCTTTCAGCTTTACCTTTACACATTCCCTGCATCTTGGGACAGGACTATTGCAACAGTCTCATAATTGAGCTCCTTTTAATGTTATAATTTGGTGTGTGTCATTTCCTGCTCAAAACCCTATAATAGCCTCTCTTCAGAGTTCAGATATAAACTCCCTTGCAGTGACCTTTTGGCCCTCTATGACTGCTTCCTGCCTTGTTCATACTCCAACCTCCAATATGGCACTCCAACCACACAGGACTTTCTGTTCCATGAACACTCTCAACCTGATTTCCACCTTAGTGTATTTGCATGAGCTGCTCTGTTTTCTGGACACTGTCCCTAAACTTCAAGCTTCGGCTTCTTCTTGTCACTTCAGCTGAGTATCATAGATACCTTCTTGTGAGACCTTCCCACCAGCAACTTTTAATTAGACCTACTCCTCTATGCATTGTTTCTATTTTCTTTGCAACTTACCACTTCTATATTAAGTTCAATTGTTCATTTTATTTACTTGTTTGTTTTCTATTTCTGCTCATGTACATTTCAGAGGAGGTAAAGCTTTATCCAATTTCTTTCCTGTCAAGTCCTTTGAGGTGGGACAGACCCTATGCCTAGTAGACCAAAATCTCTAGTTCTAAATGGATAGACTGCAAGAGGACCGCGTTGTCGTGAAAGGCCAGCGCCGCCTCCCCCTGTACACGGACAGTTGGATCAGTGTCTTCCTCTCTGTTTCCCTATCTGGTTCGGAACCTCTGCTGTGTGCCTCTCATGGTCTCCCCAGATGGCACTGATTCCTTTTGTGTTGTCTCCACTGTTCTTGGGGTTGCTGAGTGGCTTTGTGAGGACATGTTTCCTCTGTTTTTACCCTGGGAACAGCTGCTGAGTCTACCCCTAGCTTGTTCTTTGTTTCATACCACCACACTGACCCTAGAAATCCCCCCCACTCCTGTGTATCTCATTTGTGCTGCCTGGGCCCTAGGGTGGACTTATGCTCCCAACTCCTGGCAAGCAGTATGGTCATGTGGCACTTTTATCTAACTAGCTCTTAATTGTGGTCACCACCCTGGGGCCCTGGCAGGGCACTTTAGAGGCCAGAGGACAATGGAAGAGATAAAGGCAGGGGACCTAGTGTGAGGCAGGACTTCTCTCCCTAGCCAGGGGACATGGAGGTGTTTGGAAATATGAATTTCCCTGTCAAAGCCAAATTTGCAAGATAGGCAGTCCAGCCAGAGTCCATCTAGGGGATGTGGAGGAGAGACAGAGATGAGGGATCTGAACAGCAAGGGTCCTGGGAGCCCATCAACTAAGTATGGCCAAGGGCATGCTTGGCAGGACCTCCTACTTTCTCCCTTATGGGTGGGTGGTGCTTGTGTGATTTAGGGTTAGTTGGGAAACATGCAGAAGGAAGAAATAAAATAGCTCCTTGGACTCCCTGTGATTCCAAAGCACACATCCACCCCAGGGTAATGTCCTTGGCTAGCTCTAGTCTCAGGCTGTCTTCGCACTTGATCTTGGATCTGTAGAGACTTTGGAGTCTTTGGTCTCAGTAGCAGAAGCACTGACTTTCTATCAGGTCCTCCCTACATGTCGTCCAGAAACAACCTGATACCTGAATTTGCAGCGTTCTCGGAGTGTGTTGCTCTGGAATCTGCGCCTCCCAGTCTAATATGTGATAGTCCTACAGACTCACAGGACATAATCATGAGACGTTAAAAATATTCTTCAAGTTCATATGGGGACAGCAGTGGCCTTTGTATGTGGTGTTAACCAATTACTTCTGCTTCTTTTTGCCTTTGAAGGCTAGGAATGCCCCACACTATGTTCTAACTTATAATGAACAACACTTCCTTATCGCCCTAACTACTGGGAAAGAGGGCTCTGGGCTCTTCCTTTCTGATCATGCCATGGGAGGCTTCCCCAGATCCATGCAGGGGCAGCCCTTCCAGTGACTTTGGTCAGTCTGTATGAATCATCAAGGTTTCTACAGAACTGCTTGGTCTGGCTAGCACTTAAGCTCAGGAAAACATCATTGTTCTGACTGGAGTGTGATCATTGTTTTGGTTTCTTAATTGAAATCTGATCGATAACCAGAAAGACCATCACATAAGAGCTGATACCTGACTTGAAAGCAACATCCCCAGAGTTGGCGGGGCTGCTGCCTCCTTTGGGTCATAAAGCACAGAAGTGGTCTGACTTTATAACCCTAAGGCCCACCTGCAGAATGAAGTTTGTCAAGTGCCAAAGAAGCTGAATAATAGGATTGCTGTGAGTTTCCTGAGTCTTCTTGGGTTAGCGTGTCCTCATGTCAGGCCCCACTGCTTTGCCAGGTGACCAGTGCAGGAAGCCAGCCTCTGAGGGTGCCCACCTTGTGCTGAAACCACATTTCAAGTGCTGTTAGCTCCTGAGTGACCGGCTATGCGGTCAGTGCCTTCAGCGTCTCAGAGTGCCTCCATCGATGCACTCACAAACAAGGGACCTAAGTGACATGAAAGCGAGCTGCACTTAGCCCCCGGGACCCCCATTGATAAAATCAGGATTAAATGTTCAGTCCAAACAAAAGCAAATTAGTGACCAATATCATGATAAAAACAAGCTAAAAAAATCTCTTCTCGGATTTCTTTTTTTTTCCCCTGGGAAAAGGAGTGGGAACGTTTCCAAAGTAGCTTGCCACACTCACTTGTTGCCTTCCCAGGACTGGGGAGCAAGTAGGGGTGCTGGGCTGGCCCTGCTAGGTGATGGTAGAGACAGAGCAGGGAGGGAAGCAAGCTGATTCTGGAATAGTTCACTTGTATGACCATCATTCTTTTGAATTCCATATTTGCCGTTTTGAAAACAAGACAAAGCAAAAATAATAAGAGGTGATACTGCCCAGCGGGAAGGCTCACATGCCTCAAATCTTGTGATTCCAAGATCCATTTGAAACCCAAACTGCCATGTCTATGACTTTAGGCCTCCATCACCTTCGGAGTGTGGTTATTATCTTCAAGAGATAGAGTTCATCTTCCCCGAGGGATGTGGAGCTCTCTAAGAGACAGGAGAAGCATTTGTAACAAGTCCCAAGCCTTTGAAGTTTATGATTGTGATGAAAACCTTTTCATTTAATATGGAAAGATACATGTGTGAATGTGTGCGCACACACACACGTGGTTCCAGTGTTCCGCATTTGTCCACTAGTCACACATGAGGTGTGGAGAAATGAAGAGGATCTGGAGCGTGCACTCAGTGCCTGGGTAAGTGATTTGAGGAAACAAGGCAGTTCAGCAAACTGTAGTTTCAGCTTTACCAGCGCTCACTTTGGAGCCCATTCCCACCAGTGGTTTTAAATGTGCTATTTGAAACTTTGGATTGTGCAAAGCTTCTTTCTCTTGGCGCCCGTGACTCAGTCAAACCCAGAGGCTGAGGTCCAGCCCCAAGTCTGAGGGCGCCATCAACAGAATACCTGGGCACAGCTCTGTGGGTCCATTTCTGCATTTGTTCAAAGAGGACAGAGCTCCCCTGTCACTTCCAAGGGAATATGGAGATGATCCAAAGAGCCTCACCAGGACCAAGGACTGACAGCTGAGAAGAAACCAGGTTTGGGGACTCAGCGGAGGAATATGGCCAGAAGTGAAGCAGTCAACCAGGAGGGGAAGGTGTGGTGGGACCCAAGGGACTCTGTGGTGAAGCCCAAAGGCCCTGGCATGAGCAAGGAGAAGGGAGGCGTGTGGGCTGAGTCTGAGACCGTTCCTTTTTGGTGGGACATATGAAGGCGAGAATATGCTGCTTGATGATGGGTGAAGGAAGAATAAAACATGCTCAAGAATTAGAATGAAAAAGGGAGAACAGCAACAAAGGAGTAAGGGAAAGAGCAGGCATGTGATGGACACAGCTTTCCTTGGGGGAAGGGTGTTCAGGGAGACAAAGGAATAGTGCTATGAGACTTGTGTTCCAGGGTTCTAGGAGGAAAATACCTGGGGAAGGGATTTTATGAATCATGTGAATCTGGGTCCAGACACAGATCTGAAATGGCCACATTCCTTGGAAAGAGAAGTTTGATGTGACAGTAAATTTTGTTTTGCAAAATTTTGTTTTGAGAAAGAACTTTAGATGCTGGCAGAGCTTTGTATTTCATTCACTCATTCATTCGCCCATGCACTCATTCATTATGCCCCCCCCCCATGGGGATGCAGCTATGAATCCACAGTGCTAGGGCTGTGCTGGGCCTGAGGACACGGGACAGTGGTGACTACCACAGAGCTCATGGGCTAGTCGCACATCACGAACACCACTGCAGTGCTCAGAGGATGCGCTGACTCTGGAGGAACCTGGGAAGACTTTGCTGGGAGGAAATGTTGTCTGAGTCCATTGAGTAGGAGCCAGGGCAGGGCACACATGGGGGTGGTGAGGAAGGCTGTTTAGGCCTCAGAGGCAGATGGCACTCAGGGTGGAGGCAGGGTGGGCTCACAGAATTGCCAGCCTGAAGCCTGAGGAGGTTTCTACCAGAGATGGTAGGACCTGTGAGAAACACTGCTAGCACAAGAGATGGGAGAAGTGAGCCCAGTGCAGCTTGGCTCCCCATCCTGGGCTTCTAGCCCCTCTCCTATATCTTCACCTAGACCCGAAGGCTTCCTGCCTACTCTGAGTCTTCAGAGAGAAGGGGTGAATGCCAGAGTTGCTATTTTGCTATGAAGGTGGTAGTAAAGGCAGTCTGTGTGTGTCCCTCGGTGGATGCGGAGAGCATGTCCCAATTAGCTCTGGAGAGCAGTCGCTTCAGCTTCCTGAGGAGTCGGGTCTGAGCAGAACATGGCCCAGGTGCTGATGGGGTGGAGGGAAGAGGGCTCTGGAGAGAAGGACTGGGCAGGTACCATTTTCAAATGAAAAAGGAAACAGAGGGGGAGAGGTGCATGAGACTGGGTGGGGTGCTTCTACAGGAGCAAGGGTCCCCCAGGCTATAGGCTTCCAATCCCATCCCCACCCAACAGCTTCTGAAAATGAAATAGGGAGTGTCGAAACTAGGACTTCCCTGTCTATGTAAAGTACGCCTGGCGGAAGGAATTTTCATGCACCCTAGGAAAAATGTTAGTGCTAGAGGAAACAAGTTATGAACCCAAATATTTAGGGATGGTTTAGAAGCCTTTAGTCCTAAATGAAGATTATTTCACCATAAATGGTAAAAGTTTGGAATATACTCAAAAAAGAAATAGAATAAATGACAGGATTTATGTGCAGGAAAAAAGAATAAACATAACAGAACATCTGTACTTTCTGATAATGCACATTAAGAGAATGAAGCTGGCACTGGGGGTTGCTGAGATGAAGAGGAGTCTATTCCTCTCTAAAAAGACATTAAAACTGCAGTAAACTTGAGGGTCAAGTGTGCTGAGAAAGCACTGTTCTTTCCTCAAGCTGCCAGAGAGTGGCTGAGCATAATTTAAAAAATGTGAAAAAAGAACTTTAAAGGCTAAGGATCTTTAAAAAGCAATTGTCTCCACATGTTTAATGGAAAGCATAGACATTAAAAAACAAAAGGTGAAAAAATTGGAATGAATAGAGAGAAAAAAAACCAAAGCTCAAACAGTAGGTCTGTGTAGCCAAAAACAAGGTCATCAAAAGAAAGGTAGTCAGGTAAGAATATCAGAAAGCAGCCTGTCACAAAATGTTCTAGAAGATAAGAGGATAGTGGTAGATATAAGTAAAACAGACTGATGAAGGATAGAGCATCCTTTAGAGATGCTAAAAGGATATTATAGATAATAGAATCTTTGTGAAGTCATTTCCGAGGATTTCATGGACATATGTTAAGAATTGTACCCAGCACACTTACCAACTTACCTAATTTAAACTGTAAAATGAACCAATCCAGGTGTGCTGTGTTCAGGTGTCTGTGCTTCATTCAGCATTCAGGTTTATGCAATCTCAAAGATTTAGGAATTTGTTTTGAATCCAGGAATATATTAGAAGCACCGAGGCCACCCTCAGAGCAACTGATTAATTACTCCTTTCAGATTAAAATGGATGATTATCAAAGTTAGGTAACTCTTTTTCCTCGGCAACTTGGAGTGCTGCCTTAAGGTACGTCAGTCTTAATAGCTATGAAATAAAGAGGGGGCACAGGGCATGCTGAACAGAGACCCACGAAGGGAGCACTGCAGATGCAAGTCAGGAGGTGGGGATGACCTATTAAGTTGGTGACGGCAGACACACCTGTTCGAGACCCCGTGGCAGGGCTACGTTTTGACAACACTGCCGGCACACCCATCATCCCAAACCACTGGAGTGATATTTCAGTTCATTCGTTTAAATGATGAGAAATAAAGTGATGGGAAATAAACATGTAATGCATTCTAGAAAGAGTTCCTTCCGAGACAATAAAGCCCAAATGCTTCATGTTTACAGGGATGTTTCAGTTACCTGCAAAATACCTTATTCAGCACACTTCTAGCAGAAAGCGTTGGCTACAGTGTCACTGTCATAAGCTTATGCGCTGGCCTGGGACTGGGACAGAGAGCTGTGTGTCCTGCCAAGCTCCAGGTGTGTTACTGACCAAAAATAGGGGAGGGACTGCACCTGCAACCACCCGACAAGTCTGGGCAAACCGGGCATGGAACACATAGCAACCCAACAAGCAGTGCCGGGCGCAGAGCACCCAGAACACAAACGTGAGGCCTCTTCACAACGTCATCTCCAGAGGTGACTCTGGGAGTCCAAGGATTTAATGGAATTAAATTTACAGTGGAAAGGTGATTGCTAGTTTCAAAAGATGTCACTTCCTATTGGATGATGTTCATCCTCCAAATTTACTCACCAACCAGGAGCACATGCTAATGGCAGGCACTGAGCAGGGCAGACGCTACCCCCAGGACCAGTGGGACCTGGAGTTTAACGCTGTGCAAGACTTTCTGACTACTTAGGACAGCCACCCTGGTCAGTTTTGAGGATGTTGATTTTTTGACTTGGAAGAAGCAGCCTAGAGGAAATGAAAACCTGTGGCTGTCCCTGTTGGAGAGCTGCTGCTGGGGCGTGTGGGGAAGGCGTGACAGTGATGGCTCCACTTGAGTGCTTTCTGCTGGGCACTGAGCAAATGCTTTCTCTGCAGCTCCTCTAGACCCCTCGGCACCTCACAGGGCAGGCACTGGCTTCAAGTCCTTATAAGCTGGCAGTGATTCAGGGAGGTGAGGTCACCTGCCCAGGCTGCACAGCCTCTGATACAGGGAGCCAGACCTACACCCCACAACCTCCAGTTCCAAAGCCAGTGATGTAGCTGCGTGCTGGGGCACCTCTATGGGGAATGTTTTGTTGGGGGTTACTGAAACAGCAGGATTTGAGCCTATCCTCTGTGAAGGGGCAAGATCCACAATTGCTTCCATTCCTAGTACTCATGACTCAACCACCACTGATGGGGAATCTGTGGAGTTGGGGGGCTCAGAAGATCTGAGCTGTAGTTGCCTCCATGGACAAGCAGAGTGACACCCAGGAGGCTCATTCCCTGCAGGGGATCTCCCCAGCTGGCTCAGGGCTGAGGGACCAGCAGGTTCCCACAAGTCAGAGGGGCCTGAGGCATCTCCCAGACTTGTCCTACTGGTTTCTCACTAGTGTTCCGCCCAGCCCACGGAGCCAAACAGTAATTGGAGTGTTGGGTGTGTTTGTTCCTGGGGTCAAGCTTGTGTGAAAGTTGGGGCTGGCTTCAGTCATTTGAACTGAACTTCTGAGCAAATAGTCCCCCACATGCCTCCTCCCAACACACATGCATACACACACGTGCACAATAGTCAAGTTCACACACACATTCTGTCTCTCCCCTACACTCACACACACATATATTGTCCCCTACACTCAGATGCTCACACACTCACAATCACACTCACTCTCTCATTCACTCAGACTAACATACATTTTCTCTTTCTCCATATTTACTCACACACACAAGCACCCTTGCACACAGTTACACACTCTCTCCTCCATAGTCATACAGATATACAGTTCTCGCACACACTTGTCCTCACACACACACACTCACACTACTGTACAAGGCAGTATGTCTCTGTGATGTCTCAGGACCCAGCCAGCCTTGGTGAGGCTTCCTCCTCAGTAAAGGGTAGTCTGAGGAGCAGAGTGAGAATGAGCCCAGCCGAGTGGCTGGCCTCCACCAGGTAACAGTGAGTTGACTCAAGGCTTCTCCAGCAAGGCTGCCCCTTCTCCTCACCCAAATGCACCCATCACCTTTTTCAGGCCCCAGGTACTCTATTCTCACCAAGCCGAGCCCCTGTTGAGCACTATGTCTTCATCCTGAACAGCCCAGGCTGGCAATATGGGGGGTGTCGTACATTCTTCTCTGCTCTCTCTGGGTCTTCTGTGCATGCTTCTGATGTGCCCTGAGGGCTCAGCTGTGGGAGTCTGAGCAAAGGATGGGCCCTCAGCCCCTGGTCCCCAAGCTTCCGTCACATGCAGGTGCCTCCTGAGACATGTGGCTTGTGGATACTTTTAGCTACGCAGACACCATGAATACCAGACACCTCTGGTCCTCTTCCATTCCCTCCAGAGGGCTGGGTGGGCTCCACCCAGCCGCTATGGGTGAAACCGGCTGAAGAGGAAAGGGGCTGATCAAACTTGAGCAGATTTTGGCAATGAATGCTGTGTTGTTCTGGATGGTCAGATGCCCTGTGGTGTTGGTCACTCATGAGAGGTTGTCCCCACAACCACGCCCAGAGGAGGGTGAATAAGCCCCTCACAGGGCTGAGTCTGTGAGCTGACTGCTCCCCTTTCAGCAGGAGGCTGGATGGGAAAGAGTGAAGAAAAGATGTCAGTGTTGACTCATACTGTGGAAAGCGGGGTCAGGAAACAAAATGGCAGGCTGAGGATGGAGATGTGTGGACTGTGTTTCTGCTCTGTCCCCAAATCACTGGGTGGAGGTGGGCACAGGACTTTCACTCCTGAGACTCCATCTCTGCAGAGAGAGATGAGCATGATGGGAATGATGAGCATTTCCTCTCCAGGTTGACACTGGAGCTCTTTCTAACAGAACCTCCTGCTCTGAGTGCAACTTTCAGGGCTGGCACCACAACTCCTAATGTTCAGAGCCTTGGCCTGTTTGATGTGATTGAATCTTCCAGACATATATGTTTAATATACCAGTTTAATCAAGAAAGATTTAATAACAAAATTGACACTGAGCTCTTCCTTGAAGGTATATTTTCTTTGCAGTTAGTTTACATCAAACAGTAACCCACTTGTTACCAAACATGAAGGTTATCATGGAAAACTAATTCTTTCCATTCATCAAACATTCTTTGATCGTTGATCCTAAATGCCCTGCTTGGATAGGGAGGATGTATGATCTTGCATTTTGTAGAGGAAGGTAATGAGACACAGATCTCAAGTCAGTGATGGAGCCAGAACCAAGAACCCAAGTTTCCTGATGGTGTCTGAAACGCTCTCCATCATTTACAATGTGTTTTTTAATGCCAAGGTAAAAGAATAAGAAAACATGAATCATCTTGGCCTTTTAATTGCAATCCCTGCTAATAAGATGGGAAGCAAGGGAACCTAAAATACAGGTTTATGTCTTCAAATATTCTTAAACAAATAAAGGTAGGAGCTGGGCTGGCCCCAGTGATTAGGAGCCCCACCCTACCCTGGCTGCCTGAGGGGCAGGAGCTTCCCGTGGCCTGGCTCTGGGGTGGACCCACATCATTCTCCTGATCTGGTTGTCAGTTTCATTGAGAAATTTGTTGCTCAATGTTTGTTGAGGCTTCTATGCAATTCCAACACAAAGGCAAAATAGCAATCCTTTTTCAAGATGTCTTCATCGAGCCAGTTAGACAACTGGAATTTTCCTCTTTTGTCCATCTTGGTACTGGGACTTGGGCTGGGCTGGGGACTGGTGTGGAGTGTCAAAGGGTGGGTCGGTGGGTGGTTTACTTGGTTGCCCTCTGAGGAAAGAGGGACCTTCTGTCTGTTGGATGGGCTGAACTAGAGAGAGGCAGAATTTATAAGCATTCTCAGAAGAGTGGAGGAGTTTGTTCCTTTTGTATAGGCAGAGATGAGGGACATCATGGGGATTTGTTTGGATGGACGGGGATGTCCCCCTTACAGCTGTGGCTCTCACTGCCGAAGACCTGGGGAGAATCCCCATGGACTGAGCTCTTGGGCTGCTCTGTTGCTCAGCAGTGGGTGGTTGCCCACTCAGGTTTTTCTGTGAACTGCTAACTAGTGGGCCTAGGGAGGTTCCTGGATTAGGCATCCCTGCTCAGGAGTGGCTCTTAGAATAACCTCAGGCTAGGTCATGTTCAAAGTTTCGGTCATGGCTTTCTCTACCCTCCCAGATGCTCAGCATCTTGAAGGGCTGGTCTACACTGGCCTACTGCTCCCCAGTCTCCTCTGTGAATGTCAGCACCTTATTCCTTCCCAGGGTTTACAGAAAACCTTCGACTTCACAGCTGAATAGACTTGGAGAGTCAGGCAACTGGAGGAGAAGTATTCAGCAGGGACCAGAAATCTTTTCCTCAGCACTGAATCACACTTAGAATATTCATTTACTAAGTGATTCTCAGCACGGCCTGTGTGCCGGGGTCTGAGTGCAGCCCGGCTCCTTGCTTTCTCAATGCTAAAGGCAGCTAAGCTCTTCACCTGGTCATCTATCGACCACCTGGACTGGGCATTTGGTGACGCCCATGGCTCCTACCTGGGACTCAGCTCTGCCTCCATCTGTCCTCTCCAGCCATGACCTGCTGGATGAGAGCTCTGAGAGAGAAACAGAACCACCGAACAGTCCCCCTCCTCCTCCAGGGTCTGCTGTGTCCACCGAGGCAGCTCTATTCCCCTGCCCACACTCAGGCTCTTTAAATTGGGGAAACCACTTGGAAGCCCTCAGCTTGGCCAGAGGGCTGTGCGCGAGTCACCAGGACAAGAAGCGTCTGGAACAGCATGACTGCCATTGGGGACATGCTGGCTCCCTCAGATTCTCCTGGGTGTGCCCTGCCTCTAGTTCCTGCATTTCTGGTCTCCAGCTGGGCTGTCCCTCCCTGGGAGGAGAGTTTAGCCTGAGGACATGAGGAGGGTGGGGAGCCTTTCTCCTCCCTTTGCTCTGACCATAGAAAAGGGGGGTTCCCATCCCATAGCAAGATTGCAGTTGAAGCTCAGCCCTCAGACAGACGTAGCCTGACATTCCGCTGCTGGTTCCAGCTCTGACCTGAGCCCTTGAGCTGTTGGCAGCAGGCTTGGAAGCTCGGAGAGAGAATCAGTGACATGGCTGATCAGCTGTCCAGCGAGCAGGTGGCTGAGTTCAAGGGCGCCTTCACCCGGTTTGACAAGGACGGAGATGGCAAAATCAACGTCGAGGAGCTGGGTGCTGTGATGCAGGCCCTGGGCAAGAAGCCCTCAGAGGAAGAGCTAAAGGCGATCATTGCCCGGGTGGACACAGATGGTGATGGTGCCATCAGCTTCCAAGAGTTTCTGGCAGAGATGGTCAAGAGGATGAATCCCGGGGGCAGTGAGGAGGAGCTGCGGGAGGTCTTCAAAGCCTTCGACCTGAACGGTGATGGCCACATCAGTGTGGATGAGCTCAAGCAGGCCATGGTCAAGATCGGGCAGCCGCTCTCCCAGGAGGAGCTGGACATGATGATCCAACAGGCTGATGTGGACAAGGATGGGCAGGTGAACTATGAGGAGTTCGTGCGAATCCTCTCCCAGAAGTGAGACCTGGCCCAGGCCTCACCCGCTGACTCTGATCTTTGTGTCTTTTGAGTCCCTGCTGCTGTGGTGGCCCCTTCTGGGTTGTGGGTGGGAGATTACCTCCCCAGGGGAAGGTCTTTGCTCTCTGGGATCTGGGGTCTGCACTGCTGGGGGCCACGTGAAGCCCCCTCCAACTGGCAAGACCCCAGCCTGCCCTGCCTCTTACCCCAAAGTATAATGAAATGGGGGGGGTGCCTCACAGGGTCATTGTGAGGAACCCCCAAACTATGTGGTGGTCACAATAAAAGGAATGTGAGCTCTAAGGGTATTTGTTGGTGCCTGAGTGTTTGATTGAAAAGGGGAGAGTTGAGTGTGCAGTTGAGGTGTCTGGGAATCACTCACGTCCCACCCTTTTACTGGCCCTGGTGGGAGGATTGCCTTGAGAGGGCCAGGCAGGTTGCCACTGATGCCCAAGGAAGAGGAAAGGTGTGGGTGTGGGGACTGGGTGGAAGAAGCTTGTTGCTTTGATTTAAGGGTCTGCCTGAGCATCTAATGTAAGACCAGCAGCCTGAACCTGGACCCCAGCACCTGGATACTGCTTACACCACAAACAATAATGTTCACATCAGCTGCATATAACCAGCTGTTTTTGAGGTTAAAGAAAACGTGTGTGTGTGTCCTGTATTTGAGATACAGCATCTTATAGATAAAAATGATGAGGTGGTGACACTGGCGCACTGAACTTACTTCTCCAGGATAAAGACTGGTTGGGAAGTGGTGGGTGGGGGGCGGGTGACATGGAGTGGGGTACAGTTTAGGGTGGAAGGTGTTTCTTTCCATCTGGGCAGATTTCTTCCTCTTTAGTCTCAGCCAGAGCATCCTACAGTTACCTGGCCTTTCTCGCTGCAGCTTCTTCCTGGCCTGTCTGTGAATTGGGGGCTCCGGAGCTGCTCCCCAGTCTGTAGTGTGCTCATGGAGGAGTCGGGAGGAGCAAGGAAGAGATGCCAGTGGCTGCTCCCTGCCCCCAGCCTCATGCAGAGCCCCTGTTTGAACTTGGGGTTACTGTATTCCTGTGTAGTTAAAAATCTAGACCCATTCTAGGCTGCTCGTCACGACCGAGTTCCCAAGGCTCCCTTTGTCCTGCTTCTCGGAGATGCTCTAATCTGAGCTCATCTTCCATGTGAGGCCCAGGGTGATTCCAGGCCAGAAATACTTACAAGGAAGAAGAGAACTTATCGGTCTGGGCATCAGATTGGAATCAGGGTAGCGGGGGAGGCAGGAAGATTCCCTGGACTGACTCAGAAAACACATTGTTTTTCCAGGGTTTTTGTCAACTAGCTGCGTGACTTTGAGTATCATTTATGGAAATTGAGCTTCTGCTTTTTCCTTCGTGAAATGAGTTTTTCTTTTGTTTGGCTGATTGAAACTTGAGCTCAGTGATGACTGACGGTTGATCACAGCTGTGCCAAGTCATTGGTTCTCAGCTCAGGGTGGGGAGGCAGAGCTGGCTCACCTGAGGTTGTTGCAAAATGTGGGTTCCTGCCCTTCCCTGCCCATCCCATGTCCCTGCACGTGTGGAGGTGATGGACGGCCAGTCTGTCCCCAGTCAGTGGGAGCAGGCTTGGCCACGGAGGTGGGGCTTCTGCATAAGTGAGGTGTTTGCTTTTTTTTTTTTTAAACTTTCTTCCATTTGATGTTTAAGGGGGTCACCTGTCATTCCACATCCCTCCTAGCCCTGTCCTTGCAGTCAGCCCACAGTGCCCCCGGAGCCTGGCACTTTGCATAGTTCCTCTGGAAGGCATCCGAAGCCCTAGAAGCCCGCTCCTGGGGTAGCCCAGGAAGTAGCTCTGGGTCTTCTGAGTGTGCAGGTGGGCCTCAGACTGAGCAGGGTCACCTCTGACCCTTAGGATCCCACCCTGGCTCAGCGCAGTCCCGGCAACAGGATAGGAGCTGGGTCCCATCAGTGGGCATTTCCATAAGCATGACACTGCCCTGGGAGGGACTGGGGTGGGGGCATGGGTGCCAGTGAGTCAGAGGTGCTTCTGGGCCTGACTTCTGGAATTCTGTCCCCATCAGTCCACCCTGTCCATCTCTGTAGCCCACCAGCCATCAGGGAGGCCCAGTGGCCACAGCAGCTGGGACCCCCAAGGGAGGAGGGGTGTGTCCCGCACAGATCACTACCATTTTTAAGCTACCCTGGTTAAGAGAAAAAAAAAAAAATGAAGCTGGGGCCTCCCTGTTGGTGCAGTGGGTTGAACATTGCACTGTGAAGCCTCCGAGGTACAGCAGCGTGAGTTTGATCCCTGGCCAGGGAGGGGACCCACATGGCACAGCAGACCTCTCCTGCCTCGCCTGCTGCTCCTCTTAGCTTTGTATTTCAGTCCTGCCTGTTCTGCTCCCCACTCTGTCTCTGGTGAATCCTTTCACCTCCCATGCCTCTGACCTATACCCTGACTCTGATATGCATAAATAAATATTTAGAAAAAAAGAAAAAGAAGAAGAAGCTGCCAGACAGCTCAGGGAGGTAGAAGGCCTGGCTGGATATAGAGCTGGGTCTTCTTAGGCCTGTCAGTGATGGTGGCTAGAAAAGTGGCAGACATTATCTACCACCTGCCCCGGGGGATCTGGGAGCTGTAGTGTCTCACTTCAGGCCAGGGTGAGGGAAGGATCTGGAATGGAACGCAGTGCTCAGAGGGCTCCCTCCAGCAGAGCCTTATCACCTCTACCTGCCTTGCCATCCTGCCGGCAGGAATGGGTCCTCAGAGTGGGGTGGGGCGGCTAGTGGAGAGGGTTCGTGGGGATCCCCAGGGAAGAATGGCATCTGAGTTTTAACGACTCTTATACCTAGTACTGAGGGACACACATAGAAATAGCTGGACAGGGAGTCCTTGGAAGGAAGAGCCTGCTTACTCCCTCCCGCCATCCCCCCTCACCCTGTGAGCTCATGGCAGCCCTGCCCAGACCTAGAACATTCAGGAGGCATGGGAATCAAGGAGGCCTGAGGTCACTTCTTTTTTTTGCCCCTGCTCAGGTCACTTCTTCAGGGAACCTTGGTTCTCTGAAAACCACTTCACTGAAAGGCAGTTTGCCAAGACCAGTTCTGCAAATGCTCAATTTTCTGGTATTTCTCAATTTACTAAAAAGATCCTTACTGTAAGCATTATAGAGATTTATATTGACTGCGCTGCATGGTTAGTTTTTGAATATTTCTCTATAGGTTTTGTCTGGCTAATTTAAATTTTTAGCTTTCTTCAGCTTTACTTTTGGCTTAATAAATTATTTCAGTTACAGTCAGTTTGCCTAAACATTGCATCATAACCACCTGACAAAACCAAAAGTTCTCACTTTTTTTTGTACTTTGGGTCTACCATTTTGGGGAAGAAGAACTGAACGGGTTCACTTCCAGATTGCGTTGTCTCCGATGCCACAGGTTTTATGAATGATAGATAGGGCAGGAGTCCGTTTTCTAGTAGTTTTCAGTATATTCAGTCTCTTCAAAACATCTCTTAATTCATAAATCTATTAACTGGCCCATTCAAATGGGTATGTGTATGTGTGTTGAGATTTGGTGAATGCAAGGTATCTGAAATAAGAACCACATACAAAACTGAGAATCAACTGAGCATAATAACTGAGTTGATAACCCTACTGGAGCTGGTTGGCATGCAAAAGGTTTAGAGAAAAAAACAAATCTAATCTAAAGGAAAATGTCCCTTGAATCCTTAAAGATATTCATTAGTATATTGATTTTAGATTAATTATTATACTTCTGTTCAAAACAGATGTTTCAAGTTCCACATACAGAATAATACTTCATTTTTATCAGATTGCCCTTAGATCTTTTAAATCCTAAGGCCTGATGAACCCACCCCTCTTTCATGGTCTTTATTAAGTGCCTCCTCCTTCAGGAAGCTTTCCAGAACTGGGTCTGGTCCATAGTAACAACACAAAACTTCTCTGTCTGTACAATTCTTCTCAAAGGCCACCACTTATTGCAATTTCCTGTGAACAAACCTAGCTTCATTCCTCAGCATCTCAAGTAATAAAATAAGATCTATCAATATTTATAGTAGATTACAAACTCCTTGCATAGACTTGCATAGACTCCTGGGGTGTGGCCGACTCTGCACTAAGACAGTGGGACGAAGTGGGCTTCCTCCTCTCCCAGACATTATTTCCACCTCTTACCCCCAGGATGTGGCTGCCATAGTACCAACAGCATTAAGAGGACTCTTGCAATGGCTTACTCAAGACAGAGGGTGCCTTTTATGTATTAACTTAAGAGCCATGAAAACAAATCATGTACAATCATAAAATTCTAGAAGTTCTGTTTTGGGTGGGGTTCTCTAGAGAAACGGAACCAATAGGATATAAAAAGACTTATAAGAGAAGGGTTATTCTAGGAATTGGCTTACATATTATGGAGGCCCCAAAGCTGCATGACTTGCTGTGGAGACCAGGAGCATGGGCGGGCATCTCAGTCCAAATCCAAAGGTCAGGGAACAGGGCCCTGATGGTGTCTGTCTCCACCTGAATCTGGAAACCTGAGACCCAAGAATTTCCATGTTTCAGTACTGATGAAGATGGGTGTCCCATTTTTAGCAAAGACTTTACCTCTCCCCTTTCTGTTATATTGGGGTGTTCAACAGATTGGTGGAAGGAAGAAAATGCACTTTACTTCATTGACCAATTAAAATGCTCATCTCTCCTAAAACCATTCTGGTAGACACACCTAGAAATGATGTTTACCAGCAATTTGGGCGTCCCTTAGCCCTTTCATTTGACACACAAATTCAACTGTCATAAGTTCATTCCTCTTGAGTGAATGAGGTATGGAAGCATGGAGGTGGCTGTAGTGCGTTTAACCCACAGAGCAGGCAGAGATTTAGACTCAGATTCTCTTGGACCCATTTTTAAGCTTTCAGATCAATGCTTCTCTTCTCATTACACCCCCCTCCCACAGAGGGTGGGGTTCTTTGGAGAAACAGTGGGAAAGACCATGTGTGACCTTGTAAGGTTACAAAGAGCACATTCTCCGTAGCTACAAGGAATGCACAGTCCAGATAAACAATCTAGATAAATCATCCTGCTCCCTTTTTGCTGTAAACTAGTCCAGGTTTTGAGTTTGGGATAATTAAACAAACATACCCCCACCCTTCAGCGATACTTGTGTTCCCCTCTAGAGGGAGTAGGGGTGGATTTTTCTAGCCTCCTATAAATGAGGTCAGAGCTGCCTTTACCTCTACCAGCCCAGGCACAGCTGAACTCAGGGCTCCTCCTTCCTTCTGGCTTTATTATAATCTGGGAAAGGACCCAAACACCTCACTTTGCAAGCTCCTTCTTGCTTATCTGCTGCTGTTTACCATTTTGGGGTGCTCTAGTCTCTCTGCAGTTGGCTCTCACCCCAGGGCATTGGCATGAGCTTTGAAGTTTCTCTCTGCCTTTCCAACTGTGCCCACAAATGCTACAAGTAGTGATCCTCAGTCAAGCTATACAAGTCAAGCACCTGGAGACCTTTTGGAAAAGACCATGTGTGATCCCTGATGTTCTGAAACCCTCAGTCTGGGGGGGCAGACTTGGTCATCTGTGTTATACTCCCAGATACTTATGCAACCAAGGTTGAGAAGCCAATACTAAGAAACACTGTTGTAACTGTCCCTGGAAACCATGACTCTATCAGGTGCTTCCACACCCAGTCCCTCCTTTGCCCCACTGGGCAGATTGGCACAGCATGGGGCCAGTCCAGAGGAGTAAGCACTCAGCGTTACAGAGCTCTGTGGGTAGGAGGCTGCTGTTGCACAAGGACATATGAATCACTGTTTGGGCACAGATGGTGCTTGGTGACCCATCAGATGCAGTACCCACTTGCCACCAGGAGACAGTTGGTGCCAAGAATTTTGCCAATCCTGGAGCTCCTAACTTTCTTCGTGGTTGACTTTTGACTTAGATGGAAGTCAAAGCTTAAGGAAGGGAATGTTAGCGCTCTCAAAGAGAGTCCTGAATCCAGAACCTTGTGGTTATGACATGTTGGAGGTTCTAATGGTGGTGATAGTAACATCCATCCACCTACCCATCCATTCATCCACTCAGCTATTCACCCATCCACTCATCTATCCGTCCATCATTCATCCATCCATTCATTCATCCATCCATCTATTCACCCATCCACCCATCTATCCATTCAGCCCTCCACCCTCCCATCCACTCACCTATCCACATAACCTTTCCTCTCTTCATCAGTTCATTCCAAGAACATGCAAGGTGTTCTTGAGGACTCACCTTGTTATGAGTCTATGAAGATACAGAGGGAGATATTTCCAGTCTCTGCCCTCTAAGGGAGATGACATATAAGTATAAATGGTTATATTAAAAGACAGTGAATGGTAGGTGTCTCATCAATGGAGTTCATTCATGAGTACACACAGTGAAGGGCAAAAACCTTGAGGAGGTGACATCAGACTGTGTGCTGGAGGCCAATGAAACCTTCAACAGTTTAGAGGATGCTCTTGACAGAGAGAACCATGAGAATAGATGCATGGCAGTGGGGAGATGCAAAGCCTTTTGGGGGTATCCACACTGCCTGGGAGATAAAGAAGCTGCTGAAGTCCTATTACAGATATCCTCGACTGCCAGGAGTTTGAAGTTCTTTGCATACCTTGTCTGAGCCAGTTCCAGATTGCATGACTTTGGCTGGTCAGTTATACTCAGATGCCTCAGTTTCCTCACCTATAAAATGAGAATAAACAAGGCTGTTGTGAGGCTGAAGTGAGTGATACAGAGACAGTTTTACAAAAGTAATAGAATAATATGCACTATTAGTGCATTATTCTGCCCTACCCCCACCCCCACCCCCAGAAGTCCACATGGAGACTCACTGATGGTTTTAAATCAGAGGAGATATATGCTCAAATCTGTGCTTTAAAAGCATTATTTTGGCACTGGTCAGCAAGATGAACTGGGACTGGCAGGTAGTCCTGGAAGTGTCTAATTTGGGGACATAGGAAGGACAGGACAGGCAGTATAAGGCCAAGGGAGGACAGGCAGCTGCTGTAGATGGATGGCTGTGAGTCCTGTGAGCTCAGGGCTCGGGATAGAGTCTGACTTCATAGGAGAGGTCTTCAGGGAGGAGGGGATGTGTGGGAATTGCCCTCAGCCATGCCCTGCTCTTGGTCTGAGGATTCCCACTGCTGCGGTCACGGGGGACCAGCTATCACTGGACACATGTGCTCTCTTGCCATGCTAAATGGAGAAAACACAATGCAGCTCCTAGATCCCTAGAGGCACAGGGAGTCCAAGGGTCTCGGCCTCTGATAGGAGCAGGGCGCACCTCTAGAAATGGAGGGAAGAGCCAAGAACGGTTGGTCCAAAGGACAAAGCTCCTGGAGGAGTGACATCAGTCTCCCTCCCACGGGTCTGGGGCGGGGTAGGGGTGGGTAAGCTGAGTGCTTATTCCCCTGCCCTATCCCCACACCTGCTCTCAGGAAAGGGCCAGAATCTGATCCACACAGAGGAGGCAGACAAACTCCTACCCAACCCTAAGAGCTTCAGGTGCAAGGAAGGGGATTTTCTAGGCCACTTCAGGCATATGTGTGAGGCAGACACATAAGAAACCATCCCAAACATACAAATAGAAACACCTCAGAGCCAGTACCTCCTGGGAAGGGCGAGGAGCTCCATCCATTCTTTTTCATTCTTTATCGAGGTAGCATTGATTTTAACACCGTGTAAGTTCCAGGGGTACAGTTTCACATCTCCATGTCTGAATCCACCACACCACACCCACTCCCACAGGCCCTGTCCTTGTTCTCACCACACCCCTTCCCTTCTGGTTTCCACCTTTCTGTTGTTTGAATCTATGAGTTTGTTTTTGTTTATCATTTTCTTTTTCTTTTTTTAATAATTCACATATGAGTGAAATCATACAGCATTTGTCTTTCTCTTCTGACTTATTTACTTAACCAATGGCAAGAAATCCATTCTTTCTTCTCCTTCCTTCCTACTACCTTCCTCCTTCCATTTCTTCCTTTAACAAAGGTGTGGAGAATGTGAGCATTTGCCAGACACTGAGCTCCACACAGGTAATGAAGAAAGGACCCTCCTGGGGGACACAGAGGCGCAGAAGGTGGCGGTGTGGAGAGGAGGCACCCAGTGGGAGAGCAGTCACTGGCCCTGGCTTTGGAGCAGATCCTGCCAGAGGGTCAGGGGCTGCTGGATCTTAAATCTTCTATGTGACTTTAAGTCTTTGAGTATTGGGTGTGGGAGGCCCAGGAGACAGTTTGGGGTTTGTTGGGGGACTTTAGGTCACAGGGCACCCCTTCTTTAGATACCCTCTCTGCCGGTCTTCTTGCAAGCAGACTGTGCCTTTGAGAAGGGCCCCTAACAAAAGAGACCAGTGGGATGGGCTGCCTGACTGCTATGTAATCCTCTTTCTGGATGCTATTGAATTTGATCTGAAATTCTGTCTTTGAAGATGAGCTTCCTGCCTATTGTGATTACCTGGGGCGGGCCCCAAGCTGGCTGAGTTGGCCAGGCCATACCCTCCTGTTCTGGCCCTGCTTGCCAGATGCCCTGATTTGCAAAGAAAGAAGCCAGGTGCGGCAGGAGAAGGAGACAGCGTGGAGGCTTTAGCAAAGGTGGAAAGGAGGGTGTCTGCCGCAGCTTTTGGGACTTTGCTTGGTGTTTTTGTCATTCAGTCTTTGCAAATGTCAGACCCTTGGTGAAGCTGCTTGACCTTGGTAGCTGTGTCCTGCGAACTGCTCCAACTCTCACGAGAGCTGGGGGTTGGGGTGGGGTAGGAAGGTACCTCCCACTCTGACATTTTCCTTATCTGTTTCTCTCTACTCCCTGCTGAGTCCTAGCACTCAGAACTCTGCCTGTCCCACTCATCAAGCTGACCTTAGCCTGGAGGATTCAGTTTGGTAGGGTAGAAGAACAAGATGGAGATGGCATTGCTTTCATTTCCAGGCACCTCATGCCTACAGGAAGAGGTAGAGGCACCCTGGCACCTGTTGGGGAGACCCCGTGCGCGTCTGCAGGAAGTCTGGAACAGGGGCTCCGAATTCCTGAAAAACTGCCCAGAAGACGGGATTGGACTGTTCCATGTCATCCAGGACTGGGGTTAGGGCTGGGAGCAGGCGCAGGACATGTACTCAGACTATAGGGCACCAGGAGTCCCTTGGGTGTCACTGGGATGGTGGCTGGAGGGGACATTCCTGATTCCATCTTTTTTCCTGGTTCCTTCTTTCATTGAGCTTCAGTAACTTAGAAATCATTTCCTCAAAGATGGGTTATGATCCTTGTTTTACTGGGAACACTATTGTGGATGGCGCTTTTGGGTCCCCATACTTAGGTGCCAATATCTGGACTCTGAGACAGAGGGGGAAGGCCATGTGCTATGGAGGCAGATTGGGGTGATGTTGCTATGAGCAAGGCATGTGAGGGTTGCTGACTGCCCCCAGAAACTAGAGAGGATGGGGCAGGGAGGCCCTCTCTTGAGGGGTCCCCAACAAGAATCAACCCTGCCAATATGCAAACTTGAAACTTCTGGCCCCCAGCTTCTAAGTTTGTGGTGACTTGTTACAGCAGACAAAGGGAACACACATAAGTTGGGGGTTGTGGGAGTTGAAACATGCCAGACAATGATTTACAAGTGACAGCTGAGAAAGGGGATGACAGGCCCGTGTGGCCTCTTCAGTGCAGACTTGGGTTCCCCCTGCCCAAGGTTTGAGGGCCCCGCTCATGTCCCTGATCAGGATAGTTGGGAAACTGAGAAGCTGTTCTGAATGGGATGGGGTCCTTGGTAGGAAAAGAGTTGGGAACTGTTGGGTGAGGGTTCGCAGAGACCCCTCCACCGTGAGAGGCACCCCTCCACCAGCAGAGACGTGAAGATGGAGGTGTTCGGGTGATAAGCAGCGAAAGTGCAGAGAAGGAGCAGACGCTCTGCAGCCCAGGGCTCTGTCCGGAGCCCACACCGCTCCAGGCCATGCCTGTAAGTTCCTCAGGCTGAGCCTGGGGCTGGGTGCGCGCGCATGTCCTGGGTCTTCTCGGCCTCCGAAAGGCTCACGGAGGAGCCAGAGCAGAGACCCTGCTCCGGTCAGTACACGGGGCCCTTCGGGCTTCCTGTCACCAGCTGTCCCTCAAGTCAGCGCCCCGTACACCCAGGCTGGGCTGTGGGGGTGAGTCGGTGGTAGGCAAGGCTCCCGCGGTGTTCCGGGTGAACACCCTACTCTGAAACTGGGACTCCTTTGCCCTGAGCTGAGGCATAAGTGAAGACTGGACTCAAGATTGGGGGTGGTAGAGAAGACAGGGCAGAGAGGAAGCCCTGAGGGCCTGTGGGGGAGGCAGGGGTGGGGCACGGAGAGCAGCCCTCTCCTCTTCCTAATGCATCTACTCAGGTCAACTTCATGGATGGTCTTGGAGGGCTTACCTGTATGAGTTCTGGAAGGCAGGTTGAGATAAATTCAGTGAGGCTTGCGGTGAGTGGGTTTAAGGCGTGGTGAAGGAGCAAAGTTGACCTGGGTTCTGACCTTAAGTTAGTTCTAGGGCAGAACCTCTTGGCCTTGTTTGCTCCGTTGCAAAACAGAGGTAGCTACCTGTGTCCCTGCAGACTTCAGAACGTGGCTAGTGCCACTCTGGACCTGGTAAAACATGGTGTGGACCGTGGCGGTGGCATATCTTTCCCACAACCCTTGCAAGTGCTGACCAGGCCCTTGGGCCGGGGTCTGGGTTGACATACTTCTTTTCACTTCTGCAAATGTGGGTGGACCCTGATCAGTCGGTGGGGGCTGCTCTGCTTCTATCTCTGGGTTTTCCATGAGGCAGTCGGGGATTTCCTGTCAGGAACCACCGTGGTATCTGTTAGGGCCAGTGGGGAGGGAGATGGAAACACAGTCCTTTATCTTTCCCAAAACAATGCTGGTCGCTGTTCTGCCGGCTGGCTTTGGAAAAAAAATATCTTTTTAAGCCATGCACATTTAGACCAGAGTATTGTATTTTTATATATAGGTTATAACTATTACAGGGGGTTATAAAAACTTTCTGGAAGGAAATAGGGAGAAATAATTAACCTGGTACCTCTGAACAGGACCCCAGAGATCTTGGATTCCATTGTTGGCCAAGGTTTAGGGTATGAAGATAGTTGAAGTGAGTTTAGCATTTAATTGGCAGATAAAATAAAGAAGAGAACTGTCCTCCTTTTCTTAGGCAGGAGTATCTCAGCAAGACTTATTGATATTATTTTATTTTCAATACATTTATTGTTGTCATGTCCTTCTATTTACAGCAAGGGAAGCTGGTTTTCCATTTACAATCCTGATATGAAAGGTTCATTTAAAAGACAGTAACCTCATGCTGAATGTGTAGATTTAAAAATGTCAAGTAGAGAACAGTGCAATAGTATACACTTGTGCTGGTGGTGCCCAAATAATGGCACCTTTGAACAGGCGCATCACCCGGACTCCCGGTATGTCAAGGAGGGGACTGAGGCCCAGGAGGAGTGGACTGACCAGTGTGCTGAGGGAGAACAGTGAAGGGGACAGGGTAGGAGTGCTGGACAGTGGGAGACACAGGGACACAGAAAGAAAGTGTCACCTGCAAAGATGCCTTTTAGGAAGATGCCTGGCTGGAGACAGGTATGCTCCTCTATCCCCTCCTGGCCTGAGGCCATCTCCTTGCATCTCCTCAGCTCAGGAAGGGCCAGCACCAGGGCCTTGTGTTCTTTTCTGAAGTACAGGATGGAGCTCAGGACTCAAGCTGCAGTCCCAGCAACGACCTTTAACCATATGGCTTCCAAACTTTCTGATTCATTTCTTCAAAGATTTTCAAAAATCCCTTGAGGCCTCAAAACTTCTGTTTTTGTTCATCAAGAAAAGCACCCAGGGCTACTTTATCTCATGACCTATAGATTTTCATGCAACCCAAAGGGACACAGAGAAGCATGAGATCTTTAAAGGGATTGATGCTATTTGACTTGAAATAAATGAAGGAGAATGCTTGTCCTCAGGTTCAAGAAAGTTGAAGGTCTAGTTCAACAATGTCAGAGAGATTTAGGGAACTCCAGGAAATAGTCTCAACAGGAAAAGAGGACAACATTGGGTCTTCTGGTAAAGCTGCAGTGGCATGGAAGCCAGAGGTTTGAGTGAAGATGGAAGCTTCTGGAAGTTTCCAGTGTATCTACAAGTCTTGATGTAGGTCCAGCATGGAGATGCAGAGAGAGGGTGTTTTTCCTAGGGTTTTCCTGTAGGGTAGCCTTCTCTATATCTCATCCTCCTGAGCTTCCACAGAAGCATGTCGTCAGAACCTGACCCACAGTGCTACCTCTGGGGAAGCCATCTCTCCACAGACTGGAGCAGGAGAAGGGACATCTCCAAGGACTGAGTAGTAGGAGTCCTGCCTAGGCCTGGGGCGGAGAAGAGGGAGGGTAGTTGAGTTTAGGAGTATCCTGGGAACCACCAGATAAAACCTGGGGAAGATCACAGAGCTGATGCATATGAGCTTGGACACCGAGTGGGCCCCTCAATGAAATAAGAATTACAGGAAGGCTCTGAAGGATGGGCCCTGAAGGGAGAGATGGCTATTTCCTGAGACTCAGTATCATCAGATGAGGGGAGTCTGTGACTGGAGACAGAACCTCTGGGGCCTGCACTTACTGAGTGAATCAGATTACTAAAGACAGAGTCTCCATACTATGGAGCCAGGGAGGTAGGGTGGAGGCTGTGTGAGGTGAGTCAGCCACCCCAAAGCAAGCTTGAGGTAGTGAGATAGTTAGTGTGCAGGAAAGGGCTTCCTGACTAAAATATTTCCCGGTCTGAAGGTCTTTACTTTTTCACACTATTTTAGCTCAGGAATTTTCTTTAAATTAAACTTAAATGCTTTCATTTGGTTCTAGCTCACCACCTCAACAGCCTTCAAACATTTTAGCAACAAAATTCATTTTAAACATAAGGTCTATGCTGAGGTCCACAGAAAGGTGTGACTATGGATGTGCATACATTTATTCTATAAATTCACATTTACAACATGAACTTAACAGAGCTGGCTACCCAGCATTTCCCAGGAAAGTCAGTCCCAGCTTCTCCTCAGCAGGTGCCAGCTGCCTGTGACTACAGGCTCCAGGACAGACAGTGCGGCCACACTGACAGAGCTTCCAGGATCCTGACTTCCAGTGTGGGCTAATGCTTGATGCCTCCGCCTGCCATCTCTGTCCATGGCTTTGAATGTACAGCATGAGTGTCCCTGTCACAGTCCCTGTGGGGAGATACTTGGCTGCTGAGGGCACCTGTCAGTCTCTTTGATATGTCTGCGCACACCCACTTGTTCCCAAAAACACCCAGCAATGAGTTTAGGTCAGGTCATTCCAAACCCAAGCCCAAAGGTCAGTGAAAATACCTCTGTGGCCAGCCCTAAGCTTATTCACATTAATGTTAGTAAATGAGAACAATGGACATTTGGGGCCTGCACAGAATTATTAAAACTGGAAGCAGTGCACCATGACTGAAGTCCCCTCAGCCTCCCTGCCCACCCGCACCCACCCACATCGCTCTCACTCCAACCAAACCTCTGTGAGTCTCTTCGGCACAGGACTATGCAGCCTCCACAGCAGCCTTCCGAGAGGACACTGGCTCCGCAGTTGTCTGACTAAGGGGAGTATGCCCTGGCGGTGGCGGCTCTCATTGTGTGATTTGCTCTCTCAGGCTTGCTCACTGCAGGCACCTCTGTCTCTGGGCCTCTCTCAGGCCAGGAGCAAGCAGGGCAAAGCATAGTCCAAGATGAAGTCTTCTTTCGCTCCCTGGGAGTCTCCTCCTAACTCCAGCACACACACAGCTAGACTGGGCACCTGGGCCCAGGGACCAAGTCCAAGGAAGGCCTCAGGGAAGACAGAACCTCCCGTAGAGCTAGAATCTATGGGGTGGAGGCCTGGCAAGGCTGGGCAGGGCTGCTGGCTGGGCACTTCCATACTGAAGCTGGTAGAGCTACTCCCATCTCTGTCTGTGCTCTTAGTTTTCCCTGCCTGGGCCCAGGCCTGCCGAGAGCCCTTTATCCTGACTTCTCTGGCTCTGCCCTGGGTTTGGTTGGGCATTGATGTCCTCAGGGCTCTACCAGGGTACAGCTTTGTCCCTCAGCTTCTCGCCATCTCCCACCCAGTTGGCTGGTCTGGCGGCCTCTCATACCATCAGTCAAGCTCCTGGGACCCTGGTCAGGCCTGTGCAGCCAGGGACAGAGCAAGACCGTGAGGCTTCCTGCACTGTCAGAGGCAGCTGGGTGGGGATCTCGGCTCTGCTGCTGGGCAAAGCAAAAGTTTATGTTTTATCAGTCAAAAGGATTCAATAAAACAGCAAGTCATATTGCAAGGCACTTCCCTGAAGTCTGGGACATTAAGGCTCTGCTCTGGGCTTCTTAGTTAGGAGGCCCCTGGGGCCCTCTCCAGTCCCTATGCCCCAGGAGGCCAGAGGACGTGGGTGGTGCAGGCGGCCTTGGAATTCCCTCGCAGGGACCACAAGCTCCCTCTAGGCATGGGTTCACTTCTGACTTGGGTCAGGCGCGCTGACTCTGGCACAGGGAGGTCCAAGGACCATGGTTGTCTGGTGGGTGGTGTGTGGTGGGGTGGACACTGCTTTGTGCCTGTCAGTGCTCAGATGTGTGAATCTTGTATTGTTGTTATGCATCCAGGATTAAGATGATGAGGAGCATTCTAGGTGTGAGAGAGAGATGGGTGGGAGAGGAAGAAGAGAAAGAAAGATGGGGTGGGGGGCAGAGGGACTTGAATGGTCCGGTCTGGCGCAACCTCCCGGGGGGACTTGCCCGTGGTCTTGCAGCTGAGAGCGGCCACAAGGGCCAGTCTTCACTCAGCTCTCTCTGGCTCTTGCTGAGAGCCACACAACCCAGCAGATGAACAGAGCCGTTTCTCTCCCACTTCCCTCTGCTGTGTCCACCGGGAGTAGGATTCAGGGGCAGAGGGCAGCTCGCTGCAGGCTCACCCACCGCTCTGCCTGGCCAGTGTTTGTGTGACCTATTCTCCCTTTGAGGCCCCAGGAGATGAGCCTTGGTTTCTCTTCCTGAAAAATTTTATTTGTTGCCTCTGGTTTAGTCCAAATCTCAGGCCTCTGCTGAGCTCCCTGCTGGCCTGGCTCTCGGGAGTTCTGCCCACGATCACACAGACCAGCTGCATCTGGGACCTTTGCTCACTATCCATGCTGCATAACAGACCACAAAATCCTTGTGGCTTTAAACAATGCTAGACGTGTGTTACCTCACAATGTCTTTGTGAAATTTGCCTGTGGTCCTGGCTCAGCTTGGGGCTTAGTCGGCACAGCAGTGTGGGAGGCTGTGTTATCCCCAGGCTGACTTTTGGACTGGTGGGTCTGTGCCCTAGGGCCTTCCACGGTGGGCAAGTGGCTAGTCCTTTCTCTGTGGATGTGGCCACAGGCAAACTGAGTGCCCCACAGCAGGGCGCCTGACTTCCTCCAGGTAAGTCACCTGAGGTGGAGCAACTTGGTGGCTTGGAGATCACAGCTGTCAAGTCCATGTTATGCTCTTGGTCACACAGACTATCCTTGTATGTTGTGAGAAGGTTGTGGAGAAGGATGAAAATTCCTGGAGGGGGTGTCCATGGAGCCCTCGAGGGTCTGGAAATCCGTGAGTCTTTGACCGGCTTGTTCCCTGCGCCACTGACTTCTGCTAATACGAACTCAAGTAATTTAGCTTTTCTTGTCCACCCCACAAACACGTCTAAACATATCTCTGTCTCAGGAGAACTGGCTCATACTGAGCCAGAGAGCCCAATAAACCAGACCAGCGAGAAGGTGGTTCTTGGGTTGGAAGTGTTAAGTGTCTGTCCTTGGTGGGGTGGGTGGGGACCTGTTTGGGGGAGGGTGTACCCAGGGGGCCAGGGCTGACTGCTTGGGTCTTGAAGGATGGGTCTGCCTGTAGGGGGTGTCACCTGGCAGAGGTGGGAGGAATAGAGGTCCAGGTTGGGGTGGGGGGGCAAAATTGTGCAAGTGAAAGAGCAGAGCCAGGGACCCTGGGTACCTGGTGTGCTAGAGTAAGTTTGCTAATTCTCCAACAGGCTCTGAGTTCAGGACCCTGGGAGTGTACTTTGCGTGTGGTATGAGCTTGGGTAGTAAGAACAGGCAGATGTAGCATCCACCACACTCGCTTGTCTATTCCTGCCACAAAGAAACTCACCAGAAAGTTCCAGGGAGCGTTCTTCCTGGAGGGCCTGGCTGTAAGTGAGGGCAGCAGAGACTGTCAGAAATAGTTTCCACGTGTGAGGAAGACAGTTTCATGATCCCGCCCTCTAGGCAAACATCATCTCATGGTTCAGAGACCCCTGGCGCCCTCAGATTGGGTGTGTTTGACTGTGTATTTATACCTCTGTGTCATTTTCCCTTATTTTGGAAAAGTTCAGACCCCACTGGGGTCAGCAGGCATAGAACAGGTGGGGCTCACACCTGCCAGCCGGAGTAGATTTAAGGCCGTGCTGAGCTCTCAGCTCCAACTGTCACCTGCAAAATGTGCTATAGACCTTTGATGCCACGGAAAATTACTACGCCAGTCATTGACTTACATGTGCAGTTTGTGGGATTGCCCTGTGTCTGCTTCCCTGCTGTCGGCGTAGATTACATATTCCTCTGGGCCAGAGACATTGAGTTGGTCCCTCTCTCCTGTCCCCACAGTGAGGCACTTCTCAGGAGCATTCCAAGCAGGAGAGAAAATGGGGACAAAATGGGGCTACAGTTCCACCAATTGATTCCCTCATCTGCAGAGCCCATCAGAGAGGACTGCCTTGTTCCTTCTCCCTCTCCCGCACCCCTCAGGGCTTACACCCTCCCTTCCCTGCCTTCCCCTCTCCTACTCATGCCTCCCCTGCCTACTCTGTTAGGTTCTGCGCTGCCCTCCCCTCCCTGACTCTATCCTACTCACCGGGAGGCCCTCCCCTACTCTGCTCTGCCTTCCATTTTCTGCATACCGCCTTGTTCCCCCCCCCCCCCCCCCCCCCCCCCNGCCTTCCCTTTTCTGCATACCGCCTTGTTCCCCCCCCCCCCCCGCCCCCATCATAGACTCTACGTGCATTTTCTCTGAACAGTTGGGTGGGGTGCTGAGGGCTGAGTTCACATCTGGAGATCGTCCAAGATGGAGATGACAGGCCCCGAGGGTAGGAGTGTGTTGGGGGCAGGAGAGGAGTCTGCCCGGGAGAAGACAGACAAGGTCTAAGCTTGAGAGTTGGCAAAGGTAAGCGATGTCAGATAATACTCTTTTCCAGCCCTGCAGCCCTTTCCAGGAGTGGCAGAGACCTGCCACCAATCTCTCCAGTCCTGTTCAACTGACAGTTGGATTTGACTGTGGAAACCCCAGGCCTGGGGGAGGGAGAAATCTGTGCAACCCAGGGGGCAGCTGCTTCCCATGGTTTCGAGGGTCAGCCCTGTGGTGTGAGGCAGGGGGCACGTCTTGATGGGAGAGGAGAGGTCTGCTTCCTCTCTCTCCCCTAGAGGCAGAGGAGAGAGAGATGCACAGGCAGGCATTTTTGCCTCAGGTGACCCCAGGTGGGTCCCAGGCTCCAGGATGGTAGGACTAAAAGAACCTGTTGGTTGACACTACACACAAAACTGTCACCCTCCTCTGCCACTTGGTTTGTCCTGCTTGTGAGGGGGCATGTGGCTCTACACTCTTGCCTTAGATCTGATCCTCGGGAGTTGGGAGGCCTGGGCTGCTCTGGGCACTGCATCCGTGACCTGGTTTGGATGAGAACTTCTCTGAGAGGCCTACGACCCAGAGAGAGGATGTCCCTGACCACTTTGCCAAGTATTTACATCAGTTTTAGGTTCACAGCTACCTGGGGCAGAAAGCAGAGATGGCAGAAAGCTCCCATGTATTCCCTGTTCCCAAATACCTGCCCTCCCACTACCAACATCCCCCACCAGACGGTACGTTTGTTAGTTGATGAAT
Source organism: Galemys pyrenaicus (assembly GCA_019455555.1). Classification (NCBI taxonomy): domain Eukaryota; kingdom Metazoa; phylum Chordata; class Mammalia; order Eulipotyphla; family Talpidae; genus Galemys; species Galemys pyrenaicus. The sequence continues at coordinate 11,613,848 of JAGFMF010011694.1, forward strand.
CTGCACTGACACACCATCACCCAGAAACCACAGCTTACAGTAGGGTTCACTTAGTGTTGTGCAGTCTTTGGGTTTGGACAAAGGCATGACACGTGTGCACCATGACAGCCTCATACATGGTAGTTTCACTGCCCTAAAAATCTTCTATGCCCTGCCCGCTCACCCTTCCCTTTGCTCTAAACACAGATGTTACTGTCTCCATAGTTAATGACTTTTCTGGAATGTCATATGCTCAGAATCATCAATATGTAGCCTTTTCAGATTGGCTTCTTTAACTTAACAATAAGCATTTAAGTTTCTTCCATGTCTCTTCAGGGGCTTCATAGTATACTTCCTTTTAGCACTGAAAAACTTTCTGGATGTACTCGTTCATCCATTCACCCACTGAAGGACATCTTTCTTGTTTTCAAAATTTGAAAATTATGAATAAAGCTGCTCCAAATATCTTCGTGAAGGTCTCCGTGTGGATGTTTTATGTTTGGGTAAGTACCAAGGAGCATGATTGCTGGATAGTGGAGTAGGTTTTGTTTGTAGTTTGGTGAGAAATTGTCAAACTGTCTTCCAAAGTAGCAGGCCCATTTCGCATCGCCACATTGCCACCAGCACTGAGAATTTCTGCTGTTCCACACCTTCACCAGCATTTGGTGCTGTCACTATTCCAGATTTTGGTCACTCAAACAGTATGTGTAGTGGTACCTCGTTATTGTGATTTGCAACCCCCTAATACATGATGTGGAAAATCTTTTCACATTCTTGGTGAGGTCTCTGTTCAGTTTAAGTGGTTTATTTTCTTATTGAGTTTTATGAGATTTCAATTTTGACCAAATCCTTTATCAGATGTGTCTTTTACAAATATTTTCTCCCAGTTCATGCAGCCCGTGTTGAAAGGGTTCTCATTCTTAAGGTATTTCTTTTTTGTACTTTCCTGAATCTTCCAAGACTAAAATGCCTTATTTTGATATTTTATCAGGATCTGATTTTCACTTTAGGAAGATCATTCTGGCTGCCATACAGAGGATGAATTTAAGGTGGTGAGTGTGGAAAGGCCAGTTAGGAGGCAGCTAATACTACATTCAGAAGAATGAAGGTGCTGGGTGGTGAGGATTTCGAATGTGTTGTTGAAGTCAAGATGTCATGTCTTCAAGTGGGAGAGTGGTCATACAGTACGAGTCGTTTAGAGGAGTCGAGGATGGACGTATGGTCTGTCCTTTACTAAGATGGGGGAAGTTCAGGAGAGAAGAGGGTAGACTAGCAGTGGTCCCAGATCTGGGCCATGTGATATATTTGACTTCCAACTCAGATAGGCTTGGGGAAGGTCATAAGTGGAGATGAAAGTATTCGTGGGTCTTGGTGATGTTAAAAATCGTGAAAATGATCAGATTTTTCAGGAGCCTAAGAGAGCTGGGGACTGAGTACTGTGGCTTTCCGACATTTAAGTCTGAAAAAGGAGAAAGGTCAAAGGAGAAAGACGTTGGGGAGATGAGGTAGGATGAGCAGAGGAGTATAGGAGCTGGAGGAATCATTGTTTCCAGAAGAGAGGTGGCATCCGTGGCTATGGTTGAATCTGATGAATGAATCTTAGAGGGTACAGTCACCGGAGCTGCGAGGGATGGAAGGATTGTAGTCAACTTTTCTCAGAGGAAGTTGGAGTTATGGAGCAGAGTATACTGGGACAAGTCAGTATTGCCACAGTATGATCTCAGGGTGAAGTATTCCATCGGAGGCAATCCCTAAATGGTGAGAATCCTCTTGTGGCAAGCAAGCTTGGTCCAAGCAGGAGCCAGCTGCTCTACCCCTGGGGTGGGGCTGACTTAACAGAGTATTTGGAACCCAGCGTGAGTGAAGACAGGCTCATGTTTGGGATAGCGCAGAATGGGGTGGGGAGACCAAGGGAGAGACCCCTCGAACAGTAGTGGTTTGTGTTCTGGAGGAAATCCTGGAGGAGAGTCCATTACTAGAAGAGGTTGACCAGATGTGTGGAAATGTTGCCTTTCCAAAGTTGGAAACCTGAGACACCTAGGTTAGAATCTGAAATTAATCAAATGAATCCAGATATTTTGCTATTAGCTTTACTAGCATATCCAAAATTCAACTGTCTTCAATCCAAATGCTATTCCAATTATATTGTATTCTAAATGGTTTGAGATTCACAAAAATTGACTTAATTAGAGCTTTCTCTTATTCATCAGGTTTTTAAAGGTTTAAGCATTTTTGAAAACTTCTGCTATTATTGCCTTCTTTGCCATACCAACATGCACTAGCAAATGTCTCCCCCCAAAATTCACCAGGCAAGAATCCTTTAATGGTGATTATGTGTGTGATTCTTTTTAATTATATAATTCATTTATACAGAGAAATCATTTGGATTGATATATTTACAGTTTTTTTTTGTTTGTTTTCATTTTCACTGGCCACATATATTTCACAAAATAGTCAACATTTACTTGGATTGATCAACACTGTAAATCTGCTGTGACAAGAATTTGAAGACTAGTATTTCATTTTAACAGAAACATTTTACAATAAAAGATTAATCAGCCTTTTTTCCCATCATATGAATAAATCGACCAAATAATGCAATATGGTCAAATTTCCAGCACATAGCATTGTTTCTCTTCAAACCCATTATTCGCAGGTTTTATAAACCAAGGCAAATAAAATTCACTTCCCTCAAGCCTTCTACAACTTACTACATACCCTCAAGTTTAGCTTTTTCTCTATTCTTCCACATTCTGGCATAACCAGACATTTTAATTTT
>JAGFMF010011694.1:11618164-11664452 GCA_019455555.1 Galemys pyrenaicus
TGGGATCGGTTGCCGGTAAACCTGGTAGGAGAGGCGCTCATTCCGTGTGACAGGCCGAGTCAAAACCAAGATGTCTTGAAACAGGAAAACGTAAAGTTTCTGGAGATACAGGAAACAAATTCTTCTTAAATACGAGACGTTGTGATTTTAAGTGATTGAAATTCATTGCTTGAGTCAATTAATTAAGATTTTCCTGTCAAATGACCTCATAAAGATGGCTATACCATGTTCTGCATAGTGAGCTTTGCTTTGGAGGGTAGAAAATTTTTTTTTTTATTGATGTGTAACATTAGATCAAATAACAGCTGAGTAAATGGTAAACCACAAAGGCCTGACTTATCAGGTAATAACACGGCTGACACACTAGTACTGTATACCATAGTTCTCTAGCAAAGTAGGGATGGAAAATGCAAACTGGTAAAAATTTTGTTTTGTCCCGAGGCACCTTAAAGTCTTTATAGGACATTTAGGCCTCAGGATAGAAATCAGAGATGTTAGATTTCAACTTTTTCTAAAAGGAATTTTAATTTATGGATTGGGCTTCTGAAAAGCTCACAGTGAAACAAAGACACCATCCCATGTTTACACTTACTTTTAGCAGGTATTTCTGAAATTATCGTTTTAAAAATAAATTTGATTTCATTCAACCTGCTATAAAAATTTGTTTAGTAGTGCTAAAAACTGCTACTATCACTATAAATTCCTCAAATAATCTTTTTTGAAGGATATACCTTTTTATTAAGCATTATAAAACTAAAAGACAGTTTTATTGATTTTTCCAATGAGACATTTAAGTTATTTTGCTGCATGGAAACCAATTTGCTTTATCAAAGCTGATAGCATAAAATAAAAACTGGTTACCATATTTCATTATATGATGAATTTATTTTACAAGTCTACTTCATAATTTACATGAAAAAAATTAAACAGGTTAGGAAATTAAACAGGTTAAAAATAAAACAGCTCATTTTACATTAGTATTCACACACTTACATGTCCATTTTTATTCTTTAGTTCCCCATGGCACAGCAATGCTTTGCTTGCTTCAATTCTAGGGTCCTTCTGCTTTTCATCCAGATACTCCAGTTTGTCAATGTAATATTGGCATTCTGATTCACCTTTCTTCACATTGATGTCAGAGAGAACTCCTTGTATTATTGATATCTAAAAATTATGAAATAATAGATGGAGCAACATCAGCATTTAACTTATCCTGTGCTCCTACATGACTAAAATGTCACATCACAGATGAAGAAACAAACTTGGTCAAATGATTTGCCCAAAGTCACATAGCAAGCTAGTGGAAGAAATCAGAGTAGATTCCAGTTTCGTGATTAAAACAGAAAAATAAAAAATGCTATCTTTCTTTACTGCTCAGTGCATAGTACATTAGTGTAATGGGCACTTAAAAAAAAGAACATTTTAATATGTAAAATATTTAAGAGTTTTCACTGTATACTTTTAAGGCATGCTAATGTATAAACTTGAAAACATAAAATCATTTATTACTTACAGCTTCTTCCAGAAGCTGAATATCAGGGTGATCTTTTGGAGTATGTTTCAGAATTTCTTTTAGCAGTAAAGGGTATTTGACTAGACGACTTCGGGGAATATCTAAGAAGCTCCAAAGATCTAGTTTTCGACTGAAGGGAGATTCCAGACATCGCTGAAGGAAGTCTTGGACTCTTGGATCCTGTTTCTTTTGATCAAGAAGAGCTTTGGCTGCTAGCTGGTTACTACAGTAGCCTCTGTAGGCATTCAAACCTGGCAACTGCAAATAAGAGAAAACAAACCATGATGTGTTCCTGTCATGATTTAGTCCATTTGTAAGCCTATGAAGATAAAACTTATAGCTGGCTTGAAGTTTTAACAAGCTATGAAAATTCTCCTGCAGGGATAATGGGAATAGGATAGTATCCTGGGTCAACATCTGCGTGCCCTTTCGAAATATCCCTAATTTGGCTAACTCTTATTAAAGACTGATGACTTTTACCTCCCCCAACTCCAGTTAGATGCTCATCTTCTGTATCCTCAGGACACCTGAGTGCTCCTTTACTGCATTCATCACCAACCAGGTGACTGTTTATTTTAATTCACTATTCTTTTTATTAGATTGTAAACACAGGGGACTATCTTTCATCACTGAATCCCTAATGATCTCTCCTAGAACAGAGCCTAAAATCTGGTAGGCACTGATACGTTAACTGAAAGAATGAAATGAATAATTAATTGCATAAAAATATGGGAATCTGTCCAAAGAGAAACTATTTTAAAATGAATAAAAGTGTGTCACTCATGAGGTACTTTTTTAAAAAAAATTATTTATGCATACAAGAACTGGGGTATAGGCCAGAGATGGAGGGAGTGAGAGGATTTACCAGAGACAGAGTGGGGAACAAAACAGGTGGACAGACAAAATACACTGCTGAAGGGAGCAGTGGGCGAGACAGGAGAGGTCTGCTGCACCATGTGGATTACCTTCCTGTTTGGGGATCAAACTTGTGCTGCAGTGGCTGCAGACAGCTTCATAGTGGTACGACTTAACCTCTTGAGCCACCAGGGAGGTCTCTAAACAGACTGTCTTTAAGGCTAAAAATTTGTCCAGTTTGAATGCCCTGTTTATCTTTTAGAGAATACAGTTACTGGACCAAATTGATCTGACATTCAGTCAAAGTTACAAGTATTACATATCTGTAGGAAACTATCTGTAGTAAACAAACAACTCTCCACATACCCAGTTCACAAGAATGTGTCCAATCTGCTCCACTGTTCCACTAGGCTTGGTTGCTTGTCCTATTCTTGTCAACAAATCTGAAATGTAAAACATTATAATTAATAGGTTTATTTAAAAATTATTCAGCAGTAAATTAGAAATTCAGATTTAAAATTGCTTATGTTACTGTTGTTCAGATACTAATGAACATTAAGTAGTGTATCTAACCTTCATGCAGAGGTATGTAAGCATCCAAATCACCAAATATATGTGCCAGTTCCTCTTCTGACATAATAGACAACTTTAACATGGGGTCATGGTAGGCCTATCAGAGGGAGAGAAAAGTGTCACACAGAGAGATCAAGCAAATAAAACATGATGAGAGATCTGCACTGATGCAAACATGACTATATAAAAGCTGATGTGGATTCTATTTGTTACACATAAAAAAACTAAGTATATGTTAATCCTCAAATAGATTCTCTTGCTAATATTCATCTTCGAAAAGATCTAACCACACTTAAAAAAGGTATTCACTAGTAGATATTCTCTACTTCTAAAGGGAAAAAACTATTCTATGGAATTTGTAAAATTTTTAAAAACTAAAAAAATTATTTACTGACCTTTCTTGCAAGCTTGAGATCCTCAATTAAATCCTGTTCCCCTCGGAATAGTTCATATATTGCCTGAAAAAAAAATCAGCAAATATCACAGGTCAGTCATTCCCCTCTTCTGAGAAAAGAAAATGAAATACAATCGATATTTACCATTATTTAGGTGGTGTTTTGAACAGTGCTTTTTAAAGTCACTCAGTATGAAAACTGTAATTCATAATGGAATATGAATAAAAGGCTGCCATGTTTTATATCTTTATTCTACTAGTTTTCAAATTTGATGACCATTACTAACAAGAGCGTTGTTCAGCATGCATTATCAGATACAAATAGGCAAATTGATTTTGCCAGAGTATTATTAGTTGGCTATTCTTCAGGAAAAACATATGTTTAAAAAACAAGGACTTTATTTTTGTTGGATGAGTCAATAAATATAGTCTTGCTATTGAAAGCTATCATACCTCCTGACGTTTGATTTCATTGCTAGTTAAAGACTCCTTCATATTGATATCTAACTTTTCTGACCACAGGACACTACTTCTCCTCTTGGTAGGCATTGGGACTGTTGATCTGCTTGAAAACTTCTGGGCAGAAGCCGGGGATCTACTGTCACCACGAAGGGCAAATGACTTAAAAGGGAAAAAAAAAGGAAAAGATTTAGCGGATACAGTAATTATCTAGTTCCCCACCCCACAGATTTTTATTTTTTAAAGAAAGACAAAACAAAGTTCTGAGAATTTCTCAATGCATAAAATTTTATCTAAACTTCAATCTATCATTCTAAAATATTAGCCCAAATTTTATTTTGGGAATAAAAACTTTCTAAGATGCTTTAAGATGCAAATATATTCATATGCATTTATACAACTATTGCATTGGTAACAATATTCTTTACCAGCATATTCCAAAAAGAAGACATGCTGAGTATAATGGTGAAAACTTGCACATCTCAAATAAAAATACAAATTTCAAGTTTCTATAGAAGTCTCCTCACATGTTACTTGTCCCTCTAGCCTTTGCCCCCCATTACCTGTATTGTCTGACCAAAGCGTCGGACTGCTCCATTTCTTACAGGAGAGATTAAATTTGCCAAGGATGTGACCCGAGCTAAAGGTCGAACTCTTTTATTGCTTGGCTCCTGTAAAAACAAAAGTAGGTTATACTAAATGCATGTTTAGATGTAATGATTTCAAGCAAGTTTGGACAAAGTTAAGCCCTCTCAAGAACCAATACTTGTTCATTTATAAAATGCAGGAACATGGAATTCTAAAAATGAATGCTATTTTTTATTGTTAAAACACTAAGAATACTGCTGAGTTGCAGCAGTTTATTGAAAAATGTTATAAAAAAGCCAAATATATGAATATAATTCACTCTGAGAACACAACAAATATTATCATAGAAGAAAAACCACAACACAAAGAAATTAGATTCTAAAATCCTATTAAATTTTTCAGTTTACTGTAGGGAATAATTTTTAAAAAAACATTATTATGAAAAAGTGCAAATGTACACAGGAGTGGAGAATGCACTTATCACTCATGCACTTATCACTCAGCTTAAACAGTTTGGGTAACAATTTGTTTTATCTCTACACCTACTGGAATATTGTAGTGTAAGTCTCAGTTAAACAACAACTTCTAAATAAACATGTCTAACATTGTTTGACTAGGTTGACAGAAGGTAGTGAGGTCTTTGTGATGGAAGGTATTCAAGCAGAAGCAGAACAGTGGCTAAGGGAGCATCAGGTTCTGAAATCAAACTGGGTTCTAATCCTGGTTCTAGCACTTGCTAGAATATACCCTGGGCCTCAGTTTTCTCATCTGTAAAATGGGGGTTCATACAACTTTTGTTATGAAGATTAAGATTTTATATTTAAATTTAAGATATGCTTAAAGGGCTCAGAATAGAGCTTAGAACACCTTAAATTTTAACTTACTAATATTTTTTTTCTTAGGGATATCTTGGTTTGCTATGTATAATGTTGTGATTTACAAATAAGTATATCCTCTCTTACATTTCACACATTTACTTAAAGGAAAAATATACACAAATTTAGAAGAAATAATTATTCTACATATACTGTTTGCATTATTATGTAAATTAACTATCTGAAAAATGGAGATACACCATTAGGTGATTTATACAGTTATTGAAATAAGGCTAGCTCACAAAGCAGGCCTATCCTTTATGTAGTCTATGGAGTGTAACTGTTTGTGTTTGGTATCTTTCACAAGAGCTACTCAATAAAATTTTGATGAGATTTCATAAGTATTTATGATGAAAAATTATGCCGATTACCTATTTTTAAATGTCAGATGAAATAGTTTTCTAAAAAGTCTTTGATATCCCTTAAGCAAATATAAATAAGTGAGGGGTGAGTTAACTGAGCAAAAATGATTCCCTTTGAGTAATTATCAGTAAAGTGACATAGAGTTAAAAGTCTTTGAAAACTCACATGATTCAAATATTCAAAAAAGCAGTCAGACTTATAAAAATTCCTAAATGTGTACTTATATATCAGAGAGAGGAATGTGAACTATTCAAGTAAGGAGGCTTTGTAGATAACTAAAGAGAACTGAGGTTTATGAAGCTGTATGTAGACCAGCCCCCATCCCACAACCCCAAATGATTAACTCCAAAATAAAACTTGAATGTAAAGCCACTAATGTGTAAAGGTTAACTGAACTTAAAAAGAAACCTACCTAGTAAAATGACAGACTGTGTGGCTAAGCACATGTGTGAATGAATGCCTTTATTACATACATCTGTGAGAGACTGAAGTGACACATGCCATCGGCAGAAGGTCCAGCATAAGGCATTCCTTTCTATTTAGTAAAGACAGTACAAAGAGTCTTCTGTTTGAATGGAGATATAATTACCTCACAAAGTAAGATATGCTAATGTTAGCTAGAAACAAAGCAGTTGTCAGAAAGTTCTGTTCCACTTTTTGGAAAGAGGTCAATTCCTCTTCCTCATTTAAAGCTTAATAAAGTTGACTTCCTAGCAAATCACAAAATACTTAATTTCAATTTTAAAGTCTTTGGAAAAGTGTTTTTCCAATTGCATTTGAAAAGAAAAGTTATTTTAGCGAGGAGGAAAGGAATTTTTGGCAAAAATTTTATTACATAAAATTAATGATAAAATTCTAATTTTATAGGCTCAGTTACTGTATAATTAATAATTTCCTGTTAACTCAAAATGTGACAATTAAAAATTAAAGCCACAGAATTTAGATTTAGATGATTAAGTAAATGTGTATTTAAAGCATCTTTCTTTACTGTGTTGTTATATATAGTTTCTTAAGGGTGGTAGGAATTGGTGGTTAAGTCTTTAGAAACCCACTCACTAGAGTTTATTGAATCTAAAATGTCTCCTAAATCAGAAGATATGGGGGTAGTACCTTTTTACTTTCCAAATATACTTTTGGGAATACAATAGTAACTTTCCTGCCTTACTAAAAGGATATATGTGAATACAACATAAAGTTTTACCACATATATATTGAAAGTAAGAAAAATTTTAATGAAAAACTTTACAAAATGAAATACAAAAATGTAATAAAGAATGATACACAATAATTTCAGGACACATATACTATTTATTAGAAATATACGGAAAACTTGTGGAAAAGTGATACGGATTAGGCATTTATCAGTCGTACAAAATTTGTCTCTTTTAAAATATAGATTAGGATTTGTGGCTTGTATGTGAGCTAAAACCAAAAGTATGCTTTTTTTTCTTTAGAGATCTAGACAAACCATTTTAATTATCCTACTTTGGTTATTATAATCTAAATATTTGTATTGTCACAAGACATATTTCAAACATAAATTTTTTGAGAACCCTTAATATATATATCTGCTCTTCATACACACAGATGCACATTTAAAGTGATAAGAGAGGAGAGAAGGAGTCTATTTAGCTGATCGTCCCCCCAAATAAAGCTTACATAATGGTTTTCTTCCTGTTTTTGTTTACTTTTATTTTGAAGTGTTAACAGCACTATGGTAAAATACAAGAAGCTTAAAGAATGGTATGGATATTGAAACTATACACTCCCCTCAAGAGGATCTGAAAATCTATGGTAATAAAGAATACCAAGGGTTACAAGCTCAAGGAGCCTTTTTACTGTAGTAAACCTTTCACCAGGACTAAAGTACATTTAGACTGAAAAAACAAAAAACAAACAAAACCCAATACCTTTACCACAAAATTATGCTGTTTATTTAGGTTAGTTTTTAACTAGACTAGCCAGATTAGGCAATCACATTCATTATTAAAGGACTATGCCTCAAGACTGAGGTTTTATTAATCTAAATGAATTCAGATTTTTATACCTTCAGGTATTTCTGATTATCTATAAACAGAAAATTGCTAATGATCAATAAAGTCCCTGATTGGGATGTATATCTGCATATAAAACTACCAACATGGAAAAATACTATTGTGAACTCAGCTTTTTTCCTAAAAAAAGTTTTCTATATTTTTGGAGGGTTTCTTTTATTGTCAATCAAGTCAAGAGACTTAAGAAAAACCTGTGTCTGTATTTGTCTGGTTCCTGGAAAAATCTTGTCTCCTACCAGGTGAGAACTTTAAAACAAGAATGAAAAGAAAAAGTTATTTATAAAAAGATAGAAATGAGTTTCGGTCATATAAGATTTCTTGCTTTTATACTTAAGTAACAGAAGTAGTTAAAATTTATTTATTTGTGTTGCTAGTACTAAAAACCTGGTAATATTCATGGTGATTTCAATCTTTAGAATAAAGGTATGTAAAAATCATGGCCTGCATCTGATAACCAAACAAAAAAGACTAATTTGTGACAGTCAAAAGATGATTAGTTTTGTATTTACACTGATGATCATGTATAACTTGTTTTACTTAAAGGGAATGCCTTTACATTTCAAGAAAACTAAAATACATAAGCAAACCTAAAACCAGTCAACCAAAGGAAAACCAAAGTCAAACTACAACAAATGAAAGCATACAGCCTAAAGATGGCAGCTATTTCAACAACTAAAAGGTATATATATACGATATACAAGGTTTACTGAACTTATTTTAAATGCAAATTTAAAATGAGAAGTTTTGATATATAATGTAAAGCCACAAAATCATCACCATAATCAAGATAATAATGTAGTTATTTGAATACTGAAGTATTATTTCCCTTACATCAGTGATAATATAGTATTTACTGTAAATTAGACAGTATACAGTATAAACAGAATCTTCATATAGTATTAAATCAACTGCCAAAATTAAAGATCATAAAAATCATTTGACTTATTTTGGTAAATAAATATTCATACTATTTTACTTTTCACACATGCTTTTGGGGATCCAATAGTAATCACATAGACTCCAGGCCCTTAAAGTAAAGAGTGTAGAAAGCACTTAAATAATGACATACTTATTTAAATAGTTTAACATATTTCTTATTTTCTGGACAAAAAAGGGAACACAATGAACTTAATAGTGTATGAAAAGAAAAATAAAATTGAGCACTAAGTCAGACAGCATTTGAGTTACAGTTGGTTCACTAGCATTAACTTGCAGAGAAGGGACATTTATTTTCTTCATACCACATAAAGTATTTCCTAAGACTAGGTAATAAAAATACACACACACACACAAAAACTGTATTAAGCATCAGAAATGTGACAAATTTAGTCAAATTCGACAGCATAAATTTAAATAAAATCTTTTTCTTGTATAAGTTTGTAAATAGTCAAGCTATGCTTTGTATGTATATATGTATATACATAAGTTTCTAAAATTAGATGGTAGTTCCTAAACACATTTTAAGCTTTCATATAAAGTCATATACTTTGTCAGTAAGATCAAATATTAATAAATGATTAAAGATTTTAAAGGTCGCAGTTAGAAAATATTTCTTTGAATTAACTTTTCTCGTAATTTTCTTAAAGTCTTACCTCTTGTTCTCTGAAGGACTGATTGTTAACATCTAGGACTCCTATGGTCCTTTTAATAGGTAGGAGACCTCCAATCTCATCATGCGCCACCATGCTTTACCAGGTACCCCCTACGGTCTTGAGAATTAATCCACATTCGAGACAGTCTATGCCGAAGCACTGCACAGGCACACAGGCGTTTCTTCTGAATGCTCAGCCACCCTTGGCAGCCATTAGCCCTTGCCTCTTCCTTTTGGTGGAGCTAACTGCTTCTGAGAGCAGCAGTGAGAAAGCTCACAGACTCCAGGCACTGTGGGCGGGGCCCAACAAGCAAAGAGGCTTGATGGGCGGGTACTAGAGGACCATGTGACACATTAATTGACAGCTAGGCACACCTAGGCTTCTCAATTTTCACTAGGGAAGAGAAAGCTCTTTATCAAGGTTTGGAATTCCTATAAAAAGAGGAGAAGGGAAAAGGAAACCAGGATAATTTAAGGCTTTTCCTGATCTAAAAAGCATTCCCAAAGGAAAACTAGTTGCTTACTAGGTTACCTATTTTACTACTTAGTCACAGACAGTGATATCTTTCCTATGAAACCCTATTACCAAGAAGGGTATTTGGGATGAACTATTTGACAACTTTAAGGAAACTAATTCAGAGTTAAAGAAGTGCACATACTAAAGAAAAGCCTAAGTGCTTTATAAAATTACTTAAGTTTTTATAAACTGGTTCCTACTATTTTTTTTAAGACTAAGGTCTTCCCACAGTGTATTTAACCATGAGTAGAGTATATTGCTAGTTCTAATAAAGTTTGGAGTTTTCAGAACAAGTACGTATTTCTGTACTTAAAGGCAGATTTTCTCCCCACTGTATCTTTTGCTCTTGATCTACTCCTAATAGGATCATAAGAACTACTTAAAAAAAGTTTTGCATTTCACAGGAGAAGAAATGAGCATGAAGGTGAAGTGCCCTACCCAAAATCACAGTGGTGACAGACTATGCTTCTAGAGTAGTGTTTATGGAAAACACTACTTTTGTTGGTTTGATAGGCCTGGTACAAAGACTTTTTTAACAGAAAATATTGTATTTTGTTTTGAAAGGCAGAATTTCTTCTTAACTATATTCTACTATGAATAATATGCTAAATGCAAAAGCATTTCTATTCTTAGGATTTATTAGGATCTGAGAAATCTACTATGTAAAAGACACTATTCTTAGATATTATGGGTGACACAGAAGAATACTCCTAAAGTGCTAACAGACTTTTGTGTAGGCCACATGAAGAAGTAAAAAATATAAGACAGCTTTTGAAAATTCCCAAGTTGTATAGCCAGTAACTGCTACAGAAGTTCACTGAAGGAGAAGATACCACTTCTGGTAGTCTTCCCAGTGCGATGGTGCTAGGAAAGATGGCAAGGGAAGTGCCTGTAAGATGCTATTCAGGGGTGGCTTGAAGGCCATGTTATCTTTTTCACCTTGCACTTTCCCCTTGCTCAGACCTGTGAAAAAGATAACATGGCCTTCAAGTCACCCCTGAAGAGCATCTTACAGGCACTTCCCTTGCCGGTGAAAAAGATAACATGGCCTTCAAGCCACCCCTAAATAGCATCTTTTCTCTTAAGATTTATTTATTTATACATACAAGAGCTAGGGTACAGGTCAGAGTCCAGGGTGGTGTGAGGATTCACCAGAGACAGAGTGGGGAGCAGAACAGGCAGACTGACTGAAACACACTGCTAAGGGGAGCAGTGGGCGAGGCAGGAGAGGTCTGCCGCGCCATGTGGGTCCCCTCCCTGGCCGGCAGCAGGGATCGAACTCATGCTGTAGTGGGTGGGGTTTGCTTCATAGTGTGTTGCTTAACCCACTGCGCCACCAGGGAGGCCCCCCTGAATAGCATCTTACAGGCACTTCTCTTGCCATCTTTCCCAGCACCATCGCACTGGGAAGACTACCAGAAGTGGTTTCTTCTCCTTCAGAAGTGCAAGGTTTTCACCAAGGAGAATGAGGGGATTAAACTACACTGTGAGGTCATGGGCTGTAATAACTGAGCAGGTGAGAAAGATAATGAACGTTAAATTGTAAGCTCTGTTTTAAGATGTTTTAAAAGATGACTGGAAACAAGTAGAAGTCACAATCAGGTATCAAGAATTTTGCCTAAGGCATGGACAGGGGGAAAGGAAAAGGAAATCAGCAAGATAGAACATATGCAAGAATTCAGAGATGCCTACGGTATCTACTATTAAATCTATACTAGGAAAGGTAACAGTGCAAACAAAGAAATGAGGAAGAACAAGTTTTAAGAGAAAATTCTTAGTTTCATTTTAAATAGACTGAGTCTAAAGTGGTAGAGGAACATGCAAATGAAAATTGAGACAGTACTGGAAATGTTGGGTAAGGACTGGAAAGCCAAAAGGTAGTCGGATACACAGAAATTAAGAGTTGAAGCTTTGGGAGTGAATGGGATGCCTGGGAGAGAAAATCTGTGCAAAAGGAACACAGGTCCAAGAACCTAAATTTGGGCAAATGCCAAAGGAAAGAGAATTCTGCAAAGGAATAGTCAGAAAGAAGGAAACACAGCAAGAACCAAAGGGAAGGAAAGCTGTTAATTACAGCAAAAAGTCTAAGGAGGATAACAAAAGATTTATGGATTCAGTGACTAGAGGTTTAATGAGGACCTCAATTATGCTAGTTCAGTGGAGTAAGGATAAGTCATAGAGGCTGAAGACTGAACATTACAGACCAAACAGTGGGCACAGGCTATTAATAATGACAATCTCTAAAAAACAATGTTCCAAGGTTTACAGTACAGTGTTACTCCTTGCAGGAAGGATCAATGCTATCCTTATGTAAACAATGTTTTATACTCAGGTTGATGTTAATAATTCATCTTTCTGGTTTGAGATTTAAAAAAAATGGTGATTGGTAATATTTTGTCATTGAGCCTTACTTGGTCAAACCTGGGAAATACATGTGATGGCTGACTATTTGTAGAAGACAGTGCTGTATAGTATTAAAGCGGGAGCAGCTTAAAAGATTATGGAATCCAGTTCCTTCATTTTACAAGGTAACACATTGACTACTCAGTGGCTGGGCTAGAGCCAAGGTGTCTGGCTTAGTAGTTTTATCGGTTAAAATATGCAACTAAGCCAATACTTTATGTCCACTTATTTTCATAAAAGAATAAAAGACTTATACAGTGAGAGTTAGGAAAGATGGTGCTGGGGAATTTCATGGGTCTCTTTGCCTACATCTTTTTTCCAAACTATGTTCTCTACTGAGTTCTAAACAGAGGTAAGGTGAAAATAGTGAGAGAAAGGGATATTTCTCATTTCCCTCCTTTAGCTGAGGATCAAAAGATAAAGGTAGAAGCCTTTACATGGAAAAATAGAAAGCCTGTGTGAGCCAGATAGGGTCTAGGGGTGATTGTCACAGGGTAAAAATCTCACTTCACCAATCCTAAAATCTTAGTTTAATTTTGAATGTTTAGTTTTGTGGTCTAAAACTAACTTAGACAAGTGTAGATTAAAAAAAAAAGAACAATGATATGGGAATATTTAATTAGTATTCTGAGTGCTGAGCTTCAGAAACTTGAATATTTCAGCAATGTCCCATAAAATCAGAGGGCTAAAAGGTCTTTGAGACAATTAATGCATCCTGAGGAAAGTGAAGGATGGTGGTAAAAAAGGAAAGGGAAATTTGAGCCCTTACTCTGTGTTAAAAGAGTTTTATACATGATATCTTATTTAAACAAATTTAAAAAATTTTTTTATTAGTATAAATTTTTTAAAAATTTACATATATTTGACATCAATTGTAATCCCCATGTATTCCCCATCACCGTAACACCAGTCCACCATCACCTCAGTCCCCTGTGCTCCCGTCTGACCTCCACCCTTCCCCTCTTCCCTCCCCACCAAGTGTCCCCAGTTTGTCCTTGTCTTTTCATTTTTGGTTTTTGTTTCTTTCTTGTTGTTGTTATTATTATTATTGTTCTTTTTCCTTTCCTTGATCCTTATTTGGGTCCCTTATATTCCTCCTAGGGGAGGAACCATCTGGTATTTTTCTTTTGCCTTCTGACTTACTTCGCTGAGCACAATCCCTTCCAGTTCCATCCATGTTCCTATGAATGAGTCTAGTTTTTCATTTTTGATTGCTGAATAGTATTCCATCATGCATATGTACCACAGCTTCTCGATCCACTCATCTGTTTTTGGGCATTTAGGTTTTTTCCAGGTCTTACCTATTGTAAAGAGTGCTGCTATAAACATAGGGGTGCAGGTGTTCTTTTGAATCAGTGTTTTTGTGTCTTTTGGGTATATTCCTAGGAGTGGGATTGCTGGATCATATGAAAGTTCCATTCTTAGTAGACTGAGGAACCGCCATACTGCTTTCCATAATGGTTGGACCAGCTTGCATTCCCGCCAGCAGCGTAAGAGAATTCCTTTTTCTCCACATCCTCGCCAACATTTGTTGTTGCTACTTTTTTTGATATGTGCCATTCTCACTGGGGTGAGGTGGTATCTCATAGTGGTTTTGATCTGCATTTCTCTGATGACAAGAGAAGTTGAGCATTTTTTCATATGCCTGTTGGCCATTTGCATATCTTACTTAAACAAATTTAAGAAGTAGGTATTATTACCTCCATTTTACAGATGGAGGAAACTAGGACTCAGAAAATTTAAGAAACCTATCCAAAGTGGCTGTGTAGATCTGAATTTAATCTTCTCAATTCCTATTAAGATATACTTTTCATATAAGAATATAAATGTAACAGCTTGAGCATATTATTTGGCACATGCTTAGTTGTGGTAACTATTCTTAACTGAGCTAGAATAGAACTAAGTTTAACACTTAAGTGGGAGGACAGTGTTTGCTTAATAATTGCCAACATTGTATAGAGAAGGAAATGTTGAGCTATTTGCTTTATAAATGTTGACATTATTTGCTTTATGTCTTTTTTCTTATAACAAAGCAGGTAAATAAAAAGGATAATAATAGTTCTAGTTGCCTAAGTTTTAGAATCGATCCTATTTTAACCAATGATAGACTTTAATGATCATATTAATAAAAGCAATTATTTATATGATTTTCTAAAAATGGTGTAACTGAGGGAAAGATTGGTTAAATGCTTTTTTTGGTGTAAAATATCTAACATTTATAAACTTAAAAACTAATTGTACCTAGAAACAATAATGCAGCCCTATACAAGATACCAAATTTTTTGCAAAATTACTGGTTTCCAAAGACCAGGGTTTATTTAATTTCTATTATTCTGCTGGTAAGGAGCCTTCAATGTCCCCCTCCCCACCTCAAAGTATGAAGAAGGTAAAGATAACATCATTTCCCTTCCCTCACTCCCCACTTTAATGTAAAGTTAGAATTCAGAATTTAGAAATAGAGTTTAAGAATAATAATTATTTCTTTCTGGTCTAATATTATTTATACTTACTTTTGTCTGTAACAATAACAAGCAATCAGACATTAGGTTTGGAAAGCCGTAATATGGGGAAAAAAACAATCTAAGTCTCTGCTGCCCTCTACATGTAGCGTTGTGAAATGCAATGGTCAAACTGTCCTCTTCAACTTTGTAATTCTTTGTAAGACCCTTATAATAGATAGTCACTATAGCTTTTTAATTTGTAGAGAAACATGGGTGGCAGTAAAATTTGTTTCTTTGGTTCTTGTGTTAAACACTTAAAAATTTTACAAAAGTATGAAAAAATAAGTTTTTAAGAACTTTTTCTAAATATAAGAAAACTATGTTCCACATCAAACTCTAGACAAGTACAAAGAATGACTTTCTTGTTAAAAATAGGTTAGCTAAAAATAGAATTTCAACTCTTACTAAAAAAGGAAGCACTGATTGAAATACTTACAAAACGTAACTTCTAAGAAAACGAGTCCCAAAATATCTAGTAATGAGTTAAAAAACCAAAAAGAATAGTTACATTTTGAGTAGATGAGTGTGAAAGAGGTTAGTAACAAAGTTCTACGTGGATATGAGTTTTAAAAAATTACTTGGATTAAAAATTTGAGTGTCTTCAATAGTAAGATTTTCGTTTGGAAAAAGATGAATTAAATACTACTAGAAAGACTACAAGCAGCTATGAAGTTCCTATTCTATTATCAAAACCATGATTCTTTTTCCAATAATACAAAACCAAATGACATGGGACATTGGTGTTAGTGGTGACTTTTTACCTCCTGTAAAGGAGGTACAAAGGATAACAACTAATTCCAGTATAAAAATACTTGTGCTTAAGTAATGGGATATTGAGTGGGATTTCCCCCTGAAATTCTGCTAAGGTCAAATGATACCTCTCAAACTGTATTCTTCTAGGTAAAAAAGAAGAATAGTGACTGTTTCTTCACTTATGAAAAGGGTAAAGGACTGAGATATAAGGACAACAACAGCTTTTCCTCAGCCTCTAGGGTCTTGAATACTCTTAAAATCATCTGCATTTTTTTCAAGTAGCAGTAACAGACTGAAAATAAAGAAAGTAAAATATAAAGGACTGAAGATAGACAAATTATGTCTGGTACCCAGATTCCTATTGTCATTGTAATAGCAACCAACTCCACACAGGTGGAGTTGTCAGTTCAACTGGAATCAGTCAACTGGAATGTCAGCATTTTGCCTCAAGTGCACTGTGTACCTTTTGTTTTCTACCTTGAGTTTCTTAGATACCAAGTGTGGTATTTGCACACGTAGTCTGGTACTGTGATAGACTGATACCCTGCAGAACCGCCAATGACTAACGGAGCATAGAAACTGGGGGATAAAAGCTCTCTCTTCTGTTCCTTAAAAAGAACAAGTTTTGGTATATTTTATACAGTTTTTCAGGATAAGTATGAATTGTCCTGGAGAATGTTCTATGGGCATTTGAAAAAAATATATATTCTGTTCTGTATCTGTCAGCTAGGTGCATTTGGTTTATAGCATTGTTTAAGTATTCCATGTTAAATTTGCATCTGGTTTTCTATTTAATAATTGGCAAAATTTAAAAATAGAAAAAACTGGTAAAATGTAGGGTTGACAGAGTGTAGGGATATGTTTATTATAATAAATTTATGGAGATGTGTAAGTTTATCAAACTTTTTGGAAAACAAATGTACAGTATTATCAAAACAAACTTTTAACTCAGCAATTCTACTCCTTGGTATCAATATTAAGAGACTTAAAAATGGTCCTTCCTTTTACACAAAGAGGAGGTATAGTGCAGCATTATTTTTATGTGAAGAAAACTGGAAATACAATACGCTCTTGAAGGACTAGTTAAACAAAAAGAATGAAGTAGCTTAATCTGTATTGATAAGGTACACACACAAAAAAGCAAGCTATAGCACAAGAACCATATGATCATATGTATAGTTATACACACTGTGTGAAAGTACATAAATATATACAAAAAAAACCTGGAACACGTCAAATAATGACTGGTTAATTCAGAGGTCTAGACTGTAAAACGGTACTTAAAATTAATTATACACAAGAACAATGTATATAGGAACTACTCTTAAAACTAAAAAGCAGATGCAAGTATTTAAATATATACATCAGTCTAGCATTATTCACAGTAATTTGGTAATCTAGGAACCTTAAGGTTAAGGATAAATAGCTCTGGATACTTCTCAGAGTAATTATTTTAAATTTAACTTTTACATTTTTGGACAAAAACCATCATTTTCTTAAATCTATTTTTGGTTTCTTTTAACTTTGATCACCTGTATCAGTCACTGGTTTTTGTCTTCTAGACCTCTGGTAGAGAGAAACAACACTTTATTATTTTACGTAAGTTACATCACAATGTAAAATGGAGGGTGGTAAGCTAGCCTTATTCAAAAGTTAAGTCACTAGCTTTAGCATGCCAGGTAGCTTCAAACTATTCAGATTTGTACCTCAGAAAATTACCAGTTACTTGCTCATGGTTCTTAGAGGTGGTTTCAATCAAGTGACATTTTCAATGTTATAGCATTTTAGCTTCTATCATTCTTATGGCAACCAAGGAGAAGCTTTAGAAACTACTAATTCCAGATATGGAGAAGAAAAAAAAAAGTACAAGTGGACCTGGAAAAACTTGTCATAATGGTAGAAAGGAGACTATTCATTTCTAGAGACTTAATAGTCTCAGGTAAGGGTTAATAAAAAGGATATGGGAAATCAACACATTGTACACCTTGAAATTATATATGTCAATTGTATTTTAAAATAGCTAGGGGAGAAAAAGGATATAGGAATCACCCTGACTGGTCAAAGATGGGATAATTTAACCATACTAAGAGTAGTAACTGAAATTATCAAAACACAAGAAGGTTCATATCCCTGAATTCACACTATTAAAAAGAAAAAAATCATTAGCTACTTTTAGAAAATTTTAATGAATGAAACTAGTTATTTTTGAAGGTAATAGAGGAAATTAAACAAATCTTCATTACAAATCAGTACCTCCAAGTAACCAAATGGTTGATGAGGGGAGTTTTCTTCTTATTTAAGTATTTCAGTTAGTAAATAAAAGATTGATAAAATTCTAATAGCACTGCTTTTCAACCTCCAATAAATGAATGGATCTAGACAATGATAATTAATTGAGAATATCACAAAAAGACACATATTTTCCGAGAAAACTACATAGTCCAAAACAAACTATCTCAAGAATTAACTATCAAATTAGCAGGAATTCAGGGGAATAGAGGAACAAAGGAAATGATACAATAGAGATGCAATCATAAGTAATCAGGCTATAGAAAGCACTATAGGAGAAATGATGATTTCTTCAATAACCACAAAAAATTATAAGAAAACAGCTAGAAAGGAAATCTATATATTAAAAGATACTTAAGAGATATAATCAATCACAATGTAAGAACCTTATTTGAATTCTCATTCAAACATACAAAACAAGACAATCAAAGACAGTGTGAACACTAAAACTGATGATACAAATGAAATGATACAATGTCTTCAAAATAATAAACGAAGGGCAGGAAAGTGGGAGGAGGTTAGAGAATGGAGACTGATCTGTTGGTATAGTGGTAACAGCTGGGGTGAAGAAAAAGAGAACCGTCTTTAAGTAGATTTAATGATGGTTTTTATTATGGCAAACTACAAATACTGTCTTATTTCTGTATATGTTTAGATTTAAAGTATAAGTAAAAATAATCAAGGTTACCATTTAATAGCTTTTTTTCTTTCTTTGAATACAAGATTTAAAAGAATGTAACTAAAACTGTTTTTGCCAGTGGTAAATCTGAATATTTTTACTTAATTTGAAAATAAATGTTAAAAAAGAGAAAATACACACATTTTCTTTGAAAAATTATAAATTAAATATATTATAATGCAACAATAACAAAAAAACCTGTTTTTTCCAAAGACTAATACTTAAGCAGAGTTCCTCAACAGACATTATTTGTCTATAGAAGACAAATATAGACATACAACCTGTGGCTTGCTTGATTTACTAAAATATTGGTAGACAGACACATA
This sequence comes from Galemys pyrenaicus, assembly GCA_019455555.1. Taxonomy (NCBI): domain Eukaryota; kingdom Metazoa; phylum Chordata; class Mammalia; order Eulipotyphla; family Talpidae; genus Galemys; species Galemys pyrenaicus. The sequence goes on from JAGFMF010011694.1 coordinate 11,636,898, forward strand.
AAAATTTAACTTTTAGAATACACTTTGTCTTTAAAAAGAAGCAGCAGCTGCCATCATTAAACATGTCAAATATTTTTAAAATGTTCATTTAAAATATTGTGACGTTTTCAGAACAATATTTTAGAGGTTTCTTAAAATCAAGATGTTTCTGTAAACATTGCCAACTGACAAGCAGAATAATATTTCTAAAGATACCAGATTTTAGGATTTAATTACAATTGAAGAAGGTATCTATAAGAGCCAACATCATTCATTTTACACTTAAAAATGCAAAAAATTTTAAGTATTCATTAGTCTTATAGTACAGAAATAAAATATTATCTGTATAGTTTCAGATGATTTTCTTTGAGAGTACAGTTAGGCCTACCTTCAGATCAAGGCTGCTAAGGCTTACAACATCATCATCTTTCTCTCTTCGTTTTCTTTTCTGTAATTAAAAAAAAGAATTCATACTTCTACAGAAGGAATGCATGTTACCCTATTAAACAAAGATACCATATAACTAGAAAAATCACTTTTGAAAAAAATCAAGCCTTTGGCTGTATTCATAAGAAAATTATTTTTATAAGACATTCATAAACTATCATTAGCATAGTCAAAATAGTCACCCCCAACCCCAATTAAATCATCTCTTGTTGTGAAATGATTTTACGCTATTAAAAACTCATTTATGTAAGTTTTTCAGAACAGAACTCTTATGTAAGTCAAGGGCTGGTCCATATTTATTAGTGGAGTCTTCACTAGAAAAAAAAAAAATCCCTTTCTTCTGGACCAAGGTTTTGAAGCAGGCTTTATCAGCTGGAAGATGAACATCTTGGGTCCTTGGAGAATCTTCCGGTAATCACCCTTTACCTTCAATTGGCAATGCCGGTGCCAGTAGGAATAAAACTATATGTCTTTAATTTCTAATTCTTAATCAATATTAAGGAAGAATCCTTAAATAAAATTTCATTTTCCCACATTTCAAATAATTTTTAGATTACTTTTATAAAACCTAGCTTTTGTGAACTCTTAAAACTGACCATCCAGAGCTTCAACAACCTTCCTTCCAGGACCAGGAGAAATTGTTGGAAATCAATCAAAATTTGCAAAAGAAGGACAACAGAGAACAGGAAAAATAAAATTTAGATAGAAGTGGGCACCTGGAAGTCTCAGAAGCAGGCCACCATGGAAAAAGTAAGAAGGAACTCTAGAACAATTATGTGAACCAAGCCTCTTTGTAAAAGTTCAGAAATTCACATTAAAAGGAACAGAAAATTCTCTAAGTCACATCTTATACAAAACAATGCTCAGAAAAAGAGAACAAGGGAAAAAATAACATCCTTTTAGGGAATGAAAAAAACCTCAGAAAGAAATGTTTGAAGGAGAGCAAAGCTGTAACACACTAATTCAAATTTAGCTAAAAGATTAAAATATATGACACAAAAAAGAACAATATAATCAAAATTGAAAAAACTAAAACATGAGTTGACAGAACTCAAGAAATCTTTATTGATTCCCATGGTCATATGCAGAAAAGTATATGATCCCAATTTTGAAAAGCAAATTAACCAAAACTCCTGTATCATTCTGTAAGCCTGTGTGTGTTTGTAAATAATTATGTAAGTAAGATGCAGATGGGTACATATGTTTTCAACATGGATTAGAATGAAGGTCACGGGATAGAAGGACTTATATGGGGAGAAGAGAGGACAAAGAAGTGGAAATTGCCAAGTGAAAAGATTTGTACTAAGGGGAAAAAAGGCAAGCATTGATTATACTATGCATTGATGTAATATGTGTGGATAGATGTATAAAAAATTAACGCATTCTAGTATATTTTCTTTTAAGTATTTTAAAGTTATGCTTTTCATATTTATATATTCATCTAGAATTTATTTTTTGCATTCATGTATTATGCGTTCATAGCTAAAGGCCCACACCACTAAGACCATTTGTTGAGAGTGCCATTCCTTTCTGATGCCTATAAAGTTTCATGTACTTGTGGTTCAGTTTCTGGGTTCTTATTTTGTTCCACTGGTCTATTTATATATACCTGCACCTTATGGTATGCTGAAAATTACTGCACCTTTGGAGTAAGTCTGAAGAACTAATTCAGTAAATCAAATGCTTTTTTACTTGTATACTACTTTTGCTATTTTGGGTCTTCTACTTTTCCAAATGAATTGTAGAATGAGACCTACTGCACTCTAATGGGATTTCTGTCCAAATTGCACTGAATTTATGAATTAATTTGGAAAGAACTGATATTTTTATGCCATTAAGTCTTTCCTTGCACAAATACATCTCTCCACTTAATGAAGTCTCCTATCTTCTTTATTAATGCTAATTTTCCCAATAAGTCTCACTGACCTTTTAATAGATTTACTCTTGGTTTTTAAATTTTATTTTAATAAAAGCATTTTTAAAAACTACATTTAAATGTTTATTGTTAGGAATATACATTCAATTGACTCTTCTTGTTAAATTTTTATAGCTAGTAACTATGCCTGAACTCTTACTAGTTCTAATAGTTACTAATATTCTCAGATATTTTATATAGACAAACATTATCTCTAAGTAATGAAATTGTATTGTCTCTTCATTTCTTTATTTTAAAGATTTATTATTTATGCACATAAGAGCTGGGGTACAGGCCAGAGTTGTGGGAGGTGAGAGGATTCACCATAGAGTGGGGAACAGAACAGGCAGACTGACTGAAACACACTGCGAGGGGAGCAGCGGGCGAGGCAGGAGAGCTTCGCTACGCCATGTGGGTCCCCTCCCTGGCCAAGGCAGGGATAGAACTTGTGCTACAGAAGCTGAAAGTTTGCTTCATAGTAGGTTGCTTAACCAACTGCGCCACCAGGGAGGCCCTGTCTCTTTATTTCTAATTTATATACCACTGTTTTCTTTGTCTTACTGTGTTGGTTGGGCTCAGTAGTATAGGCTGAATAAATATGGTGACAACAGGTTTTTCTAAGTTCAAGGGAATGCTTTAACATCTTATCATTATATATGTTGTTTGTTGTAGGTCCCAGGCATAAGAATGTTCTATTCAATTTCTGGTTTACCAAGAATTTTATCATGATTGGGTGTTGATTTTACTTTTTGCAGTTCCTTTTCCTTTTGATTTACTTTATTTTTTTCTAATTTCATGCAGTAAATGCTTATTTTTGTTTTCTTCCCCCCTCCTTAAATTATATATTTAGAAGCTATAAATCACTCTGTAAATATACTTAATCACATTCCAAAAGTTTTAATATGTGAACTATGGGATATTTCTTTTCTCATGGGAGACCTTGATAAGTATTTTCTAAAGTGGTATGCACCCATCCCAGAAGAAGGATATGCAAGATAACTTCCCTGGAGTACAGGAGAAAAGTGTTAGAACTATTTCCACATATTTTTCAATCCTTAAATATAAGATTTACAAGTTAATACTTAAATGTACAAATAATGAGCTCATTATCACTTACATCATAAGGCTTAAAAAACAGTGATTCAAGTACAAAGACGTCAGCCCTAAACTGTGAAATTATCACAGGTATTTGATTTTGTGAATAATCAACCTCACCCTAAGTGAATATTATGCTTTGCGATATTAGCTAATAATGGCTATTATCACCATTATATAATTATCACCATTATTAAATCACCACATAAACATGGATTAGAGTGAAGGTCATGGAATGGAAGGGCTTATTTTGGGACAAGAGAGGACAAGGAGGTGGAAATTGCCTAATGAAAAGATTGAACTGAGGGAAAAAAGGTGATAAACACTAATTATCACCATTATTAAAATGGTGATAAAAATTATAAATACATTTATTGGGAGTACAAAATATTCTTGCTGATAGGTTTGCAAGACCAAGTTTGAAAATACTTCTCTACTAAAGTTTTTTCTGTTTAAGCTGAGGCTCACCAACTAGTGAGGGACAGAGACATGATGAAAAAAGTTCCAAAGGAAAAGGCAGAATTGAATTAAAATCAGGAGACTTTTGCTATGAAAATATTACTGATTATTATTACTGATATTACCAACTAATACATAATCCATATGAAAATACAGAATCTTGAACAAAAGTCTCCAGCAGAAACAGAAATTAAGTACAAAGAACAGGTAGGAAATTAAGTATCTAATGCCAATCCTCTTAGCACATCATCAGTATATACACACAATTAATGTCTTGTAAACTGAAAAAAAATCATTTCTGCTGTTTCTCCAAAACAAGAATAAAAATCATGCTCTATTTGAACATACTTTATTTTATAGGTATTATAAGGCAATGCATTAAAAAATTTTCTTTGTTGTTTAAATCAATCTGATAGGTCATAGAAAATAAGTATGTACGTTTGGTTTGTAAAGAGATAGATAGATAGAGAGATAGATAGATAGACAGACAGATAGATAGATAGATATAAAACCGACCCTTGAGGAGGAAGGAGCTGGAAAAATGGAAGAGATAGAAAAGGGGCACAGAAAAAGTAGAGGGGTGGAGAGACTTGGCTGGAAAAGCAGGGGACGGTCCCTTTTCATTAACTGAAGGGGAACACTGGAATCCCATTGACATTTATCTTGTGTCTCCTGCTAGTGAAGAACAGTGTGACAGGCAGTTCCAGGTACCCAGGAAGATGGCTGTGGTGGCTCCAATGGCTGTTTTAGGGGAAGTGGAAGAGGTAGGATAGGTGACTGGGGTTCAAAGAAGTTGGGAGAGCCTTGGAAATGGATGGCTGAGCTGAGTAGGGAAGAGGATGTGTCTGGCATGGTGGCAGGGCTTGCAGTCTTATCACTGACTTGCACTTGGATGCCTGCTGGTGGTGGTCTTTTGGAGATGGTGGGCCCTATGGGCATGGAGACCAGCCAGGTCTGATACTTAAAGAGGACAAGGTGGTTCCAGTGCCAGGAGTGCATGTAGACCATATCCATGAGAGTATTGTAGTCCTTCAGTGGCTTTTCCCTGGGTAGAACCTCCACTTTATAATTGCTGAACACAACCATTTGTAGAGAAACTTAGGGACATGTTCGATGGTCATGGTTTCTCTGTAGAGCAAGAAGCTGTCTTCTTCTTGTCTCTGTCTCCATTCTTCAGGGGGGGCCCTTCTCCTCAAAGTCCCTGATGCCTTTGCTCTGATCCTCAAGGAGATGTTAAAGGAAACAACATTTATAGACAACATCTTAGGTGATTATGCCAGATCTGATACTCAGCAGTGGTCAGATTTTATGGACCTGCACATAACAAAAGGGTAACTGTAGTGCACGTGGAAGTTTTGATGAAGAAATGAAAGCACTTCACATGCAAGCATCAATAAGAACCCTCAAAAGAGCATATATAGGAGTTGAGAGTTCAGATGATAAGTGATTTTGATCTGTGGTCTAATGTATAATACTGGGTTGGGAAGCAAGACAGGGATGAGAGCACAAGGTAGGCTGGTGATCAGGTAGGTCTCCTAGAGGGGAAATTAGAAGGGACAGGGAAGGGGAAAGTTGAAAGCTCCAGAGGTAGGCGGAAACAGCAATGAGTTTTTGAATTACAAAAACAATCAATTTTCTGGTGTTACTTTGCACAAAGTTAGAGGCATCTATGAAGTCTCACTCTAAAATTAATGAAGTAGTCCCTCTATACAAAGATGATTAACTAGGGAAAATCATTCACTTACTATACATATCACCTGTAATCATTTTTATATTTTCAACTATAAGAAAGATGCACACAAAAATAATTTCATGATTCATAATAAATTCTCAATTTTAATACTGTTGGAATAAGAAAAAAAATTACATAGAGTGAAAGATGAATAGAGCTGATACTTTTCAAAATTTTATACTTAAATTGCAATAAAGATTTCTTTTAGGTTGTTAGCAGAAAAGAATTAAATTAGGTTGCCAAAGATATAGAAACTCTGTACCACAAGATATTCAGAAAAGTACAAACAAGCTGTATACCATAAGATAAACCAGGTGTTAATTCTATCTAATGTCTTCAAGTGAAAACCAGGTATCTACTCACCAAAGTAAAGTCCCAGTGAGGGCCAGGTGTTAAAAATGTGAAGGAACTACCTCTCCGAAGGGAATATCTGTCAATAGAAAATTCAAATGATAGAGAATGACTTCAGTATAATAAAATATTACAATACGGAGATAAAAAGTTACCTTTTTGTACCTTTACAACTGTAGTCTTACTAGACATTTAATCATAGAAATAAGAGGAAGGATATGTAAAACAAAATGTCAGGAGGTAAGTTCTATTTGTTTTCAAAAATTTTTTTTTTTGTAAGATTTATTTATTTATGCACACAAGCACTGGGGTACAGGCCAGAGTTGCGGGAGGTGAGAGGATTCACCAGAGACAGAGTGGGGAGCAGAACAGGCAGACTGACTGAAATACACTGCTGAGGGGAGCAGCGGGTACAGCAGGAGAGGTCTGCTGCGCCATGTGGGTCCCCTCCTTGGCTGGAGGCAGGGATCGAACTCGTGCTGCAGTGGCTGCGTTCTGCTTCATAGTTTGTTGCTTAACCCATTGCGCCACCAGGGAGGCCCTATTTTCAAAATCTTTACAAAAGTGAAAGAGCCCTTATAAAATAAGTGAACAAAATATGTATTAAAAACTAATTTACCAAACTAGAGTTTATTTTAGAGACATATACATGGTTCAAGAACATGAAATCTAATTATATAACAGGTTGCATTAATAGGTTAAATAAAAACCAGAAACTCCTTAGTAGATGGAAACAAGGACAATTTTGGAAGCAGGCAGTAACTGATCAAGTCCTGAACATTTTGGGCCAAATATTACTGAAGTTATTGTTTAGCTTCACAAATGGTAAAGACACAGTCTATTTGTATATTCCCTCTCTCACCCTTGACTCTCATGGTCTTTTTCATCATAATGTATGGAAGGAACATAGATGGATGTTATTACTGCAAAAATGAAGAAGCTTAAATTACATACAAGGGCTTCTGTAGTCTTCTAAACTAAACAGAATGCAGAACTTTGTTTATATTTTGACAAGGAAAACAAGGAAAATGGCTACAAGGAGGATGATGATGTCAAAGCTAAGTAATATCAAAGCTGAATCAAAGACAAATAGTAATTAGCAAAACATACAAGAGCCAAGAAAGCTATAAGGGCAAAGGGAACGGCACAAGTTAAGAGGGAGTGAAATGAATTACATTCAGGTAATCCCAAGTATTGAAGAGTTCCTGTTTGACTACCAAAAGAAACAAGGAAGGGCTAGATCATGATAAAGGGGCTTACACACAACGTTTAAAAGAATTATGTATGAATCTTGAATATGCAGCTATCAACTACTGAATCTAAAAATAATGAGAAGGGTGGGTTGGAATAAGGGAAGACTGGTCAAAAAGAGCAGTTCTGAGGCAGCTCCAGTACTACATACAAAAAGATAGTAAGGGGTGGTGGCAACAGCAGCTAGGTTAGAGAGGAGGAACAGATTAGAATGAGGGTTCAATAACAAAAATAGGTAGATTTTTCCTTTTTCTCCTTGCTCATTACTGCCATAACTTTCTGACATAAAAAAAAAGAGACCACTAAATCACAATTAAAATTAGATGCAGGAAGATCTTAGGATTAAAAGCAAACAGTCCCTAAATAATTATTTGGGGAAGGTTGAGAACAAGGTAAGCATTTTATTACTTATGGAGCTCAAATTTTTTTTCAGGACTTTTTTATTGGAGCAAGAGAACTTAATGAACTGATTTTTTTTTTTTTGCCACTGCATAAAAGTTAAGCAACAATGAAGAAAATAGTATGCTTTTTGATCAAATGTTAGAACGAGGTATTTAAGTTCATGAAAAAAGACATATGAAATAAATTATAATTCACACGACTAAACAATACATAGAAATATTATAAGCAAGTGCTAAAAGATTACAGGAAAAACAGGACTTTCATACCATGAGCCCACAAATCACACTTTTTATAAACATTGCTCTAGGTAAGTGCTACTACATACTATGTGGTGGGAAATGGGCTGGAGAGCAGCAATTATGATTTCTCAGATGATATTTTTTAATCCAACACAAATATGTATTATAAAGTGGTAACCATAGTGGCACATAAAATACTCAATAAACCTTTCCTTGAAGGTATAAGACAAGTGTTAAGAACACAAAACTAAAGCTATTCATTTCTTTATTCTCTAGAACTGAACATACTGACTATAGAATGAGAATTTGATGTCTAAGAGCTGGAAAGAAAAACAGTTCTTAGATTTTAAACAGGTCAACAAACTAGAAAAATATTTCCAATTGAATGGCAAGATTCTTTCCAGCACTAGTTGTAATCAGTTTTACAGGAATGCTATTTTTCCCATTTTAATAACAATATCTATTTATTTTGAATACCCATGGAAAAAAAGGAACCAAAAAATCCAAATTGTGCCCAGAAAGTATGTGAGAGAGTGCCAACTTTCAAAAATCTTGGAAAAGAATATAGTCTTTTCAAAACAAAAAGCAGAGGTCAGGCTCAAAATGTAATAGCTATTTTAAATGCTTGTGGAAAAGATTTTTGATTTCATAAAACACTAAGATTATAAATGCCTTTCTAGACAGTAACTAGTACACTGTATTTAAAGAAAGGTATAAAGATTGAAATAAGTAATGGTTCTTTATCTTTTCAAGACCTTTTGTCTAATTCTCTTTTTTCATATCACTAAATAAAATTATATAAGATTTGAGGTATAAAATAAACAAATACACAAATGAATTAGTGTGGTGTATTACTTCCTATTAACGCCATAATCATTATTCCATTGACCTCTAATACACTTCCTTTCAATTATTTAGTGTCAAAGTTACTGACAATGTAATTTGGTTTTATACTAAACTAGTTTTAGTCTTAACAAAGCAATAATTGCAATGCTAAAGGTGATGTTCAACAAGGGAATTACCCTGTTCATTCAGTCTTAAGGAAAATTATATTTTCAGAGATTATGATTTCTGTCACTGTCCATGGAATAATTAAGAGCAGAACTGGAACTATAAATGGCAGAAACACAGCCCATAAATATTTAGGCCAATATAAATGAGATAATTCTTCCACTTAAAAAGGAAAACAAACCATAAAACATAAAGACACTAGTTTATAAAGTAGATACTTAGGATTTACAATGAAAAAACAACCATTAATTTCTGCTTTAATCTTTATTTCTGTCCTACTTGCTTTAAGGTTTAGCTTGCCTTCTTTTAAGGGTCTTAAAAGAAGTCTTTTTCTTTTAAGAAAAAGTCTTTTTCTTTCTTAAACAGGTATTTAGAGCTGTAAATTTCCCTGTTCAGTTCATTATGTAGCTCTTATCTCTTCAGCATAACTGCTCATCCTTAACTCTTCTCATCCATATCTTATTATCTTATTATCATCCCTCCCCTACACAACTAGTATCTAGCCAGTGAACTAGTTATCATACCTAAAACTCATCACGCTCATTTGCTTCAAGCCCTTCTAATATGCTTCTTCCCCACATGAAAGCACCCTTTTACACTATTCTCTAAATTGGTCTTCTAAAACTTGGAAATTACAAATGGAAGCATTTCCTGCAGTCAAGATAAATGTGCATTTTATTTGTGCATATTTATGAAATCATATTTATACCTCTATAGTAACTTTTAATCACACACTGTTATAAAAGTATCTTTGTATCTATAAGGTTATAGGCTTGTATAGACTAAAGACCAGATTTTCTATTTCTATATTCCTAGTGTCTGACATATTTCTTGAATAAATCACACCTCATTTCTTCTCAACCTACTGCAAACATTCTAAATACAGTATCCTGGACCCTCCCTGGTGGTGAAGTAGTTAAGCAACGCACTATGAAGCAAACCATAGCCACTGCAGCACGAGTTCGATCCCTACCTCAGACCTCTCCAGGCTGGCCCACTGCTTCCCTCAGCAGTGGATTTCAGTTCATCTGCCTGTTCTGCTTCCTGCTCTGTCTGGTGGACTCTCTCACTGCCCCACACCTCTGGCCTCAACCCCAGTGATTGTATGCATAAATAAATAAATCTTTTAAAAAAATACAGTATCCTATTATATGGAAATGATCTTAAGATCAATATGTTCTCATTACCAGCCAGGCGTTTTACTCCTTAACTGTTAATTCTTCCTTTACTTATTAACATTGGACATATGTCCTCTTTCTTGAAATGCTTTCTTCATTTGGTCTCCAGCATGTTTTTATTTTTCTCTTATTTCACTAGCTGCTCCTTTTGCACATCCAATTATCCTGCCCTTTGATTCACAAATAACAATGAAAACCAAAGTTTTCTCAATAGAAAAAAGAAAATGGTGGGAGTACTTTAGAGTTTGGTTCAAACTCTTCTTTATAATATATATATGACTTCCTAGTACCTGAGTTCAAGTCTATTTGTTACAACTCCCAAATTCATATCTGGTTACACAAGCGGGTTCACTTTATACTTTAGTGTTCACTGAGTTTAACATTTGTGTGTTTTTTTATCCAAGTGTTATACTCTAATAAAAGGTTAAAAAAAGGAAAAAAATCAAAAATAAGAAAATAAAATTGTTGTGATGAAATTGTTAATAGGAGACTCAGAACATATTCCAAAGTAAACTTTATATCTAGTCTTTCCTTTTTGGGAACAGGGAAACCCATTCTGTAGCATTAAGGAAAAAACCTTGGAGTCATCATTCCTTTTTCTCTTCATTCCACATTTAATCAATCTCAGCAAGTCCTCTCAGCACTGCTTTTCCTATTCTCATATAAATCTCTTAATTTCAGTAACCTCCTTATTGATCGCCTTGGTTTTATCTTTGCTATATAAATCAGAGCGATACTTTGAAAACACAGATCACATTTCCTTTTGCTTCCCACCTCACAAGTTTCAATTCAGAGTCCTTTTGATGATCTACTCTGTACTACACCATCTAGTCCCAGGCATCTCTCTGACTTCCATCTTCTACAGTTCTCCATAATTCACACCACTACAGTTATCTCAGTTTCTTTGTAGTTAAACACTCCCAGGATTCTCCTTCAAAACCTTTGCATTTGCTGCCCCTCTGAATATTCACGTGGCTTACTCTCTTAAATTCTTCAGATCTCTGCTCAAATGTCATCATTATCATCAGAGATGCTTCCCTTGTGATTTTTTAACAAATAATAACACAACTCTCCTCCTATCTCTGTCTCTCTTACCATGCTTTAATTATCTTCACAGCATAGCAACCTGAGTTTTCATTCACCAGAATTCCTAGGATCTACAATGATGTCCCGCACCAAGCCAGCACTCAACAGTATTACTGAGTGAAGTATGAAGAGTGAATTTAATACTGCCTCTATTTGATGTTTTTTGATATCCTAACTTCCTTTTCCCTTAACCAGTTTTCCCTGGTTCTCCTATTACTGTCTCAGAGATAATAACTTCTACTTTCACTACCTAAATATAGGCTGTAATGAGTATAAAGAATTCACAAATGTTTATTTAGGAGAGGATTACCCTAAACTTCAAATAATAAAAATCAGCATCTAATGAAAAGTCTAGCTCTCCACAATGTAACTTACAATGGGTTTGTAAGTGCCTGAGTTGTCAAAGAAAGGTCTTTTCCTATCTCTCAAAAAAGGGACAGGCACATCCAGCCATGACTAGAATGTAAATTATGAAAGTATAGTTTACCTAAAGCAATAATGTTATATGAACCATATAACAAAGGGGCTTCTGAAGAGATGGAGCAGATGTGTAATTATTCTTATAGATAAAAATCAACAAATTTATTGAGAGCTCTGTGTATAGGCACTACGTGTGCACCTTACTTGCATTATCTCACTGAATTTCACAACTTATAGGAAGTGACTACTATTTTAATTTCCATTTTACAGATGAGACCAATGCCTTGGAGATATGAGGTCCAACAACTGGGCACGGGGCGGAGAGCCGGGGCTACCTACCACTTACATTACATTACATTACACTGGAACAAGGTGAGACTTTTTTCACTGGTCCTCTTCCAGACGCAAACTCTCAAGCCTTCATCTACTGACCATTTTTTCCCCAAGACACGCAAAGCAGAATGTGAAATGTATCACTCGCTAAAAATTTCAGCGACCACCCTCTACGATCTCTAACAGGGGAGTCTGCGGTCTCGGCTGCGTTCCGTTCGCAATCTTGGCCATTCTCAAGAGTGCTGGCCCCAGCAAAATAGTTCATTTTAACAATCGTTTATAGAATAAAAGTTGGGCGTCTTCGCCATAAGTCCCGGCTCCAGGGAGGAATTCTCTTCCGGTTCTCCGCAGGCGTCCTGACAATTTCAGCCTCCGCATTCTCACTTAGGAACCGCCCACGTTCCTGAAACCGGCTGGGCATAAAGACCGCTCTGGTGCCCTCCGCCGCTCACCCACAAGAAGGGTCCGAGAAACCCGAGGAACCTGAGAGGGTGACCAGCCGGCCCTCGCCCGAAGAGGCGTCAGAGGAGGAGTGACCAGTCGGCCCCCAGGAAGGGTCGGAAGAGGAGGAGATGGAGTGGAAGAGTAACCAGCCCGCCCCTGCCGGAGAGGGGAGGAGGAAAAGGAGGGTGATCTACTTGCCACCCCACAACCCCACACCCCGCCTCGGGACTCACGCCGGCCCCCAGTCTCTGCTAACTCCTTGCCTCACCTGCCGTCAGGCCCCGGCCGCGGGGTGTCAGCAGGCTCGGGCCCCCGGGTGTCTGCCGGCCCAGCGGCGCCATCCGAGCTGAGTCCGGAGGCTCGGCGGCTTCGCCTTCGCGGCCGGTGCTGCTTCTGGGCCGCCAGCTCGGGCTCCATGGCGCGGAAGGGGTGGTGGGCGGTGGCCGGTGCCCGGCGGCTGGTTGGGACGGGCACCGCGCCCACCACTCTGCCCCAAGAAGTTCCTGTCAGGAGAGCACCGCCGCCGCCATCTTCCGGGGGGTTTGAAAATGGCGGCCGTGGCTTTCAGCCAATCAGGAGACAGTAGGAGGTTGCTCGAAATCGTGGAATCCCGCCCTTCACTATATATGTTAGAAAGCGGACTGGCAGGTTGGTGAACCAAACTTGCGGAGGAGTGCATCTTACTGGAGTTAATTGTCACCGTTCTAAATCCCCAAGTCCCAGTACTTGTTTTACTGTTTATTAGGACCGTCATCACAGGCCAAAGCAGACTGAAAGTACTTTACGTCTTCACTGAAGTAGAGTTGATACAGAACATTATATTAGTTTCACATTTGACTTTTATATATATTGCACAATAACCACAGTAAGTTTAATTAAGATCCTTCACATAAGTGGTTACCGTTGTTTTCCTTTTATGAAAACTTTGAAGATTGATTCGTTTAGCAACTTGCAAATATGCAATAGAGTTTTTAATTAGTCACTTGCTGTATGTTACATCCCTAGGACTATTTTGTAACTGGAAGTTTGCACTTTTTTACCCTTTTCATTCATTTTTTCCCCACCTCCCACCCCTGCCTCTGGCAACCACCAATCTCCTCTCTGTATCTATGAGCCTGTTTTTTGTGTGTGTTTGTTTTCTTATTTTTAGACTCCTCACATAAGTAAGATAATATGGCATTTGTCTTTCTCTCACTTATTTTACTTAACATAATTCTTTCATGATCTATCCATGTCGGTGGAAATAGCAAGATTTCTTTTTCTGTTGTTGAAAATGTATGTAAATACTATATTCTCTATGTATTCATCCACTGAGGACATTTATGTTGTTTCCATGTCTTGGCTATTGTAAACAATGGTCCAATGAACTTGGGGTGAAGATATCCTTTTGAGTTCGTGTTTTCATTTTCTTCTCGTAGATATTCAGAGTGGGAATGCTTGCCATAGTGAGTGTACCAATTTACATTTCCACCAACAACAGCACACAAGGATTCCCTTTTCTCCTCAACTTTGGCAATATTTGTTATCTCCTGTGTTCTTGATAATAGCTATCCTAACAGGTATGAGTTAATATTTCATGGTTTTGATTTTGCATTTCCCTGATGATTAATGAGGTTAAGATTCTATTTGCATACTTTGTATGTCTTTTCAGAAAAATGTCAATGTTTTTTTAACTTATGCATACAAAAGCAGGGGTATAGGCCAGAGGTGTGGGGGGTGAGAGGAGTCACCAGAGACAGAGGGGGGGAGCAGAACAGGCAGGTCGACTGAAATACACTGCTAAAGGGAGCAGTGGGCAAGGCAGGAGAGGTCTGCCTGGCCATGTGGGTCCCCTCCCTTACCGGGAGTGGAACTTGCGCTGCTATGCTGCAGGTGCTTCACAGTGTAGCGCTCAACCCGCTACACCACCCAACCCGCTGCACCACCAGGGAGGCCCAAAATATCAAAATCTTCTGCCTATTTTCTCATTTCTACGGAATTATATGAGTTCCTTATATTTTTTGGATATTAACCCCTAATCAGATTTTCCAAATATTTTCTCCTATTTAGTAGGCTATCTTTTCATTTTGTTGATGAATTCTTTGTAGGAGCTTTTTAGTTTAATGCAGTCTCACTTGTTTATTTTTGCTTTTGGAGTCAGATCCAAAAAAATCATTACCAAGGTCAGTGTCAATGAGTTTACTATATTTTCATTTAGGAGTTTTATGATTTCAAGTCTTCTGTTCAGGTCTTTAATACATTTTGAGTTTTTTGGGGTTTTTTTGTGGTGTAAGATAGTGGTCCAGTTTTGTTCTTTTACATGAGACTGTCTAGTTTGTTTGTTTTTTTTTGACACCATTTACTGAAAAATCTGTACTTTTCCCATTGGATATCTTGGGCTTCTTTGTCACAAATTAATTGACTAAATATGTGTGGGTACATTTCTGGATTCTGAAAGCTGAAAATACAGAGAAAGAAACAACTACCCAGAACTGGGGCACCTTGAACAAAATTGAATCCTAACCCTGGACTCCAATTATTACAAACAAAATCTTTTCTAATTGGCTTGAAAGGATAGGACCATCATTTGGTTCTGTGGCCACTTGTATACAATATGCTTACTTCTTTTGATCTTTGGCTTTCCCTTCCTGAATTACATAGTCCCTTTTGTGTCCAAAAGGCTGTAGAATTCAAGGGATGTGAAATCCATGGGACAGGTTTATAAGATGGTGATCTTGGGTCTCCTCACTCATCAGTGACTCGGTGGTTATTCTTATTCTCCTAATGGTGGGTTCTTGTCCATTCAAACTCATGGTCTATTCAAACATTCAACAATTTCACATATAATTCATGATATTACAGGGGTTTCAAACTGTCTAAAACCTAAAGCCCTATGTCGCTCTAAGGCAGAAATAAACCTTTATTCCTCTAACACATAGGGAAGGACTATGACCCTGGCCAGCAGGAAGTAGCTACAGTAGAAGAGACCTCTGCCCATTCTCCACTTCAAGAATGAGGAGTGACATGTCTTTCAGGAGACAATAACATAGAAAGAGGCCTGCGACAGGGACAGTATTCCAGGACAGAAATTTGCTGTTTCCGTTCTTTTTAATCAGACTGGTAAACAAGAGGTTAAACAAATTCACAAAATGATGACTGTAGGACACTCTAGGACAGAAATTTGCTGAACCCATTGTTTTTATCAGACTGATAAATAAGAGATCAAACAAATCTGATGACTCTAGATTCAGACACGTGCTGCCATAAATCCATAAATTTCCTTGACCTTTAGCATATTTTTGGTTGTTTTTTTTTTTTTGATAACCCCTCCCACCCCCAGTTTGTGCTTTCCTCAATTTTATCTTTACAACTTATCAAATTAATCCATTGAAGAAGGGAGTTACGGAGCTACAGATCTTGAGATGAGTCTAGTTCACTGGAGCTTTGGAATACCCATGAGATGTTCACAAGCCCTGCATAATCACCAAGCTGCAGCTGACTGGTACAATTGTAATAATTAATGGACCACACACGGATGGACAAAGAGATTTTAGCCAAGTCCACTCTCCTTGCTTTTTCGGCCAATAGAATTAATTCCTTTTTTCTCAAACTCTGACCCTAAAACTTACATAGACCCCAAGCTCTGGCACCCAGGAAAGCCACTTTGTTTAAACAGGTCTCCCTAGAGCTTTGTTACTTTCAATAAACCATCCCTTTAACCAGCATCTCAAGTTCCTCTAATTTTAGTCTCAAAGTCCTAAAGGGTCTGGGTTTATGTTGAAGAATAGGGTGCCCATTTGTCCAGGCATCCCTGACATTTGACCTGAACCAGGGCTTCTCTGCTCCCAGCAGGTGAAATGGCAGACTCAGGCAGCAATCTTATTGGCAGGGACCATGGGGAAACACTCCCTTTTCTCATCACAATATCTAGTTTTGAGCCTTCTTGTCACCTAATACCAAGAAATACTCTCTCCTTAACAAAATAGAATGATAGTGCTTTTATCGGCTGATAATGAGAAGGTGGCAAAGGTTATAATAATATAATAGTAAAGGAACTTTTCAAATAAATTATAAAATTGTTAAATCAGCATAGTTTTTTATTTTATATACTGCTTTTTATGGGCTAAGGGCTTTAAAAAAGCTCTGGTTTGACACTATGCTTTTATTTCTGGAAATATATCCTAAAAAATAAAATTATATATACACAAAGGAGGTAGAATGTGTCACTAATATAAGATACTTTGGCATAAGGATTATTTTGAATTAAAGTCACAGTATACTAATATTAGTAAATCAATAATTTTAAAATTATTTCTCTTACAGTATATACATAAATCCAGTCAGTTTAGCAAAACTTTACCAAGTGATACATCTTACACTTTTTTTTTTCAACTAGTAAGATCACACTCTACTATACCAACTTTTAGTGACTGATTTTGGAGGAAAAATCCTGGAAATGCACAGTGAACCTTTTGCTAGCTACACGTTCTTATGCCACTTCTAACAATCCAATTTGGCACTCTGCAACATGGATTCTTCAGTTCTTTCATCAACTTAGATTTTGCAGAAATATCAGAATTGGAAGAATGCCCTAAGTATTGAAGCTATGATCTTTCTTAAGCTGACAATGGAAAGTTCATTTTTATTGTACACTGATTTCATGAGAAAAAATTCAAGAATGTTGTCAACTAGAAGAATATTTATAGGTACAATGGGTCATATATTTGAAATCAAGTTCATTGCCCCTTAAGACCTATCACTGTGATGTGTGTATGGTCAAAGGGGAAGTGGTTTCCTTTTTGCATCTATTTACTATATTGGTTTGCTTCAAGATATTCCAATGAGGAAGATAGAAAAAATTCAAAACTGGATGTTGTCTATTAGATGTAAGAAGGAGAATAAAGCTTAAGAAGAAAAATATATGATGAGGAAAAGCACTATTAATTAGTGGTGGGCTGGGGCTAATTTTTTCTAACTTAGACTATCTTACTAAGAGGTCATTGTCTATCCACAAGAAACAAAGAATTAGAATAGTGTAATAATTTACATTGAACATGAAGAATGATGATCAAAAATCTTTAAAGTTTTGAGGAAATATGATTTGGAACCTGAAATCCCATATTTAAATTAATTAGTTAAGCAAGAAGGCAAAGTCAACACATTTCTGGATATGCAAGAATTTATCAAATGAACCACTCACATAATTAAAGAATTACCTGAATGTATAATTCCGTAACACAACTAAGGAGTTCAGTAAGAAATGGAAAAAATAAAAAAGTGGGTTGTAGGAAAGAGTATTGTGAAAAGAGTAATTTATATTTTATAATTTAGTGTAACATATTTAGTCCTAAAGAATTTTGATAGTCAATGTACAAAATTATATTTAGTAATACTGTAGTACAAAATTGCCAGATATTGTCAATACTGTAAGAAATGAGGGAGAGAATAAAGATTAAAGACGTAAGATTGGAAGTGTGTGCATATTCGTTTGTGTGTGTGTGTGTTTGGGGGTGAATCTATTCTTAAAATACTGTAAAATAGATGAGATTAAAATGTTATATTTATTAAGATATAAGTACATATTACATATGTAATTATACATATAATTAAAAATGCACATAAAAAATGAAAAGTAAGAGTCAGAGTACTGAAATGTATCTTACAACTTCCAAACCACTAGAGAAACAACTGTTGTACAAAGAAAATTCAATCAACCTATTGAATAGGAAGAAAGATAAAAATATTAAAAACACATCATTTTAAATCATAGAATGAGTTGGTAAGAATATACCCAAACATATTGGTAGTCACAAGTAATGTGACTATAATACATTTTTCCTATTGAAAGAGATTTTCACCAATTTTTTTAAAAAATAGATCCTTCTCAAATAGTTTTAAAACAGACAAATGGAGTACTATCTCCACTAATATGATATGATAAATTACTTGGACCTCTTTACCACTAAATAAAACTTTTGAATTACATATAAAAGAACATCTTGAAAGCATTGATAAAGAAGAGAATAAAAAATTACTAGGCCAAATCTTGGGGAAATCAGAGAGGAATGCATTTAAAACACTAAGTGTTGGGTTTAGATATATTACCTTATTTCGTACTTTATGCTTGTCCCTCTGTTTGGGTTATCTCTTCTGTCCTTTTCATTTTTTTCACCTGATCTTATAAATATTGATTACTTAAAAATCCTGGCATGTATCACTTCATTGTACAACTTTGAGAAATGGAGAAATATATTATGAATACGGTTTCATATGTGATATGTTCTAAAGGTTTGGGATAAATGCCTTCCAAAATCAACATGGGATATAGGTTGAGAAGTACATATTGAGCATATGTAAGATTATGGGAAAACTGTGATAGTGTAAGCACAAGAGTGAGGAAGGCACCAGTGGCTCCAAAATAATAAGGGGTGTATACACTAAAAGTGGATTGGGTTATCTGAGCTCACAAAAGCAAAAAAACCAAAAACCAAAACCAAAACAAAAACAAAACCACCACCACCCCACCCCCCAAATAAAACCAGTCTCTTAGTGTGTGGAGAGAGAGAGAGAAGAAAAGATTTCAGATAACAATTTCCCATTAAAACTCCCCCATTACCAGCCCTTGTGGGCAAATACCCAGCCAAATAGGCTCAGTCCAAATGGGGCTGCTGAGTCCTGAAAGCTTGCCACAAATCTAAGGTACCTTCTGGTGGGGAACCACTAAAAAGGGGTTAGGCAGGTCATAGAGAGCTGAGACAGAAGGAGAGACCCAAAAATCAAAATGTACTATATACTCCACCATGATATCTAGGTAACAACTGGCAATGACTCTGTCAATGACCAGGAGCGGTCTCCCCAATATCTCTCACTCAAGTGTCTCTTCTCTAATGCCTCTCCCTTATGTCTCTCCCTTCCTCCTTAATTCCTTGTCCATTTATAGATGCACCTTACTCCTTTACAGCTGCCCCCATTTGGGAAGTCTGGTTCATGTCACACTGGGACTAGTAATCCAAGGCAACTGAATGTAAATGGAAGAGGGGAAATGGCGCCCTTTCACTGAGTTCAGATGTTCCTTCTCCTTTTATGGAGAGGCATCTGTTACAATAGTTCCTTTAAAAAAGAAGAAGCAAATTTTACTCATCTTCTTTCCCCACCAATGCTTAAATCCTTAAAACTACAGGTGGATTAAAAAAATACCACATTTGTCATTTTCAACATAGGTGTAAATTGGAAACAAGTTTGGACAAACTCTAATTTACTACTTGTAGTTTACACCTCTTTATCTCAGGGTGTTCGGTCCCCACTCAGCTATCTGGAAACTAGAGAACTGAAGAACTGGAAAGGGGCTGTGCTGCTTTAAATGAGTCAAGCTGCCAGCCTTCAGGTGGAGTCATTTCCTGCTGGTGATAAGGCCAACCTGGACTGCCGCTCTCAGTCATTGCCTCAGGCGGTGGGGGCACCCAGATCAGCATGGTGAGTAGCTAAGGTACTTTGCTTGTTGACAGTGTTGCTTTGTCGGTATGAAGATTTTATTCATCATATTAGACAATTTTTCCTCCACCAAGCAGTTCTTAATCAGTTCTTAATATGAGCATAGCCATTTTAAAGAGACATTTGTTTCTTTTAATTTTCATGTTTGAAGTAGATTTGAAGAACTCATGTATTCATCTATAGTTTTACTGGTTTTAGGAAAAGCTAAATTGATTTAGTTAGTCGCTGTCTTTAACTGAAAGGTGATGAGAACATATTCTTGCTTCAGTTTTCACATTTGTTTTAGACCCACTGTGTTGGCTTTTTGTAGGAATCAATTGCTTCACTTTTGATTATGCCTTTAGAGTTTCTGGGGACTTCAAGTCAGGTTGATGAATGCTGATAATTTTCTAAATGCTGATGTGGTAAAGTACACTGATATTGTCTGTGTCTTCAGTTCAATTCATTGGGGATGAGAACGAGTACAGTTACAATAATTCTGTTTGATGTCACCTTTTCAGATCCACTGTCCCTTTAAACTCCTATGTGCCAGTCATAGTAACTTTTAGTGTCTTAGAATCTTTAATTCTGAAATAGAAGATGTCATATTTTTACACTGTGATTTTTACACTGCTTTCTGTCTTTGTTCCTTTCATTTCAGTGGGTTTTCTCACCAACATTTTAAATTGTTTAAATGGTTTAAATTTTAAAATTTTTACCTTCCTGCATGAGAGATGCTTATGGTATCAGAAATGTTATCTGTATGTAATAGAAATATCAATCTTGGGTGTGGCACTGTACTATGATCTTGCAAGATATTTCCATGGGGTAAATGGCAAGGGGTACATGAGAACTTTCTGTATTATTTCTTAAAACTCTGTGTCAAGGTCAAGCCACAATTCATATTTATTTCAAAATAAAAAGCTAAGTAGAAGATTGTGCCTTCCTAGTAATTCAAGTAAGTTTTAGAGCAGTATTTATTAATGTGCTGTGATTTGTGAATGTCGATATTCAATGGGCATCTCTCAGTCTTATATTTCACAGTGTAACTAATATTTTAATAGATAGTTTGGAAAGGAGGGGAAGGCTATGAGAGGAATACAGTGGCAATGGCCTTCTATACCCTAGGACACGGTTCTTTTATAAACTCAGGTGTTTCTCAAACCAGAAAGAGCAAGATTGACCCTTCTCTGACCAAGTATTCATGTGGAGTTCAAAATAGATAATTTCATTCCAGTGTCTGAACCACTTGGGTAACAGACCACATGATGAATCGCAATTGTTTTTATGTTTGTTAGTTATTATATTCATTGAGCATATTGTGAACACATACTGTCTATGCACCATGCATGGACTAAATGGTCCATGGAGGAATGTTAGCCCAAGAGGAATGTTATGAGAGAAATCTATAGTAAGTTCTTTTAGTTATGTAGACATTAGGAATTACCTTCTCCCTATCTTTTGCATTTTCCCCCAAATATAGGAACCAAGTTTTGATCTTATTTTAGTAGCTCATGTACTGAGACTGTATTAAACTCAATAGGAGGGAAGAGAAATGAAATAGTTTATGATGGAATGTATTTCGTTTTTTTATGTGCCAGATGGAGGTTAGAAAATATCTGTTGGTATCAAATGAAGTGCTTTCTAAATTGTTTTTTTTAGTCTTTGACATGAGGGACTAAGAGCTATATGGAGAAGGAAGAGGAAGGAAGCTGTATTCAAGCAGTGAACCTGGTTATTCAGAAAGCAGAGTGCTGTGTTATGCTGCCTGAATCCAGAAGCCAAAGTGCAAGTGTTCATGATGCATCCTGAGCCAGGAACAGAGTCCAAGTCAGATTGCAGGGGTGTGAATAGTTCGTTCTCTCTCTGTCTTTCTCTGTTCCTCCCAGGAGTTGTCTGTGTGCACCCCAGGCCAATGATTGATAAGGTTTCCCTAGATCTTTTTGCACTTGGGAAAGTGCAGCCATGGAGGAGGGCAGGGCTGCCTCACAGCTTATCAGACCAGCAATTTGAAGGGCTCTGGTGGTGCAGAAAACAGGCTCCTTTCCCTGTAAAACCCCCTGGACAGACCTGTTCCATGACTACAAAATATTAAAAGCAGTGATTGCTGTTTCTTTAGATTTTTAGGATTTAACTTATATTCCTTATTTAGATAACTAGATGTGTGTGTCTGTTTAAATAAAAAAAAAGTTATTTGCCTTAAAAAGAAAAAAATGAATGATGATTTAAAGCAGAGTAGGAGAGTGGAAGCTGATGAGGATAAAGAAAAACAGCAAAGTTTAAATAAAAAAAAAAAAAAAGAATCTCTGCCCAGATAAAGCTAGAGTTAACATTTTGATACATCTTAAAAAGATTTTTATGCTTATTTAAAAATATATTTGATATCATGCTTTAATACAATTATACAGCGTATATACTTTTTACTTAGAATTTTATCATAAACATCTCCCATGACATATTTTTTTTTGGTAAATATTGAAGGGTTGTATTGAATGTCCAACAATGGGTCAATCATTTCATAGATTAGTTCTCAGTTTTTCATTCCTGTAAATAGTAATGTAGTGAAGGTCACTGTATCTAAATTTTTACATTTGGATTATTTAATCCTTTTGTAATTCATTTGTTTATATCATTTACATATGTATCTTGTGGGTGACTCAAGTATTTTTAAATAAATATATATTCAATATTTTTTGTTATGACATAGACGTTTTACATTTTGGAGTTATTAACTCTGTTACTTTTTTTTGGCAAATTTTCCATTACTTTTAAGCTTAGTTGGCCTTCCTTAATTACAGCCTATATGAATAGTGAATGTAACATTTGAAGATATAAAGTAACTCCTTTAACTTACTTGCATTTATTTTTGGCTTATTTGCATTTATATTTAACTTATTTATAACTTTAAATTATTTGCAGGATTGGAATGGAGCTAGAGAAATGATGTAGAGAGAATGCTCTAGAGAGAAATGTTGTAATGACAAGGTGATACATTGAGTTTGGTTTTATTCCTTTCCAACAGCTAGCTAGTTTTTTTTTTCTGGGTGAGTTAACCAATTTTACATACATATTCAATATATATGACTGTATATGGTATGTACAAATGCAGATTGTATAACAATATGTTTATGTAGATATCTCAACATAGTTCTTAGCCCAGTATACAAGAGGTGTTTAATATACATTGTTGAAAGAAACCCTTTAATGGAATTAGAGTCCTTGGTTCAGTTATTCCTGAAGCTTAACTATACATGGGTTTTTGGTTTCTATGAGATAATTTTAATTATCCTTATATCAGTTTCTATTGTTGGCTTGTGCTGGCTTGGTTTCTGTCCAGAGTGCTGAGCTCATGTCTAAGAAGCCACCTCAGCTCTGACATACTGTGGCTTATTTCAGAGGGAGTGCCTCTCCATTCACATTGGCCAAGCTGGTATCCAGATTGGGGATGCTTGTTGGGAACTCTATTGCCTGGAACATGGAATCCAACCAGATGGCATCATTCTTGACAGTAGAGTGGATCCGTTGAGAAACGTGAAAATGGATTGCATGAATGCATCTTTCGATACATTCTTCTGTGAGACAAGAACTGGGAAGCAGGTGCCCAGAGCACTCTTCGTGGACCTGGAGCCAACTGTTATAGGTAACATAAATTTTATACTCCAGATATATCCAAAGTGAAGATGATCTGGCCTTCTTTTTATATGTAGTGAAATGAATTAAAACCTTCAAAAAATTTTTCACACACACCAAGTGCAATAGACATGGCATCTTTTCCTGGATTTGAAAACAAATTGCTAGAAGCTTCTGACAAAGAAACTAAAAAATTGTTATTACCTATCTACTTAAGAGTAGAATATTTTAAAATGACTCCAAAGAAGCAAGAAACCAAATCTACTTACTGTGTGGAAAATAATATTTTATGATTATGAATGACAGATTTTATAATATCTTATGCAAAAATACTTGAAATGGAGCTAGAGAAATGTGTAGGGAGAAAGGGTGATACTGACTTAAGAAAAAGTTAGAGAGCAAGATAGGTTTGGGTTTAACACTATATATTAGTTATTTATTGCTAATATATAAGCCATCATCAAAAGTTATGGTGTAAAAGAAATAATGTTCATTATTTTATTTATGGAATCTACAATGTGGGCTGGGCTCAGAGGGGACAGTTCCCTCCGTGTCACATGGTATTAGCTGGAAAGCCCAAATAGAGCTAGGGACCCCACTTTGAAAATGGAAAACTTACTAGTTAGCAAGCTGGTGTTGCTATTGACTGGGAGCCTAGCCTAGACTATGAGTGGCATGGGCCTCTCTGGGCTGGTTGGATTGCCTCATAGCATGGCAGCTAGGTTCCAAGAGCAAGAATCCCAGACAACAAAGCACAAGTCTATGGCGCTTTTATAACCTACCCTTGGAAATCACATATTAGTTCAGCTGTTCTTAGTGGGTTGGCTGTTGCAAAGATACAGTCAGGGAGGATATATAGATTCTACCTTATTGAGGCATAAATGGGGAGACTCTAAAAGGACATGGGAGGGAAATATTGTGGTGGCCATCTTTGAAAAATCCAGTCTATACAGACTGGCTTGAAATTTATTTCCTTATCAGAAAGAAATTCGGATCAAGTAACAAACTGTTGGAGAAAGTAGAATGATGTCAAAATGGAAAAAAAAAAAAGGTTTTATTAAAAGGGGAATGTTGAGAATTGTCAAGGCCAGGATGCCTCAATATTGAATATACAGATTCTATATTTCTCTGATAGATGTGAAAGAATTGAAAGTAAGGAGAGATTGATTACTTTAAGAACAGGTGAGATTAGTGTACAAGCTGAGCGATCATTGCATTGTATTCTGACCTGATATAAACATAATAAATGTTCTAGAAAGTAGTAGGAGGTGCCACCCACAATTTACTGATTCAATAATGGGATTGATTAGTGAAATGGGAATTCCATCAGGAGACCTGTTTTTGTGGGAATAAAGTAAGTTCAGTTGTGGTCATGACAAACTTAAAGTGTCAGAGGATTGGATCCAGCTGAAAAAGTGGAAACACAGCTGTTCAGTGGAAAGTCAGGTCCACAGAGTTATCAACATGTGATATTCGAAGCTGTAAAGTGGGTGGTGATCCTGACCAAATTAGTCTTAGTGGTTTTAGAATGAAGAATATGCATTTTTGGTTGTGTTTTTCAAGAATTCCATTGAGGATATTTTAGGCAGAAGCAAAGGAGAGAAGGGGAGGAAGGAAGGTAGGTAAGGAGGAGGGTTATATTATAGATGGGCAGGAAGGACTGTGGTTTGTGCTTATCCTTTTGCCTCTTTCTTCTCTGAAGAAGAGGATAAAAGAATTTGTGTCAAAGAGGAAGTGTTTATTCAGGAAATGGGATAATGAGGGTGGTTTGTAAGAACAAAAAGAGAGGAAAATTTTATAGAGTACTCATTTTGAAAAATAGAATATAGGGTCAAAGTGAAGAAAGAAAGTGCTGAACAACAAGATCAAAAGGTTAAAGATAGACCAAAGGGAACATGGGGGTGAGGGGCAGAGGGAGGGGAGGGCAAAGATGGGGAGGAGGGCATAAAGAGCACAAGGGTCTGAGGTGATGGTGCACGGGTGAAATGGTCGTGGGAACTCCCTGGGGACTACAAATGTTGTCAAATACAATTAAATAAATCTTAAAAAAAAAAAAGTCTGCTGAATATGGGTTTGAAGGGGCCAGAGAGCAAAGTTCCTGCTTGTCTTGCATCTACTGTACTGGATGGTGGAGGTCAGCCGGGCCGCACGCAAGGTAGGGGCAGGGCAAGGATGGACTCTGGGCTGGCAGCAAGCCCGTTGCTCTGATCATTAGCCAGGCTGTTTGCAGAGATGATGAAAATGCTGTGGAAGGAGGAAGGGTGAAGACAAGGAAAGGCTGAGGGATTCAAGGTTGTGAGAGGGGGAGAATTGAATGTAATTCAGTCAATGTTTGGTTAGGAGTAGAATATAAAGTTGAGTAAATGTTCATTTCTCTCTTAGTCTGAATGTTTTCTCTACTCTCTTAGTTTGGCTGTTTAGTCAAAATACTATCATCTGGTGGCTTAAACAATAGAAATGTATTTCCTATATTTCTGGAGGCTGGAAGTCCAAAATCAGGGTGGTGATCGTGAGGACGCTTTGCCTGGTTTGCTGACAACCACCTTCTGGCTGTGCCCTCATGTGTTAGCAAGATCATCTCTCTAGGGGAGTAATCCCGTTCATGAGAGCTCCACCCTCTTGAATTAATTACCTTCCAAAGCTCCAGCCTCTGAATACCATTATATTGGGAATTGGGGCTTCAACAGATGAATTTTGTGACTACTCAGTCAGTTCAAAGCTGCTACTATTTATTACTTAAGGAACTACATAGATATTTTGCTTTAGTCCTTTCAACTACTCTGTCAGGAAACATTATTCTCATTCTCAGTTTATAGATGAGGAAACTGAGTCTCAGGGAGATTATGAAACTTACCTGAGATCATTGAATTATGGAGGACAGAACTGGGTTTGAGCCACTGGGCTTGCTGTCTTATAAAAGCCATTTTCTTTGAGCCATTTTCTTTTAGGGAAACAGCAAAGCATAGTGAAGAAGAAAATGTAAAGTGTTATAGCAACACTGATAAATGTATTACATTGAACCACATAAAGTGGATGACCTTTTTTAAACTTAAAAATGTCAATTTCATATAATTCAACCTAATAATAAATAGAAATTTCTGCAAAGTGCAGAGGTATCACCAAGGAAGGGATGACTAACTGAAAACATCATATATTTTCCCACAAAGGGCCAGCATTTGCGAGTACACAGAGGTTTGGCAGGACCTACAAATTTAACAGGAGCCAGAGGCCAAAACTTAGGTGTGTATGTGTAGAAGAGCAATGGAGATGAGACTGGGAATATAATTCAAGGAGTCATCAGTCTCATTTGGGGAAGTGAGGAAGTATAGGCAGAGAAAGAATTTTGCAAATTTAAAATTTGGGGTTGGGGGTACAGTTTTGCATGATGATGGTTCAAGTGAAGTGGAACCAAATGGTACTGGAGGTAAGGAAAGGAAGGTAAAACCCATTGAAATCCATGAGGATGCTTGTTCAGGATACTGGACCAGGGACTGAAGTCTCTGAGCAAAGTGGCAGAGTGCTACATAGTTGCACTGGACAGTTTGGATGTCCTTATTTTGTCAGTGCTATAATCAGGAATATCTGAGAAGGTGGATTTTACTGAAAGACTGCTTGCAAATCTGCTCTCAAGATCCCAATTGTAATTTGGCGTGACGAATTAGGTTTCCATAAATTACCTCCTTAGACTGAACTCAGCATCAGGTGAGAAGCAAATAGCCTGCCCAGAATTCTATGCCCATTTATCTCTTGTATATAAATACATTTAAAAAAAAATCTTAACATTTTTTGGTTGCATGTTAATTTAAACTCAGTATGAGTAAATTTAGTTATTTGGGTTTAAAAATTCATGTTAATATAGGACAGCAAAGATATTGAAAAAAAAATATCTTGCTCTTGGAAGATTAGTAGACCATTTCACTCAGGCAGTAAACTTCTTAACTAACTCTAGGTATCTTGTGCCAAGGCTACTGAGGCAGATCTGCATAAATGCATGTCTCTAAGCCAGCTTTATCTCTGTTATTTTATTTTATTTTATTTATTTTTTTTTAAAGATTTATTTATTTATGCATACAAGCACTGGGGCACAGGCCAGAGGTGTGGGGGGTGAGAGGATTCACCACAGACAGAGCGGGG
>JAGFMF010011694.1:11664604-11716348 GCA_019455555.1 Galemys pyrenaicus
TCTCTGGCCGGCAGCAGGGATCGAACTCGTGCTGCAGTGGTTGCGGTTTGCTTCATAGTGCGTTGCTTAACCCACTGCGCCACCAGGGAGGCCCTATCTCTGTTATTTTAAACTTGTTGTTATATGGATTGTGCATCATGCCCTGTGACCTCATTTAAACCTCAATGGTCACTCATTGGGATCATTCTTATTATTGTCCTTATTTGTGAGGTGAAAAATTGAGAATCAGAGAGGCTAAGTCACTACTCCAGAGCTAAGTGAGGAAGGCTAGTTATGAACCATGAAACTGATTCTCTATTTTTTAAAAGATTTATTTATTTATGCATACAAGAACTGGAGTACAGGCCAAAGGTGTGGGGGGTGAGAGGTTTCACCAGAGACAGAGTGGGGAGCAGAATAGGCAGAGTGATTGAAATACACCACTGAGGGGAGCAGTGGGCAAGACAGGAAACATCTGCTGCACCATGTGGGTCACTTTCCTCGCCAGGGTTGGCACTTGTGCTGCAGTGGCTGTGGATGCTTCTTAGTATGGTGCTTAACCCCTTGTGCCCTGCCTTGTCCATTTATGTTAAATGCATCTGAGTCATGTGGGTGTTTGAGTTTGCTTCACCTATGTTAAGGTCTTTTTTAAAGCATACAAGTAGTAATTTATATTGCTAAGTTATATTTTCCCAGCACTTAACTGCTGTTTGAGGATATCAATACTTGTCTAAAAATTCCTACATGCCATAGATTCTGATCCATGTTGACTGGTGTCTCCCAAAAAGTCTATGCTGGCCTAGAATGCTGGAATATCACTTTGTTTGGAAATTGGGTCTTTGCCAATGTATTTAGCTAAGAATGGGTCTTGCTGGGTTAGGGTAGGCCTAAATCCAATGACCTGTGTTCTCATAAGGTTAGAAAATACTCAGACAGGGACAAAGGACAATGCATGATGGAACCAGAGATTGGGGTGATGCAGCTATAAGCCAAGAAACACAAAGAATTGCTGTAGTCACAAGAAGTCTCTAAAGCTCCAGCAGAACCCAACTCTGCCAATACCCTGATTTTGAGCTTCTGGTCTCTCAAACTGTTAGATAATAATTTCTCATGTTATAAGTCACCAGGTTCTAATTTACTTGATTTGTGTTGTTAGCCCTAAGAAGCTAACAAAGGGTGTAAGATGGAAAACTATGATTTCAGTCTTTCTGTAAATAATTGTACCTTTTCCTAGTTAAAATTTATCCCTTTACCACAATATTAGGAAAAAGAATTGGGGTCTGGTACATGGCTGTGAGAGGATGTACAGAGTGGAGCCACTGAGTGGGGCAGATACTCTGACATGCTTTCCTTCTGCAGATGGGATTCGAACCGGCAAGTATCGAGAACTCTTCCACCCTGAGCAGCTTGTGAGCGGAAAAGAAGATGCTGCCAATAACTATGCCCGAGGTCATTACTCTGTGGGCTCTGAGATCATCGACCTCGTATTAGAGAGGATCCAGAAGCTGGCAAGTGGCTTCCTTCTCCATAGTTGTTGCAGACACCCCCCCAAGCTGCATTAGCACTGGCCACCACCATCACCACGCACCTCCTTTCTTGGAGCTAAGATGTTTCCTGATGTTGGCTTCAGTTACACCTGGTTTTGTAGAAAGTGTGAAAGATGCTGTTACTATGTTATCCCTATCTGCTCTTTGAAACATTTTTATGAGGAAATTAAAAAAATATTTTCCTCAGCTTTACTGTGATATTAATTGGCAAATAACATAGTATAAATTTAAGGCATGCAAGTTGATGATTTAATGCCCATATGTGTTATGAAATATTTACCTCTAGAAGATAGATTAGCACATCCATCACCTCACACAATGCCCTCTTATTTTATTTTATTTTTTTTGATGGTAAGATGCTTGAGACTTGCTCTTTAGAAGATATTAAGTATATGGTACAGTGTTAACTGTCATCAAAAGTAGATTCCTAGAAGTTTTTCATCTTATAACTGCATATTTTAATCCTTTGACCAGTATCTCCCCATTTCCCTCACCATTCCCAGCCCTGAGATCCTGGCAACTATTAATAGTATTCTGTTCTGTTTCCCCTTTTTAATTCCACAAATAAGTAAGGTTAAGGAGTCTTTCTGTGTCAGAATTATCTCACTTAGCATAATGCCCTGAAGGTTTATCCGTGTTCTTACATATGACTCAACTTCCTTCTTTTTAAAGAACTGTCCCATCCTTCTGCTAAGAAAGGTTTGTCTCCTCATCAGAGACTTCCAAAGCACTCCAAACCTCATCATTTACCGTCAGTAACTGGCAACTCTCTCTAAGTTAACAGGGGTTAAGCCCTACCTGGAGATTAGTTCCTCTGTTTACTGACAGTTAAGTCTCTAAGTACCTGTGTCTGGACAACCTTTGGCCTGTAAGTGTTCTGGTGTTAGGCATAGTCACTGGGTAATGAATGCCTTTTACACCAGCACAGTAGATTGGAAGTAAGGGAGATATGCACTTTATTTACTGGTTGGGGGTATTTTGCTTCAATATTTTGCTAGCCTTTTTCATTTTTTCTTTGTGATTGATAACGAACTTGCCTTAGGTCACAGAGGACAGGGAAGACAGTTAAAAATTTATGCTTTGCTTATAGTAAAACTCTAAAGCATGGTCCCCCATTCCAGAACTAACCAGTAAGATTCAAAGTGATAAGTCTGTTGTAGTGTCAGTAATGGCAAGCCAGTCACTTCTGGGAAGTTTTGTTTATTTTTGGGAATTGTGTCCCACCATGACCTCTGCTTCTAGATTTATGGCTGAGTTCTCATATCTCATTTACTTTCCCTAGGCAGAACAGTGCAATGGGCTTCAAGGATTCTTGATTTTCCGAAGCTTTGGAGGAGGCACTGGATCAGGATTTACATCTCTCCTAATGGAACGGCTCTCAGTAGAATATAGTGGGAAGACAAAATTGGAGTTCTCTGTCTATCCGGCCCCCAGAATTGCCACTGCCATAGTAGAACCTTACAACTCCATCCTCACCACCCATTCCACCATAGAGCACTCAGACTGTGCCTTCATGGTGGACAACGAGGCCATCTATGACATTTGCCATCATAAACTTGGTGTTGAACGTCCCTCTTACAGAAGCATTAATAGACTGATAGGTCAGGTGATATCATCCCTTACTGCTTCCCTCAGGTTTGAAGGACTCTTAAATGTGGACCTCATCGAATTCCAGACCAATCTTGTACCTTATCCAAGAATACATTTCCCCATGACAACCTTTGCCCCCATCATCTCTGCTGAGAAGGCCTACCATGAGGAGTTCTCGGTGTCAGACATCACTGCTGCTTGCTTCGAACCCTCCAACCAGCTGGTCAAGTGCAATCCTCAACTCGGGAAGTACATGGCCTGCTGCCTGCTATACAGAGGAGATGTGGTTCCTAAAGATGTGAATGTGGCAATCGCAACCATGAAGTCAAAGAACTCTGTTCAGTTTGTAGACTGGTGTCCAACTGGTTTCAAGGTGG
Source organism: Galemys pyrenaicus (assembly GCA_019455555.1). NCBI lineage: Eukaryota > Metazoa > Chordata > Mammalia > Eulipotyphla > Talpidae > Galemys > Galemys pyrenaicus. The sequence goes on from JAGFMF010011694.1 coordinate 11,668,098, forward strand.
GCATCAGCCGGCAAGCGCCCACAGTAGTGCCGGGAGGGGAGCTGGCAAAGGTCCAGCGGGCAGTCTGTATGCTGAGCAACACCACGGCAGTTGTGGAAGCCTGGACCCGCCTGAACCACAAGTTTGACCTCATGTATGCCAAGAGGGCGTTTCTACATTGGTATCTTAGAGAAGGCATGGAAGACGGGGAGTTCTCAGAGGCCAGAGAGGACTTGGCAGTCCTGGAGAAGGATTATGACGAAGTAGGGCGAAGTTTCTGATTAAATATGAGTGGTGAAAATGGATGGTAAAGTGTCATGCTTTCTTTTCAGGACCTTATACATTTAGTGGGTATCGTTTTCTTGATTAGAAGATGAAGGAAAACAAATCAAGTAAGACCATCGATTACACTCTAAATCAAATGGGTCAATAACTGCAAGGGACACGAATTTCCATCTCTTCGTGTAAGTCAGAGGTTACTCTTCGTGTAACCTGTGACTGTTCTAAGGTTTGGAAGTTACTTTGATCGACTGGATCATGTGAATCTTTTATTTAGTCTTGTGTTTTTTCAAGTAAGAGACTATGAAATCCTAAAGTTTATCCTTTCTCTTTCCTGTATTTAAGAAGGAAAACATACGTACCAATTGTTAGTGTTCTTTCCCCTTGAGCTTTATTATGTACAGTATTTAAATGAGCATTCAATGTGATTTTTTTTCTCTTTCAAATGTGGACCTTAAAGTCTCAGTTTACTTTTTATACAAATGAACAAGAACAATTTTGGGTCACCTGTACACTTAATAGAATTATTTTTTGGTACTAAACTTCCCCATTTGCAGCAAGTTATACTGTTAGAATGGACAAAATAGCTGTATATGCATTAAAACCACTAGTCAGACTTTTAGAAACCATGTTTAGTTTAATTGATGATTGAATTAAGATGAACTACTTACTACAAAGGTGCTCTCTTGGGCTATGGTGTTGCCCTTGATCACGTAGCTCATTTTCAGATAATGCCTTCATCTATAATGTTTAACTTCACTTTCACTCCTCCGGTTATTCTCTTCTTAACCGCAACATGTCAGTGCTAGTGTGTTATTTTTGTTCTTTTCTTATTTATCTTTTAAACTGTGACTTCTAAGAGAACAGACTTTTATTCTTAATCTTTGTGCTTCTAGCATCTGACACAGTGCCATGCATGTAGTGGAGAGTGAGTGATGGATTTTGAAGTTATGTTGGGTCTGGGAAGAGTATTAAGATATTTATTTTAACTCTCTCTTATTACTAACATTTCTTATTTTGTATTCTGAACTTCTGCATTATAAATGAAGAATCGAGGGATTTGAAAAGAATCACAGAATAGGATATAACCTATGAGACAGGCTGTGTTTTATAACAGTAATTAAGGAGAGGAAGTGACATTGGGTCTTAGTCCAAGTTACATCTTCACAATTATCTTTTGACTTTGGACAACTTCCTTACTGTTCTTGATTTCAGATTTAATGCTGGGGTTGAGAGGGAATGGTATTTACCTTAAAGAGTCAGGTCACATGAGATAATGATTTAAATAAATTTGATGACTGTAAACATAATTTAAATCTGATCTTGAGGCAACTGTGTATCTGTAGTGTCAGACATAGACTAAGTATCCAAATACTTACTAAATTGAAAAGAGCAGATGACATTGTTGCCTATTTTATTGAAATTACATATATCTGATCATAACTTCTTTTATTTCTCTCCATCCCCTACTTTAAATTATACTGAATTTTCATATATCCCCTTTACTAAGGAAAACTACCCTCATCTCTAAGACCATATATTATTTTTATATCTTCTTCCCTTGGTTGTTTTAGAAAAACTTACTCCTTTAATCTCCCCAGAATAGTAGTCTATCTATTGTATTTCTCCACTGTTTTTTTTTCTTCCCTACTTATATGTATAAGTCTCCAACCCCAGGACTTATGGATATTTGAAATACACATGATATCTCTTGCTATATTGAAAATAAAGTAGTATATGCTCTCTAACAAAAATTTTGCCTTTGTCCATTTTATGAGCACTTGGTAAGCATTTCAATTTTGTCTTTACAGGTGTTGTTTCTCTCTTCAGACACTGGAGGTCACTAGTGAAACGCTTCAGTAACTGCTCAGTTGTTGGGGGAGGGGTGCGTGTGTGTGCGTGTGTGTGCATTTGTGTGTGTGTGTGGCGCAAATGCATCATATACACACCCAGAAAAGACCCTGTAGAGTTTTTCTTTTTAAAAATTAATAACCTACTAAAATTAAGATAAGGCCTAATTATTTATTGAATTTTTAAGTTCAATTTGTGAGTTTTATTATTTCTAAGTCTAGAAAATTTAAATAATTAATCCTTAAGGTAGTATATATGAATATTTGACCCCTGTGGCAATCTTAAACCTTCTTAACTATTTAAAATTGCTTTTATAAATTTAATATATTTTCCTTTAAAGACTTCAACAAGTTTTCTCAAGTACCCTGGTGGTTCTATTAAAATCTAATGAAGTATAAATATGGTGTGCCTAAGCTGTCTATAATTAGTTTTACTTAAGAGCCCACATGTAAATTATTTACTCAATTTATGTATTTTCAAATTAGAATCATAAGGCTGAATATAATTCTATTAGTATAAACACTCTTAAATATTCTAAGTACAACACTTTAAATGCCAAGTATGCAGATTTCTTATCACAAAAACTTTAACACATCCTAATTAATTTGCTATTTCAGCACCTGTTATTGAACATCATCATGTACGCCTCACTATCCTGACCATATAAACAAACACAATAATCCTTGCCCTCTTTAAATTCACAACATATAGCTGGTAGGGACAAAAGACAAGAAATATAATAATTATATCACAATGCATGCTAAATATGATTACCTTTTAGGGAAGCCAGGTTTCATCCTACAGGATTGGTGTTACTTTCCCATGGTAATTTGTTTTGTTTTGTTTGTCTTTGTCTTTTCAGCTTGCTTGAGGCTTCTTAGTGACACTGGCCAGGCTGGGACCTGGTCTTTGTGACAATGGTGGAGTGTGCAATAGTTCATAATAGGAACTGCGTTAATGAAAGAAAGCAGCACTCATAAAACACACTTAGATTCAAGTCGTGGCAGATTATATCTTTAATTCTACTAGGGTAGCTCTAGCTATACCATTTGATTAGATTTTGGATTTCTTTGGGTCCTAATATATGTAGATGTCTTACTAGCTTAATGCTGCATGCTTTCAAACTTGCTCTCCATTTCTTGGAATAGAATATCACTCAGCTTTCCCTGATTATTTTGTTGGAGCTCCTAATCTATTATTCTATTCTATTATCCTGACGTAGGTACCTTTGTTTATAGCTGGTATTGTTTTCAGGATTTTTTATCGCCTTAGAGGAGGTTCACATCACAGAGCTCTGGCTTTCTGTAGGTGATATTTTGGCAAGCCCTCCTTAGTTACCTTAATTGTATATTTACACTCACACTTAAACCACCTGTTGGGCTTTGAAAGCGTTCTCAGTAACCACACTCACTGCTGGAGACATAATCTTTGCAAATCTGAGTTTCTATTGCTGCTCTTTTGTGTTTCTGCATCCGGGGCTCACTGGGATGCATGCAGAACCAGAGAGACAGTGATGTGGCTGGTGTTTTTATGCTTTGTACATAGGAAGGGGCAGTTCTGCATGGAGTTATGAGTTGATGTTTTGTGATTACAATGATTTCATTCTGTCACTTTATAGCCAGAACTTGTACACATTCCCTCAATTCTAGGTCTTGATTTCCCTGTCTTCAAAGTGAAAAAAATCATGACTCCTTTAAAATACTCATGAAAACTAAATATGATGCTGTTTGTAAAGCTGAGTCCCTGATCTGAGCCTCCAGAGAAGTTAGAGGATCTCCTTAGAAACGCATAGTGTGTAGAAAACCTAGACTCACACATGGGGGTCTGAGTCTCAGACCAGGATTCTTTCTCTACATGTGGGCTTGTTAAGAGATGGGGTGTTTTTTATTTCAATTTTAACATTTTTCTAAATGTAAAGCTTCATTTTTTCCAATAATGACTGCCAGAACAGGATCACTGAGTTAAAGGTAAAGTCAATGAGTAATTTTGATGAGTGCTTCCAGATTGTCTCTCTAGAATTTATACTCCCACCAGCTAGTAATGGAAGCGGAAGGCTCTCACCCTATGGGTGGAGTATGGGCCAACTGTCAAACTTATGAACTTTTCCAGTGTAATATGTAAAAAATTATACAAAAATCCAGTTTTAATTTGTCTTATCAGTTTTAGTTTATCTTAGGATTGAAATTTGGCATTCTTTTATACATTTAAGGGTGATGTGTGTGTGTGTGAGAGAGAGAGGGGGAGAGAGAAAGAGAAAGAGAGAATGTATATTCATGTTCTTGCTTATTTTTCTCTTGGGTTTGTTCTTTTTCTTTTCAATATTTTGTAGCTCTTTATACATTTGATTAATAAACTACTTATCATTTATATGAATGACAAACATTTTTCCAAATTTTTCTTTTGACTTTCTTTCTGGTAGTAGTGCTGGTATTAGCTGATGGTGTGTGTGAGTATGTGTGTTTGTGTGTCTGTGTTTATTTAGCACACAGAAGCTAATTTTGTTTATTTATGACTTATCACAAGTGGGTGGAACCATAGTCCCTTTTCTGGAAATCTGGACCTTAGGACTTGCTACCAGAAGGCATCAGGGTTCTTGTCGATGTCCATTTTTATTGAATTTCTACTCACATTGAACTTTCTAATCTCTGAATCTCTGATATATACATGTATATAGGAAAATGTATTTACATGAATTGCTATCGATTTACAGTTCATCATTTATGTATTTGCTGCTGATATTTGCTCTATGAGGAGTTCAGAATCTCCAAGGAGTTAGCTGAAATCTCCTTCCCTCCCTCCCTCTTCCACCTAGTTCAGGTATCCAGTTCTGTAGTAGATCCTGGGTTGTGCCTCATGGGTGGAACAAAGCTATACAGATATCCCTGGACTTCCAGCTTAGTTTTTCTCAAGCTCTTCCTTATCCTTTCTAATACCTCCCAGAACCTTCCCTGTTGTGGGAGAGAATGGGATTTGATTTAGCAGCACCCTCCTCACCTGCCTGTCTTTTCAAAGCTCAGAGGTGCGGAGGCAGATGGCTGAAGGAAGAGGAATGGAAACAAGCTAGGGGTTCAAGAAACCACTGGTTTAATAGGGCAAGAGGGCATGGAGGTATCTCCTGGCAGGAATTTGCATAATATGTTACCTCATCTTCCTGCCTAGGTTGGGGTTGTTGTGTGGGGAAGAAAGACCCCTCTTCCCTCGTAGGTATGGGGTCATCAGGGAAAGGCATGGGGAGAAGAAATGTATGATTTCGACTCCGGTGATGGGGAAAGAGAAAGAAGACACAGAATATAAGGAGAGACACTGATGGCCTAGTTTCTGTGAAGGCTGAACAATGCTGCATTCTGTGTATACACACAGAGGAAAGAAGATGGGCTGGAGGCAAGAAGGGGTCAGAGGCGTTTAGCAAAGAAGCAGCCTGTAACCTTCAAAATAGAAACCAGCTGGATGGGCAAACCCTGGGTCTCCCCTCACCCTCCACCCCTGACCTCCATTCTTGACATGCTGCCTCCTGCCCAGTCTCTGCTTCTATTTCTTCCGCCCAATCTGTGCCATCAAGTGGGCATTGGCAGCTGCCTTGGCCCGCAAGTTCTTGGCTTTGGCGATGTTGAAAAGGACATTCATAATGTTGGTGGGAACATCGAGGGACAGAGTGAACTTGGTGTGTCTGTCACTCTTGACCTTGTCCTGGTACAGCCGCCCCCTGGGTTGCACTTGGGACAGGTGTTTGGACTGGCTGCCTCCAGCTACACCACCACCCCCAGAGCCAGGGAAGGTCCTTTTCTCCTTGTCCTCCTCCTCTTCTTTCTCTTCCTCCTCTCCCAAAGATGGGTCTTGGCTGGGCAGGTAGAGGAAACTCCTCTTGCTCAGTAGTGGTGCCTGCTCCAGCTGGCTCTTCTTGGCCTGAGACAGGGCAGTATTGATGCAGCTGAAGATAGACTCAGCTTTGTAGAACTTATGGGAGTGGCCTGTCCTGGGGCCCCCCAGGAGCAACAGCAGAAGCAGGAGGAAGCGGACTGGCATCAGCATCTCTCCCTGTAGTAGAGAAGAAAGGTGGGAGAGATAGGAGAGGAACTTAGGGCTCTGAAGGCCTTGGCTTAAAAATCTAATTGGGTGTTGTTAATGTTCTACCACGAGTATTCTCAAGGTCTGACCCTGGGCTGGCAGCATCAGCATCATCTGGAAACTTCTTGGACATGCAAATGATTCTCATTTGCTTCAGACTTATAAAAAGTCTGGGGCCAGCGATCTGTGTTATAACAAATCTACAGATAATTCTGGTGAAACTAATGTTTGCTAACCACTACTCTCCTAGTCGTGATGGGTTTTATTTAATTCAGGCTTTCAGCGCCACTGACCTTGCAAAATGAATAACAAATATGTGAAACAAGCAGCTATTAGCTGAACTGGGTTGATTTTTAGCAGTCAGGTGACTTTTAAATTCTCTCATCATTAGTGAAGCTGATTCAAGGCATCTCTGCAAGACCATGGTGGTGGTCCAGCCAGTGTTTTGAAAGTAGATATTCTACTAATAGGCTAATATAGTTTCACAAGAGCTATCAGATACATTAATTTGGCCAGGTTTGCTGTAGGTCTTACGCAGTCAATGATGTTGGTCTCTGTCTCCGAGAATACCTATGTTCTCTAGGGTTCAGTGTTGATGGACCTCAATCCTAGAACTACCAGTTGTCTCTACTATAGGTGTGCTCTTGATTATCATGCAGACTGAATGGTAATGAGAGAGTTTATCTGAGAATGTATCCAGGGACACCGATGTTCAAGGACAAGTTTTATCAAGTGATCAATTTCCCTTTTTGGCATCTGTTCATTGGCATTTCAAAAAGCAGGACAATCTAAAGTCTTATCTAGTCCCATTGATCAGGGAGCCAGCAGCTATAAACCTGAACAGCCCAAGTTATACGTCTTGACCTACACAACACACTTCTCATGCTCAGACAAGTGTCTGAGTCTAGAAGGACATACTGGAAGTTATGAAAGGGGCATAGTCTGAGAGACCATTTAAACCTATTCTTTAATTAAAAAATAAAGAAAAAGCTACAAGCCTAAGTTTTTGTCTACTCCGTGGCATATCCTCTCTGCAGCTCTGAATGTGGACTTATGTTCATTTGCTACAGTGTCATCCGTCGTCACTCACGAAAAGAAAAGTGAGATCAAAATGTGTGAGGTGTGTCTTGGCTCTTCCTAGAGTAAGCAAAGCTGGCTGCTCTGTATACCCCAACATACTGACGCCCTGGCAGGCTGACACCCTGACATGCTGCACCCCTAACAACACGTTATAACCCCCAACATACTCTAAAGTCACATTGTCAAAACCGACTGTCCCCCACATTATCATCGTGAACCTGTAAAAGGCTTTGCCTGAACTTGGAAACCTATTATTTCCCTGGGCACAGTGTAGCCACTGCCTTTCCATTACTTATTTCTTTTTCTTAAGAAAACAGATTGTTTTATTTGTTCATTTGTTTTGCCTCACACAATTTTGGTGCTTATTTTATGTAACCATTATGAAAAAATCATGATCCTTAAGAGATCCAAATGAACGAACTGCCTACATCTGGGCTTTTGAAGTAAAACAACATAGACTTTGGAATTAGACAGGTGGAGGTTCAAATTCCATCTTTGCTCTTATTTGCCTGAAGACCTCGGGCAGATGACTTTACCCCTGTGAATTTCAATTTCTTATTCAATCCAGCTGGAATTTAACACCACGATTGCAAACACAGAGCTCGGAACTTAGAATACATTTTGCGTCCAAGTCATATTTGCAGTGATAACTGCTCACATTGCTGCCCTCTTACAGGTTAGCACCTGCATCAACCACCTCCAGGTCCCTCACTCCTTGGAGACTTGGGCACTTGGGTGTTTGATTTCTTTGCCATCTCCATTACTGCTGCAACATGCCAAACCTTTCATTACATAGAGATTTTCCCTCTGGGCTGTTTCAGACCCTCTGTTGAGCCTCTTGGAATGATTAAAAAGGGCTGAAGTGGTCCACAATGCCTTATACTAAGTAACATTCAAAAAATGTTAATGAACTGTAGGTCCCATAGAAATTTGGATTCATATTCAGGCACTTAAACCAAATTATTCCTGAGACCGCACATCCTTTTGTAAATTCATTTTGGTTGAATTTATATGGTTACATACACTTTTCATGTATATATAAACTATTACACACAGCAGGAAAGAAATCCTTGTAAGACAAAGCTTTATTTTTTGTTTTGAAACCATGTGTGTATATGGAATCACTAAAGCATTTCTGAAAGAAATAGATTTGCCCAAATAACTACAGTTTTTTCCTGGGATAAATTTCAGAACTGCCCCAGGCTATGTCCTAAAGAGTTTGTCAAAAAGAGCAGAGTGTGCTACCCTCCAAAAACAGAAGAGCAGGATCCTTGTCCCCAGACGTGCTTTACAAACTGTTGAGACACCATGGTGTCCCTTCCACAAATACACTTTCTTCTCTAATGGGAGACCTGGAATTTGAAAAATGAGAAGGTAATAAATTTTTAAATGGATTTATAAATTGATTCCAAAATGCAAACAAAGAGGTACAGAGTACCTCTCTTCCCATCTGCAATGGATTGCTTTGTAGTGGGATTTGACAGCTAGCATGGGGCAGTTCTGAATGACATCTCCTTATCCTTAGCATTGATGCAAGATTAGAAGGCAAACTGCCCCAAAGGATGAATCATACATGATAAACTTAGTTCTGTACTGTCTAAAACATAAGGATTCTTTACCAGCCTAGATATTTTTACCTAAAAGTGAGATACTTGAGTTGGGGAGGCAAGGTGGGTTCAAATCCCTTTCTGACACTTTTCTTTTTAGGGTGTGATTAGTTATGTTTGTGGAGTACAGGGTAAGAGAAAAGAAACTGTCCACAAAGAACTCTTTGCCCCTCAGATACAGTCTGATTCCTAAGCAAGTTTCTCTTAGATTTTTTGGACCCCTTTGTCATCATCTCTAGTAAAACAATATGAAATTATAGTATTTCCCTGCTATGAAAATAAATGATCATCATCCAGTTAGATTTACAGGGAAAGACTTTATATTCCACATCTATATTTTCTCCTTTGGACACTGGAAGCACATTCTTTGGGATGTTATAGTAGCACTTCTTCATGTGCTGTAAAGATACATTTACTTCTCCCAGCCCAGGTTATTCATGACAGAATCTGAGGCAATGAGGGATTTTGACCTGGCAGAAATTTGTAGTACCTGCCAGGGAGACAGGACTTGGAAGGGGAAAAAGAATGTACAAAGGGTAACACCAGAAAGCAAAGGCACTGAATCCACAGCTTTGTGGGTGCCAGTCCCAAGTCCAGCTTTGAAGAAGGCAATATTAGTCCCTATTTTACCCAGCCCATCTGCAAACATTGGATGAAAAGGTGCATTAAAAAACATTTTATAAAACTGTGGTTATAGAACCTCGGGAACATTTAAGTATTGGAAAAGGCATTGTAGCAGTGAGTTTTGTCTTTTTGTAGACATGTAGGGGTTTATGTGTAACACACCCACAGACCTCTAGACAATTCACACTCAAAGCTAACAGTGAGGGTTTAGACATGAAATGCTCTTCCCCCAAAGAGGAAGGGACAGCCTGGGGGAAAGGTGACATGTCATAGAAAACGCAGGTCACTGTTGTATTCTTTAACTCATTCTCAGAAGTTCTCTCTCTCTTTCTCTCTCTCTCTCTCTCTCTCTCTCTCTGATGTTTGCTAGATTACCATTTGAAGAGAAACTTACAAACAGGATTTTTCAGAAAAATTGGACACTTGATGTACACATCAGATGTCCATTCCAATGAGCCCCAGGTAGCACCTAATCAGTGCAGACACCTGCCCCCTTCCTTTTATGCCTCCCAGCAAAGCAAGGGGGAAGGACTGTGCTTTGAGGGCAGTGGTCCTGGGTTCAAAATCTCCCTCACCCTTTCACTTGCCTTGGGCGAATCACTTAACCTCTTACCTGCCACATGCCAAAAAGAGAGTTACCTGCCTCTCTAGTATATAGAAAGAATTAAAGGAGCTGGTGAGAAGGACAGTGGGGAATAGCATCCTGTAGCTTCTATCCTCCACACTATTGTAAACTCTTAATAGGACTGTTTCTAATATTCACAACTGATGCTCTTCTGAAAAATATATTTGAAGAATGCTTTCTGCCTCCCCTCTCTTCCCTCTTGCAAAGCATGTCTCTCTGTACCAACAAAGGGAGAAATAGTTTGCCCCCCAAAGAAACTTTCCCCTGATTTCTCCCTACTGAAAACAGCCAGTGGTGGCTGGTGCAGCCCTGGCTTCCTTGGAGCAGCCCTGAGGGATGCCTGCAGACCTCGCCTGTCAGTCTGTGCAGTCCTCAGCACCTCCTGCCTAATTGAGGGTAAATAAATTTATCCATCATAAATTTATCCACCCCCCCACCCAAATCTTACCCCGAGCGTGGCCTTCTCTCTGGAGTGGAAATGCTCCGACAGGTGGGCAGCAGCTTTAGGGACAGGTGGTCAGCTCCAGGAGCATTCCCCTGAACTTCGATCTCTGCTGGGGTTGCCGGCTCCTTCTTGTCTTGTTCGTAAGTGGGCTGTGATATTTCCTCTCTATGGAAACCACTCCACTCCCTTATATATGTAAAAGTGACAGATCACAGGGTGGATCAGAGTTCCAGACGTAGAGTTTACACTGGGATGAGATTTCCTTTAAAATACAACCAGGACCAGCTGTCCTCGTCATAGAGGCCAGCGCTCTGTTCTTGACCCCTCCTCCCACCTTCCCACCCAGCCCTCCTACTACCTCCCTCTTCCCCTCCTGCCCTAGCAACCTGCTCCATTGATAAAAAAGAAAAATGTGCTGTCAAACTGAGAAGCAGTTTCTTTTAAGAGTTTGGGGACCAATCTTAATTCCTACTCATTTCAATCCTCCTGCATCCCCGTGGCTTTACCCTCTTTTTTAGAACCCTGGAGCTAGGACCTGTTTTGAAAATAGGAAAGTTGGCTTGAAATTCATCTGTTGTCTCATAAATGCTGTGGGTTCTGATGGGCAGGGTTGTCTCTGCTCGTCCAAAGCTCTGTGTGCTTGTATTTATTTGTCAAAGAGCAGGCGCAATGTACCTGGGGCTTTTTTAGACACTCACTTGAATTTTATCCCTTTTTATTCATCCATTCATGCAGTATTTTTTAAGTACCCCCTATGTCCTAAAAACACAGCAGGTGAGGGCCCCCGGGAATTCAGATTAGTTCTGAACAGACCCTGTTCTTACAGGCAGTCACAATTTAGAAAGATATATAAAAGGAGAGCCTGATCTCAGGGTGGAAAGTGTCTTCATAAGAAGGGGGCACCCCTGTCCTGGAGACAGGTAATGTGTGCCAGGCCAGGGGAACAGGAGGGATTCAGACCTAAAGGGAGGTTTTGGTGGAAAGAACCAACAATGGACAAGAGAGTCGGGGAGGAGCAAGGTCTGTCAGAAGCGGGTGGGGTTGTGAGACTGGTTTCAACTAGGAAGGACTCTGAAGCCTGGCTTGGCGACAGTCAAGGTGATAACCCAGGTCTCACATGGACTCAGGACCCTTCACGTCCACACGAGGCTTACCATATTATGAAGGGGCCCCCAAAACCGTGTTCTCTCCAGTTCTTCATCCACTGAGCCCACAGCTCCCCCATCTGGATGGGCATTCTCCTCTCTTGAGGTTCACTAAATGGACTTCTGTAATTATCAGAACTCTACAGTATTATGAGTTTTTGTTGAACAAATAGGAAGCCATTGTTGGGAAGGATCTAAGGCCCATGTGGGTTCAGCCTTTGTTGGACCCCACTCGCTCTTCCTTTTTCCAGAATTGTTTGCCTGGAATTCTCTTGAAAGTAATGTTCACACCAAACTAGATGAGTATTTTAATCCAAATTCAGGTGCTCATTCATTCATTCATATAGTCATATATTATAGTCTTTGGGACCAGGATTTCTTTTCCATTTCAGAAAATTAGGAAGTAAAGGAATATTTGGAAACCTGGGCTTAACTCCCTTCTCTGCCCTTCTAAGCCTTATGAAGGTGCCAAACATTGGACCTCTAAAGCAGAGTTTCTCAGCCTCTGCACTGTTGATGTTTTGGACTAGATAATGTTGAGGCGGGAGTGTCTTGTGCATTGTGAAACGTATAGCAGCATTTCCAGTCTCTACCTATTAGATAGTATGCCAGTTAGCAAACTCTCCCATCTCTTTGTGATAACCAAAAATGTCTCCAGATGTGCCCCCTGAGGGCAATTCAAATTCAATTCAAATCATATTCAGATTAAAAAAGAGTCCATAAATATTGGTTTCTTTTCTTAATGAATCTACTTTGTCTCCTCTGAATTTCTTAGAAAACTCCTGAACCTAAGGCCAAAGCTCCACAGGACTGAGATATCAGTGTCAGACTGGGGACTGTCCCCTAGCTCCTCCATCCCCCATTCTGCTGGGTTGGCTTGGGGTTGGTTCATGAGCTCTCTCGGCCTGTGAGTAGGCTGAGGTCCACCCACGTCCTCATACACCTGGCTGAGAATTAAGGCCATTAGACTAAAAACAGTTTTCTTAGAGATCAAACCTCAAAAGCAGGCTATTAGCTTCACAGCTTGAAAATTGCTTCTTGGTTGCCTCTGGTGGAGGGTTGGAGGGAGTCTTGTATGAAAAAAGGTGATTAGTGAGGAAACCCCTCAGGTGTTGTTTCCAGGAAATGATAATTTCCCCTCCCACCCATCACTGAGTGTACAGTAGCTTTCTGCTACGCGTGCACTTTTCTCTGGCCTTGGTGAGCCATTGGTATATTCTAGGAGTTCCACATTAGAATGTTGTTTAGGGATTTAAATACTCTGCAGAGAGTATGTGCAGAGCTAAGGAGGAAAGAGAAAACTGATTAGCTTCATAAATGAATAGAAATGACTTATAAAGCTCATTTGTTCAAAGTGTTCAAAACACTTACATATGATAACATAATTATTTTCTTACATTTTGAGCTGGCAGTAGAAGAAAAAGAAAGGAAAAACAAACTAGGGAATCATAAGAACACCTGGCTTTTAGGAAAGTGGTTTTGCCTTGGTGTCAGGGAGGCAGTTTACATGTGCCCATGTTAGCGTGGCGATTTGATGGGGATGTCACATTCTCTGCTCCCGTTTCCTGTTTGTAAAATGTAAATTAGTGTGCCTTCCCTATTGTTCTAGTAAGGTTGATGTCAAGATAGTCCTTGTAAGAACTTATTATTATCATTGTTATTTTTTCAATTTTGCCTTGTTTTCCCTTACTGATTTTTAGTTTACTTGATTCCTCCACTTATGAACATGTGTATTCATCTCTCGTTGCATTTGTGTTATTTGTCAATTTCTTCTTCTGTCTATTATTTTTTTTACATATTTGGAATGTTGAATACATGCAAGTACCACATTTTTGTATTTAAATGCTTTTTGATTTGTTCATCACATGAGTGGTAGTGCTGTCTGCCATGAGTTCAGAGCTCACGAATCAACAATATTTATTAAGGAACCTTTAATCAGAGACACATATACAACAAGGTGATACATTGATCAATTAATGAAAATGTGATAAGGTGAATGCAAATTCCTAATCCTTGGAGCAGTGGTGCCATATTTGCTAACTAATTATTCACAGTGACTATAGCTACCTCAAATAAGGAGAACCAACTTTACTTGTTGAGTCTCTACTAAAGTTCAGACTCTGTATTAGTTGTACAGTTCCTGGAGATACATGATGGCTAAATCTCAACCTCCAACTGCTTATAAGCAAATAAACAAATGCAGGGAAGGGCCACAGCTAATTCCAAAGCTTAGACTTATCAAGGGAAATTGATTAAAATTTACTGCAGATAAGAAAAATAAACAACAACAAAAAATTTACTGCATACTGCAGATAGGAATATTCTGGTTTTATTTCTTATTGATTGTCTGAGAATTGTACTAGAATAATTGCAGATGTGTAGACATGTTAAAAAATAGGTTTCGTGATAGAGACAGTAGCTGAAAAGAAAGGAGCAACCGAGGTGAGTTTACTGCGCTTGGAAGAATTTTGTTCTGCTTGACCACTATTATTATTAACATATGTCTCCATAAAGGTTCACAAACTTGAACCTCTATCTATGAGCATGCTGCTCAGTCTCTTGCTTTGTGCAGAAGTTTTGAAGAGCATTAATTTCCTTTGTCACTAGAAAAAAACTTAGATCCTTTAATTATTAGTACCATGCTCTCACAAACTGTGCTAACCATTCAGCTATGAGAAAACATAGATCTTTGAAGTGGAAATGTTGGTATTGGCAGCTTTGTGTATATGTCAAGTAAATTAGTCACTGTGATTGGGTCCAAGTTTGGAAAGGTGGAAATAGAATATCCACGAGAGGCCATCCAAGAAGGTGCGTATCCTCCCTTCCCTGGAGAGACAGAAGCTTTTTTCTTTGTCCCTGTGGCTCTGACAGAGGCAACTGAATTTTGCAATGGCCTCCAGGAGTTTTGCTCTATGAATCAATCAGTCCCTAAAAGTCTATTAGAAAGGATTATAAAATGCCTCATAAATTTCCAGTGCAGCTGGACATGAAGATAAACCATAACTTCCCCACCCTGTTTTACTGCTGTTGCTTTTAAGGTGGATGCGAAGTCCAATGAAACAATTTTTGAAAGGTCCATGGGAGGAAGAGCTGGAGAATCTATATACTGGAAAGAACTAGAAATGACTGCAGTTTAGTGGATTCATTAAATAAGTCCTACATGTTAGAAGAAACATGAGTCAAAGCAAGAGTCTCCTGGATCCAACAGACTAGAAACATGTTACCATGTTATTAATGGGCAGTGGACAGGAGGGAGTCAGGATATGGAGGAATAGGTGCAGCATAGGTCAGAAGAGATTATTTGGATTTTACTTGTCTGAATTTCTGGGCTGTGGCCTCATTATATGGTTGTGTTAGTTTTGGTACAGATATTAGATCCATTTGCATAAAAAAGAGTAATTTTTAAAAACACACCCTTGGTTATATTTTAGATGCTTATTCTCATGTCTAGATAGCCTTCTATATGCATTCTTATTAAAGATATCCTATTGAAAAGACTCTTTATGTACATATCTCCCTAATTAGATTCTCCCTAAACTACTTCTACCTTCACTGTTTAAATCTCTGCAGACTAACACAGAGCTTAACATATAGTAGTTGCTCAGTAAATAAGACCTTTGAAATGCCTTATGTGTAAAATTGGCTTCTTGTGTGAGCTGAATAATTGGTGAAATTAAGATATTTGGTTAGAATTTAGAGTCTTCCTCTAGCCCCCTATGGCTTGGAAGGCAATGCTAAATAGTCAATCTTATGACACTCCTTCTCAGAAAGTTTGCTCTGACTTCCTAGTTCCATGTTATTATGTACTGTATCCTCCTACCACAAGTGAGCACCTGAAATGTGATTAATCTAAAATGAGATGTGCTCTGAATATAAAATGCCCAATGGATTTCAAAGACTTAGTACAAAAATAGTATAAATATCTCATTAACAATTTTATCATTATCTGTTAAAATAGTAATATTTGGTAAGTTAGATCAAAATTATTCACATTAGTTTCATTACTTTCTTTTAAAAAATTTGGCCACTGGCTAAATTAAAATGACGTGTGACATTATCACATTATATGTCTATTGAATAGGGCTCTCCTAGATAAATAATATCATAACTGGGGCATCAGAACTGTGCCATGGAAACTCTTGCACTTTAAGACCAGGCAAGTTTGTTTTTACAAACTGGCTTGGCCACGTTTTAATATGGATGATCTTTTCAAAGATTTTTAGACTCTCTGGGTCTCTGATTCCTCATCAGTTAAAGTGAAGATAATCTCCCCACCATGTTGGGTTGCTCTGAGAATTATAAATGAGAGAATACATGTTTTTACCTAGTCTAGGAAAGGTACTTACAAGGTTTACATTTCCTCTTTTCCTTTGTAGCAACTGAAATCAAGTCTATTAGCTTAAAACAACAGTGTCAGAATACAGGAGAACCTATGTCTTCATACCCTTGCCATCTTTGAAGCTTAATGCTATAAAAATGTGTCCTTATTTTTTTTATTTGCTTTTCTACATGCTCATTAGGCTGAATGTTTTTCTGGTAGGGATTACAAAATTTTCTGAAATGATTTTATTAAGAATCTCTAAAGTTAATTTTACCCTTACACCCAATAATTTCTACTCTCCAAATCTTAAGAAAAAATAGAGATAAAGATCAAGATACATGTTTAAGAATCTTGGAGTATGCCAGGAATCTTCATTTTTAAGATCCCATCAAAATGGTAAGTCTAAGTTTGATTGGATGATACGGTTGCCAGCCAGGGGACGAGAGCTGGGAAGCATGGCTGTGTGGCCCCAGGGGAGGAGAAGCCTGGTGTTGATGTGAATTGAGGCTGGGCTGTGGATGCCTCTTTCCTGTGGGGCCCCACTTGCCTTTTTATTATCACCCACTTTTAAGCTATGAGGATCTTGTAAGGGAGATCCTTGCTTTGACTCTTTATGATTCTCTCAAACACTTTTTTTTTTTAATGCCAAGAGTCTCCTCTGATTCTCTTTTATGTTTGGGTCTTTGGAAGCTAAAACTAAGAAGACTTCTTATTTATCTTCCTATCTTATCCCTTGCTTGAGAAAATGATAGATAACAGGTTAGCCTAACCAATGAAATAGAAGATGGGGAAAAAAAATGTTTCACCATGAGAAATAAATGACTTTAACATCAAAATATTACCCTTCCATACTTTACATAAGTGTGTGTGAGCTAGACGTGTTTCTCCCTCACTTCCTTAGAGAGCCCAGTTGGCTGCCCAGGAATTAATTGCCTTATTGTTGTAACTGTGATAAATAATATAGACTGTAACCCATAGAAGGAATATTGATTGTTTAGACAGTAGAGTAGAAAAAATGTGGAGACAATTCTCTGTCAGAGAAGCAGACCTTTTTATAGACTCTTCTAGCCCTTTCCCTTTAAGGAGCGTATGGGGAGCTGCACTAGTGGAACAGGGCCCATGGGGGTGTGTCCACCACAGATTAGAAACCTAAATATGAGGACAATAAACCTGCTTCTGCAGTGAAGAAACATATTAGCAGCACAGTATTCCATCTGGAAGATGGTCCCAGAAAATGTAGCAAATGTATACTCAATAGATGCTCAATAGATAAGATACTTTAATTTGTAAAGTTTTGTTATTGCAAATGCTTCAGATTGTAGCATCTACATTAAGAGAGTGAAATAAGAATTCAAGATAATAGGATAATGAAAATGCAAAGCTCATTTTATTTGAGAATGCTATTGAGGCATGTATGCACTAAGAACATAATTTTTGTGTGTTTATACATATGTATATATGTATATATTTAATTTTTGCATAGAAGACCTGGGGTGCAGGCTAGAGGTGTAGGGAGTGAGAGGATTCACCAGAGACAGAGTGGGGAGCAGAATGGGCAGGTCTACTGAAATACACTGCTGAGTGGAGCAGCGCAAGGCAGTCAAGGTCTGCTGTTCCACATGTGGGTTAACTCCATGACTGGGGATCGAACTCAGGTCATACCAATGATAGTGCTGTGACTTAACCCCTAGGCCACCAGGGAGGCCCCTCATATATTTAAAATAATGTTGGATGTACTAGGTTGTGTGTGTGCATGCGCGTGTGTGTGCAACACTTGGTGAAGGCCATGCTGGGAATTCACGGCAGAGTGAGGAAGGAATACAAACAATTTCATTCCTAGACCTGTGTGCTAGATTTTACTCTGTAAAATCTAGAACAAGTTTGGATAAGCAAAATTTGTATATGTTCTCATTGCAATAAATATACCCAGAGAGGTATTATTTAGGTATTTCAAATGTTTTTGTCTCTATTAACTCTTCTAGAATTGTAGAATGCTTGGCTTAAGAGACATTATAATGTAGCTCATTGTCTTCATGTTTCAGAAGAGGAAGCTGAGCACAGATGTGTTAATTCACTTGGATAGTGTCACATGCAGGTTAGTGCAGAGTTCAGCGTCTCCACATTTACATCCTCATGGGCTATAGCTGCAAAGCCAGATGATGCTGCATTTCTAACTACAAGGAGGGAACAGAAGTTTGCCTTGCGAGTGAGTGATTGTTTTAGACATGGCGCCTATAACTGAAGATAATGTTATTGAAATGAAATAAAGATGAGAGATTATTAGATATTTATTCAAAAAGACAAGTGTAGGGAGTCAGAGTACATTGAGATTACATTTTATCTCTAATAATCAAAGAAGGATGAAAAATGTGTTTTGTTCATTCAGATCTAGGCGAAGTTAGAAGGCAGTAATACTGCTAATAGTTTGCTTTCAATAGTGTAAATCATGCAATTATTTTCATTTTAAAGCAGGAGCAATTAAAATTAGAGGGGATATTGTTGCATTTATGTTTATACATATAAGAGACATCATAAACTAGTGCATACATACATGCATGTGTATATGTACACACACATATACACACGTAACCATATTTCCAAGAAAGGGAAAGTAGGGAAAGTAAACGAGGAATGAATCTGCAATTTTAGGCCAGTAATTACTGAGAACACAGATGGAAGTTGCTACAAGTAGGTGAAACAGATTCATTCTCTGCTGCCAGCTCACTGACAGAATGAACAAGGCTTTCAAATATTGATGCTCTTTTTTGTTTTGTTCCACAGGCTAACAGATAAACACCCTGTGCCAGTTCTACTTGCAACTAAAGAACACTCTAGCCTACTTGCTCAAAAAAAAAAAAAAAAAAAAAAAAAAAGAGGAACATGAGCAGAATGAAAGACAGGTATCTTGATAAAGCTTTATTCTATTACAGAAACATTCAATAAATTGAGTCATTTCTCCAAAACATATTTATTGGAGACCTATTTAAGTACAAGGAACATAGGTGCTAAGTACTATAGGACTTACTAAGTACGGTAGGCACCAGCTGCCAAAATCTGGCCCATGGGCCACAGAATTTCTGGGGTGCAATTTGAGATGCAGAATTTCATTCCAGACCTAATGAACTGAGTCTGCATTTAGTCAGAGTCACTGGCTAGAAGAGGAAGCTGTGGGAAACACTAACAAATGCAGTTATTACAGGAATTTTTTTTTTGGTAAAGATTTATTTTATTTATTTATGCATGCAAGAGCTGGGGTGTAGGCCAGAGGTATGAGAGAGGGTGGTGAGAGGATTCACCAGAGACAGTGGGGAACAGAATAGGTAGATCTATTGAAATACACTGCTGAGGGGAGCAGCAGGTAAGACAGGAGAGGTCTGCTGCGCCAGGTGGGTCAGCTCCCTGGCCAGGGATCAGACTTGCTGCAGTGGCTGCCAATAGCTTGATAGTACTGAGACTTAACCCCTTGAGCCACTGGGGAGGCCCCTATTATACGAATATTTTTGTAGACAAGTTTGAGGGAAAAGGCAATTAAATGGGAATTAAACTTCTTAAGCAGATTAAAAATGATCAGATTTTTATTCTTTTCAGAACATGCTGCTTTGGTCCAATTACGGTATTATGATTTGTCATGATGGGGGTGGGGTAAATGTAAGTGGAAGGAAAAAAGTACTGTTCATCAGTTTATATAAGACACCCCCAGAAGTAACTCTGTGGACTCCTGTGCGGGTGGGAGGTGGCACGATGCTGCAGGTCTCATGTCACTCAGACAAGGGCACAGTGACTGGATTTGTGATCTGGAAAGCTTGGGTTACATGCATTTGTAGCCAGCACACAGACATCAGCCTGTACTCTGCCTTCTTTCCCTCCTGTTGTATTTTCAAACGTTTAAAAAGTTGACTTCTTTTTCTGTTCACCTGAGACTTATCTTCACTCTCTGTCACAAGGATAGTAACTTCTCCCCTCACAGTATGCATGCCAGGTGGTTGACTGGCCAAGCCTCACGGAACACCTCAAGCTCCCCTGCAGGAGAGGAAGATGGTGGAATCTTCGTGGTAAGCAGCAGTCAGGCACACGCTCATGTCTGGGTTTGCAGAATCCAGAGAAACCTGGGCTGGCTCTGAGCTGCTAATGAGAACATTGCTTTTCTCTAGAGTCTTTTTGCAGCAGCTCAGAAGTGAAAATGAGATTTCCCCCAAACAGCCATTCACTGTTGGTTCTGACCACCTCATCCTTCTCTCTCTGGCCTATTTTTAAACATCTAAACTTCGTTATTGAAGAGAGCTGGCTTGTCAGTCAGTGCTCCTCCATAAAGGTGGCTCCACTTTCCCCTTTGTAAAATAAGGGGGTTGTTCAAATGGCTCTCTCTGCATTCTTTTTTTAACTCCGACTTTTTATTTTGAAAATTTACTGATCTCTGGAAAAGTAGAAATGAGTGTAATGAACACCAGCGTCCTTATTATCTGAATTAGTCAGTTAACATTGTGATTTTATGTGTGTGCATATGCATATGTATGAAAGATCCAGGTCAGCCATCTTTTTGAAAGCTGCACATTTTGGAATTATCTGTTTCCCCATGTTCAGATTCAGGTTAAACACTTTTGGCAAAAACACCACATCAGTGATGTCATATACTTTTTAGAACATCACTTCAAGAAATGTGTGCTAGAAGTTCTCTCAGTTACTAGTAATGTTAATTTTGATTACTTGGTAAATATTACTAATTAAAAATATATATAATTAAAAAATAGAAATATCTATCAGATGACCCTGAAATGCCAGGTGCTCACTAGTGTTACTTATTAAGCTCATAGGCAACAACTTTTATTCTGGCAGGTGGGGTTTAGAAGTGTTTTAGTCCAGAATGTTGTTAAGTGATAGGAAAATACAGCTTTTATGTGCTCCTGAAATGCCAAAAATGTGCTGACTCTGACCAGAATGCTGAGTTATGTCCTGTTGGGCCCAGCTGTTCAGTTACATTAGCACTTTTTCTGGCTTGGCGTGTCTCCATGGATCTGAGTCAGGCAAGATATCTTTATGTTCCTTGTAACTGTCCATGGGCAGCTCATACTCGGTGCCTTCGTTTCTTTCTTCTTTCTGACTCATTGTCTATTCATGGTCTGCGTTGACTTGATTTTTTGGTTGTCACATTTCTCCAGTGCCCTCACCTTTTCTAATCCTCCTCCACTGAGGTCAGTCTGAAGAGAATTAGATATAAATGAGGTTAAACACATCCAGAAATGGATTCTCTTCAGAAATATTTGCAAGGGGGAAGTAGGAGAGGAAAACCTTAAATGTCAGTAATAAATACGTTTCAGTTTTCAACAAAAGAAGTATTTCAGAGATGCCCTGTTTTGTCATTTCAAAATTATAGGACTGGTTAATTGTCCCATTTAGAAGAAGAACACGCTGGTGTTTTATAAATAGATTTTACGTGATGAAGAAAATTAGAATTTTTGATAAGGTCATTTATTGGCTTACATATTTATTGAATGCCTATGGATATAAAGGACATCTTAATGTAGAAATTAAGAATGGAGGGACAGTAACCACTTGCTCTCAGAGCAGCACCTTTGCTCAGAATAAATGGTGAAGCTCCTTCTTATTTAGAATAATTTCTATTCATTTATCAATTTTCAGATGGTTGGGTTAGATGTTTGAGATCTGTGGGATCAAAGGATCCAGACATTTGTCATTTGATTTAAAATTTTTTAAAGATTTATTTATTTATGCATACAAGAACTGGGGTACAGGCCAGAAGTGTGGGGGAGTGAGAGGATCCACCAGAGATAGAGTGGGGAACAGAACAGGCAGACTAACCGAAACACACTGCCGAGGGGAGCAGCAGGCGAGGCAGAAGAGGTCTGTTGCGCCATGTGGGTCAGTGGCTGCGGCTTGCCTCACAGGGCGCTGCTCAATCCACTGCGCCAACAGGGAGACCCTAATTTAAAATTTTTATTGAGGTAACGTTGATTTACATCTTTGTGGTGTAATAGGAGTACTGTTTTACAGCTCTTTAAATGTATGTTGTCACACCACCAAAGTAGCAATAACTCTCCACACATACACTAGACCCCTCTGTCCTTGGCTCCCACCCCACTCCCCAATTTAGTAACTTTGGTTTTGTCGTCAGAATTCTATAGACTTCCATAGTCACGATGGTTTACTTCTATCTGTTCCTTTGTGTCATTTGTTTATATTCCAAATATAAGTGAAATTATTTGATATTTGTCTTTTTCCTTCTAACTTATTTCACTTAGCACAATCCCTTCAAGTCACATCCATGGAAGCAATACATGGGTGAGAGACACATGGAGAGGCTGATGATGGCAGCCTTTATGTCGATTTGTACTTTGATTTTGTTTCTTTGGTCCCAGACTTGCCTGGTCCCTTGCTTTTTCCCTCTGGCTCCCTGCCAGAAGGTGCCTTAGACCTGTAGTGAACTTTTGGGCTTTTGCATCCCTGCTTTGGGCCAGCTGGTCGAGCATTTACCCACAGGAGATGGGTAATTTGGAGTGTTGTAATGAGAAACTATTATTAGACCCCTCTTTCTTTCTCTTCTCTCCCTATGCACACTAGTCTATTAAAGTTCTTTCACACTAAAAGGGGAGAAAGTAATATTAAAGATGGAACATGACAGCATCGCATGTTTTCACTAGAGCTCACGTACCCCAGCCTCTTGTCAGCACACAGCTCTGGTTGGAAAAGGACTGTGTAGTTGACGCCATCTAAGGAATGGAGAATTGATACTTAGGGATAGCCAGAAGTTCAATGTGTGAAGCTGGAGACTGTGGGTTGGCCACATTCATCTGTTTCTAAATGTTCTGTCAAGCTTGAACTACAAGCTCAGTACATTCCTGACATCTTAGAACATCTAAGAACTTTTACCCTTAGTTGGTCTGTTCAAACTATAAACCTGAGCAAACTATCCTGAGGGTGATAAAATAATGACAGGATTGAGGTGGGAGAAAAATTGTCAGGGTTCAGCAGAGCCCTCTGAATGTGCCAAAACCAACCTATTGCTTTTTTTTCAGTAGCATTTCTAAGGGAGATGAGTGAGAATCTGATTCAATAGTATTCAGATAACCTTTTCAAGAATGCAATTTTGTACCAGTTTCTGGTTTAGGGGACAAGGGTACCAAAACAGAGATAATAGGACCACTCCACAGTCCTCTACCACATCCTACAAATGAAGAAACAAAAATAACTATTTCGATCTCCAAGAGATACCTTTAAATTTTTTAAATGTTATACACTTTGAGCAGTACTTATATTAATTAGGTACATGCCAATGTTTTTGTTTGGAAAAGTGATACTTATTCTGTCATCAACAAACTATTCAAGAAGGAAAGGAGTTATATTTCCAAAGGCTAGGGGCACCGACAAGGGAGGTGAATTATTCCTCTTCTGAGAACTTCACTGTCTCTGGGTGTTAAGAGTTGAACACCAAAACCATTTTTTTTGTTTTGGTGTTTCAGTGTGGGACATTGGCATTTTCAGTTCAACTAATGTTTTTTAAAGACATACCATGTGAAAAGTTCTAAAAAAAATACAAAGAGTAATACGATTTATTGCCTGTCTTAGAGGGCTTTTGTGTCCTGATGTGTGGTGTGTGTGTGTGTGTGTGTGTGTGTGTGTGAGAGAGACAGAGAGAGAGACAGAGAGAGAAGGAAAGGAGGATCTCTAGTTCTCTTACACAGGAAGGAAGTTTGCTGATAAAGAAAATTAGAAGGGGATTATACAAAATAATAATAATAATAAAACCTCTCTATCATTGGTCATCAACTGAACTAAAAATCTATGGGGTTTGGGGTCAAGGAGAGAGCTCCTGTGCCCAAAGTGACTTCCTTATATGTGTTATGTGGCCTAAAAGTTCCCTTGAGAGAGAACTTTAATTTTCACTTTATTACCCACTTGCCATGGAGTTGGGATGCATTTTGGAAGATTCCATTTCTTCTATAGAGACAGTGAGCATCAAAAAGGCCTGTGGCTTCTGGAATGGGAATGATGTAAGATAGAGGCTGAGAGGAAACACTCTAAAACAGAATGTTGGGGACTCATTGCTTTTCCACTAATTTTTCCCCAGGACTGACCTTTAGTTTTTCTCCACTTTAGATAACAGCATTGCCTCTGGGTGGATTTCTTGCTGTATTTAGAAAGGTCCAGTGTCTGTTTCCATCATATGATTTCAGTTAGGTGCACAACTTCTTGGGGAGGTAAAATTCCCACTTGCTGTTGGACTTCCCAGTCTGAAAATAAACATACTTTGTTTGGATTCATGTGGGCTGAATTGCTTCCGTACCATGGGAATGAACTCAAATTTTAATTTGATCTTAGGGCCTCAACATTTCCAACCTTTACAAGATGCCCAGGGTTCTCACAGGACTTAGCAAGGATGAGAAAAAGAAGATCAGATAAAGGAGCTGACCAGTAATTATTTGCTCCCCTTTTGGAACTCCCTAGCCCCAGCCTCTGCTCCATATATGTATCTACATTTTCTGTCTATGTGGATTGCTTGGTGATCTGTTCTATCAGAAGCCCATCTAGAACTGCTCAGGCAGAAAAAGTGGACATTCTTAAAAGTGGAAGTGGATCATGAAAAGGGTCAGTGGAGAGCTAAGAAAAGTCTTTTTGTCTCTAAGTGCTCAGTCTGAGAATTTTGTATAAAATTGACCTTTCATTTGTGGTCATGAATAACATCACACACACACACACACACACACAGAGTATGTGGTATTGTCAAACTGAATACTCAGTCTATGTGGTTGGCAAAACTACAGGGGATCATGAATTGATTATTTGTAAGGGTAATAAGAATAACACAGGCTAAACTTATCTTAGTACCTGCAAAGACCAGTTTCTCAAAACACTGAAATCAGGGCATTATCATTTTAGAACACTGACACCCTTTCAGATGCCCTCTTGTGAATGACTTAATGAAAAACATCTGTCAACTTGATTCCTCAAACAGGGCATGCTTTTCAAGATGTCAGAGGATAAGCGCTGGCTCTGAGAACCACATTTGAGAGGGACATCTAATCAGGAAAAGTGACAAATTTGGAGCCCTCCCACCCCTTACAAAAAAAGTGAGTGCTTCTACTTCCCAGGGAAACAAGAGTGAATTGCCTCTACTTCCTACTTCTTCCCACGCTGCTATTCCAAAATAATCTCAAACATTTATCAACATGTTGCCCATTTCTCACCCTCTGCTTTTGCTAAGCAGAAATGTCTGACCCCTGTTCAAAGAGCCACTCCTTCTATACTCTGACCCTTCATCTTTATTTCAAATCCCCCTTCTTTCATTTTCCCTCCTCTGCTCCATCTCCTGCCCCTCAATTTATGATCACAAGCATCTTAAACAATTGAAAACTTATGGACACTGAGTCTTGATTTAGATGCTTTTCTATCATTCTCTTCTTGTTTTAATGACCACCCTTTTCTAGAAAGAAATTTTGTTCATCTATTCCTTACTATCCATCAGCTTTTGGTGCCAGAAACTGTGCAAGGTGTTGGGAACACAAAGATAAAAAAAGGAATCCTTGCTTTCAAGGAGTACACAGTTTGGGGGAGACTGGTAATTAACAAGCACCAGAAGTATCTACGGCTTCTCTGGGAGTAAATGTCATCTTCCAGTTCTTCCTTTAAGACATGGTAGGATGGTTTTTTCCCCCATGAACATTTTCTTCAAGACTCGTAGTTCCCAACTTGATGCTCCCACATCACCTGGTGTGCATTGTCCTGATACCGTTCATCACACTTTACCATCACTAGCTCTTTATCCACTTAGTCCTCTGTTTTTTTGTGACTTTCCTAATGGCAGGGACATGTCTTTCCTAACGGGGACCTTTGTTTGAAGCACAACACTTAGAAGATAAAAGTTCTCAATAAGTGGTAATTAAATGAGAATGAATTAGTGAGAGAAGGAGCACAGTAACTTTGGGGGCCAACTTTGATGATGAGGTTCAAAGTGGGAGAAACCTCATGGCTGAGAGCAGAACTCTGGGGAGAAAGTGTCAAGAACCACTTGCATGTTCAATCCACTCTCCCTCCCCAGCACCAAGTGTTTCTCCAAACCACCACATTTCTGTTTTAACTTGGGAGGGGGTTGAATTTGGTTTTTATCACAGAGCTTATCTCCTTTTCAAAAGGAGACATGGATGGAATTTGAGGTGACCATGCTAAGTGAAATACTTGAGGAAGTGAAAGGCAAATACTGGATGGTTTCACTTATATATGGGCATAATTGAACAAAGTAAAGAAACTAACAAGACAATGAAAATAATTGTTAGAAAAATGGGGAATGGGAGGGGATTAGGTAGACAATAGGTAAAGGGGAATAATTTACAAGGGGTGGAAGAGATAGATAGATGAGGTTGATAGAGTTTTGGTGTTTGGTATAATGTGGTATATATGCAATTAGAGGTGTGAAACCATACTCTCAAAATTGATGTAATATTATAAACCCATGGCAAATCAATTTTAAGGAAGGGAGGCCAGGCTTGGCTGGTTGCACATGAATGGGAAGTCGAACTCCTCTAGCCATTGTGGAAGGAAGCTTTAGATATTCATGGTCTGAAAATGAGGAAGGAGGTTATTCAAATAATAACCAAGCAAAATATGAAGCTCTCACCTTTCAATCATGGAGGAGATGGTGAGTAGAATTCATCTGACCAAACCTTGTTTTGGGGAGCAGGTAAGATTTTATATTTATTTTACAGAAGATGTGATTAGACTCAAGTTTAAGAGGTTAAGTGGTTTTCCCAACAGGTAGTAAGATTTTCTGACTTCTTAGCAAGACTCTTTTCTTAAACTCTCTGAAATTGTTTGAATAATAAAGTGAAGAAATGACTTCAGTTTCTCTGAGGAGTGAGTCAGCTTCCCAATTATTTAACAGTGATGGGGCATGGATTTATCAGAAGTCATCTTTGATGCAGACATAGCAGGTGGTTGGGGATAGAAACAGGATATGTAACCTCTGAGGGATCCAAAACTTCCTGTCTTTCCACAGACTTCCATAGGAAGCTACTACATAGAACAGTGCTCCTGACTCCACGTGGGGTTTATCACCCCAAATC
This sequence comes from Galemys pyrenaicus, assembly GCA_019455555.1. Lineage (NCBI taxonomy): Eukaryota > Metazoa > Chordata > Mammalia > Eulipotyphla > Talpidae > Galemys > Galemys pyrenaicus. The sequence goes on from JAGFMF010011694.1 coordinate 11,695,191, forward strand.
TTGTCACAGTTCTAGGGAAATGGCAACCTACTCAGACATCCTTGTTTGAAAGTTCAGTACCTCTTAACTTTGTTAAATACTCACTAATTCTGTGTTTCCTCTTATTAGGAACTCCATGACAGATACATTAGTCACTTATTAGGCAGGGCTGTTGGAACTAAGCTAATGATGTTTACAGAAAATTAGTCCACGGAGCTTAAATCAAGGCTGGAGGTGATTTTTGCTCAGGCTGACCAGAGCTTGATAAATGCCACAGGACAATTGGCAAATACCAGCAATCAGAAACAATAAATCCTTTAATGGATTTCAATAATTCAGTCAAAAAAGGTCACACGTCATTCAGGGGTGGACTGAGCAGAGGGAGGATGGACGAGTTAAAGACTAATTTCATCAGGAACTTAATATGCCAGGTTGGGGAAAGTGATGTTGAAGACAGAATCACAGGGTAACTGTGACTGTGTTGAAGGCATCGTACCAATGATTAGAGAAGGATATTAATTTCTGATAACTTTTATGACCATAAGTTCTTACTTGTGTGGTGGAAATGATTAGTAACTTTGGAGTTACAGTGAAAAGGTATGAAAAAGAATGCATAAAGCTCTTAATCCTTTCCTGAACCATAGCCTCTCCTGTTTGATCCTTGTAATAATTCTATGAGTTGGTTCAAGATGGTTCAGTATGGAGTGGTTTTAGGGTGTATGATAACTCAGGACAATGAGTAGCTGACTAGGTAACTGTAATTTAATTGACTGACTGGCAGATTGAGGTAACATTAGTTTACAACCGTCTAGTTTTCAGGTGTCCACTTTCTTCCCTCAGCAACTACATATATCACACAACATCCACCACCAAATGTCCAAAAATACAATTTTTGAAGAGTTTGATGTCATAATTCAGACCAAGAACCTATAAGATGAGAGGATGTTGTCTTTGTCTCCATCAGATTCCTCACAGTTTGATGAGTAATAAGGAAACCCACAGATCACCCCACTTTATAAATACAAGCAACTTCTGTTTATCTGGAAAGATCATTCCTTCCCTTTAGGCTGATAGGTACCTTCAAAAATCTTCAAAGACAGATACTTGTGATGTAGAGGCATATAAAATATTTATTTTAATTTAAATGTATATAAAGTATAATTGGCATGTGTGTCTTTGTGACCTGTTTCATGTCTGTCTGCCAAATAGAAAACTTTTCATTGCATTTTACAATCAATAGACCCTTGAAGGCAACGTATCAGGCAAAATCACAACTTCCAGTCACAACTTGCTTATGTGGTGAAGAGTAGCACTGAAGCCAACGCAAAGGGTTCACTGAGCATCATGTGCTAGATATTCTGTGTGCTTTCTCCTAAACAAGAGAGGGGACAAGGATTTTGAAAGTAATTTTGAGACTTATCAACTCCTCTATATGTAATTTAGTTTCCTCAAACCTTGACGATTCCCAAGTTTATGTGTTCCTGTCTGTGATCTGTACCTGTCCCTAATTCTTATACACACATCTTACCTCCCAGTCTCTATCACCATGTAATTAATGTCTTTCATGTGTTTCACATTTCAAGTGTTCAACAATGAGCTTCTAGATTTGGAATGCCTCCCCTTTGTATACCCTCCTTTAAAAAGAAAAATCAAACAAACAGAAAACCCCAAACCTCCTTATCACCTTCTCTGTTTGGACACCTGGTGATTTTATTTACTTACTGGTTTAGGCCGATATTTTGGCATCATCCTTGATTCTTCTTTTTCTCTAGGGTCTGATATCTGGTCTTTTAGAAAATGCCACAGATTTGATTTTCCAAATAGAATTATAATCTTAAAAATATCTATAAATACTTAAATATCTAAAAATATCTTTAAGTAAAATTACCTATAAATAATTCATCATAGGCACAGATTAAAGAAAAAAAAGATGGTCTTAATAGCTACAGAAAAACCTTTAATAATAACATAAATTTTGATTTAAAAAACCTTGTTAAATTAAGCACAGGAAGGAATTTCTTTAGCTGCATAAAGGGTAAAAAATCATTAACCTAAATTGAGAAACATTTCCTTTAAAATCAGGAACCAAAACAAAATGATGATTATTGCTATTTCTATTCAGCATTACATTAGAGTGCCTAGTCAGTGTTTTTTGCCCAAAAGAAAATAAAAGGAAGCAGAATGCCATACTGTCTTTCATGCACCTCCTTTAGTACCTGAGGTCTTTATTATCTTCCTGGCTTAGGTGTTTGCTGTGGAATTCTTTTCTCCTGAAATGTTGTCCCTTATATAGTATGTGATCAATGTGTGTTGTTAAATGTGTTAATAGACAAAGAATGTAAGCTCCATGCAGGCAGGGTTTTTTTTATTTTCATTGCTTGACCCACAGACAATATTCCCATGAAACCTGCATAGAATTGCAAACTGGGCACTCAAGCCATTCATGATAAATGAATGAATAACTGCATGACCTTCCCGATCATAAATGTCCCACAAGGCAGTAGTACATGAAATTCAGAGAGCTAAACAACTGACCTAGTTTTATATAGTCCATGCCCTAGCTTGGCTTAATCTAGTCACAGCAAAAAAGGTGCCTGTTTTTGGAGTCCATACACATCAACCTCTGGGGACACAGAGTAGAACAAGAAGAGAGGGATAGGAAGGGGCAGGCAAGAATACCATCACTACCCCACTTGTCATATTCATCTCTTGACTAGTTTCTCAAGGCAGTCACAGTGCCCTGAGGGAAGAGCCTCACCCCACTATGCACACACGCACAGTCAGTCTTCATTAAATAATTTGTGGATAGCAACAGACAAGGGTCTGATCACAAAGATATACAAAGAACTCATAAGACTCAAGAAAAACAAAGTAAAAAAAAACCCAATCAAAAAATGGGCAGAAGAACTTAAAAGACACTTCTCCAAAGAGGACATACACATGGCCAATAGCACATGAGAAAATGCTCAACATCCCTCATAATCAGGGAAACGCAAATCAAGACCACAATGAGGTACCACCTCACACCGGTAAGAATGGCACACATTAGAAAAAAAACAACAACAAATGCTGGCGAGGATGTGGAGAAAAAGGAACACTGGTACACTGCTGGTGGGAATGCAAGCTAATCCAACCATTATGGAAGGCCATATGGAGGTTCCTCAGTCTACTAGAAATGGAATTACCATATGATCCGGCAATCCTGCTCCTAGTAATCTACCCAAAGGACACAAAAACACCGATCCGAAAGAGCACCTGTACTCCTATGTTTATCGCAGCACTACTTGTAATTGGTAAGACCTGGAAACAACCCAAATGCCCAAAAGTAGATGACTAGACCAAGAAGATGTGGTTCATATACACAAAGGAATATTATTCAGCAATCAGAAATGAGAAACTAGGACCATTTATAGAAACATGGATGGAACTAGAAGGAATTATACTCAGTGAAACAAGTCAGAAGGCAAGAGAAAATATCGGATGGCTTCACTATTAGGAGGAATATGAAAGAACAACAGCAACAACAAAGAATAAGCTCAAGGAATTGGGCAATTATAACCAAAAGCAAACAAAAAGACTGAACAAGACCAAAAAGCCAAGATAAACCAAAGGGACCATGTGGGGGAGGGGAAATAGGGAAGGGCAAAGACGGGGATGAGGGCAGAGGGTGCACAAAGGACTGAGGTGATGGTGCACTGGTGAAATGGTGGTGGGTACTCCCTGGGGACTACAAATGATGTCAAATATAATTAATAAAATAAATAAATAAATAAAATAATTTGTGGATAGATGAACAATGAATTAATAAATAAAGAGATTAGGATAGAGAAGATGTAGTCAAAATCACTTTGGGTGAAGGGGTAGAAGCCTATAAGTTCATTGAATAGATGAGGCACATTTCGAACAATTTTTGGAAACCAATTCCAGTCTTTTCCAAGAAGGTGAGTCAAATGTGCTCAGCCTGTTTTATCTGCTTCAGTTTCCTGTGTGCTGCTGATGGTGATGTGGGCGTGGGAGAATGGAAGAGCTGGTTGTCCAACTTATTTAATCTCTATCCCAGATTTCCTTTCCACATGGTCTCTATTTCTATGCCTCTCCTTCCCTCCTCCTCCATAACCCTCCTCCTATTTGTTCCCTTCTGTGCACATATCCCTGATAGCGCTTTCTTTTCTTATAAGGTTACAGTTCTATCAGATTAGGGTGATACACATATGACCTCATTCAACCTGAATTACCTCTTTAAAGGCCCCATTTCCACGTTAGTCATGCTGGGAATCAGGACTTCAACATATGATTTTGGGAAAATCATAATTTAGTTCATAACAAGTCTAATTGAGTTCTTAGGAAGTAATCAAAAGAATCAGGAAGTACGAAACTGTCCAGAGGCTGGGCTTTCGCTTTCTGCATACCCACCTGGGGGTTGCTCAGACTGCCCTACTACCTGCAGAAACATAGTTCTCTGTCCCATGTGCTCACCAGGTCTCTGTAGCTTTCCTGAAAGGGCTTCCTTCTGAGAGATCCATGTGCTTATTTTTGCTTTGTCTGGTTCTTGTCCCCTGTGAATAGTTATGAACCTTTGCCATCAGATAGAATTGCCTTACATATAATGCACTGTGTTGATATTGTGCTTAATGTCCATGATAAAGACTCTGCAAAGGGGAATAAGCCCACCCTGGTTACCTGTCCCAATCTGGCCATTACCTTGCTGTGTAGCCTCGAACTTCTCATACAATCACTCTGGCTTTAGTTTCTCTGTCTATCAGCAGTGGTTTGATGAGTCTCCTCATTTCTTTGATGACTGAGATTAGAAGTTTATAATATAATACTAATTTTATTCATATCTCAACCTTGGTCTGAGAAGTTGGACAACTTTCTCAAAGTCAAAGTCAAAGTCTTACTACAGTGTAGTAAAGTTGTTCATATTACTTAATTTCTCAGAATCTGACTTTCCTCACCTGAAAATGGAGTTAAGTGCTACTATTTACTTCATAGAGTTATTGTGAGAAATGAATGTGCTTATGTTTGTGAAGCAGTTAGAACAGTGGTTGGTACATTACAAGCTCTGATGAGGGTTGCATCTTGTTCTTTTTTATTTGTTTTGCTGCCTGAGTGTCTGATTGCATTTAGCACCTACTATTCGAGACAGTTCTCTCTCCTTCTTTCATTCATAATACAGATTTCCAGGGGAAAATGAATTAAGTGACTGAAAGAGGAAAATCCTGTTCTTTCTACACTCAATACCTGTACCCAATGAATTGCTTGCTTCTCCAGCCATGCCATATATCAACAGTTCTCCAGTTCTCAGTGGATAGCAGCATGGTGTCCTGGTATTATCTACCTGAAGTATAAACAAATTAAATCTCACAGTTTGAGGTTTTAATACCATAAGACTGCCCTACCCTTTCTCCTATTCCAAGGCCAATTTCAAGTCTAGGTGATCCCCTGTGCTGCTGAACAATTGTCTATAAATTAAGGTTCCTATGACCCCTTTCCCAAGTTAGATAATTTGCTACAACCATTGGCAGAACTCAGGAAAAGAGTTTTCTTCCTAAATCCCCCATTTATTATAAAATGCTACAATCTATGACCAGCCAAATTGTATCCTTTTATGATAAGATGGAAGAGATGTGTAGGGCAAGGCCTGGGGCTAGGGCTGCGGGGGGGATGTCCTCTAGCACCATCTGGGCATCTCCATGTGTTCAACCCACAAGCTCTAGAACCCCTGCAGTTAGATTTCCTTTGGCGGCTTCATTCCGTAGACATGATTGTTGAATCATTCTTTGGCTATTGGTGGTTATCCCAACAACTTGGCCCCTCTACCCTGTCCAGAGTTTGGAGGGTGATCCTTACAACCTCAGGGACTTCCCAAAAGTCATTTGAGCATAAACTCAGGTGTGGACAAAAGGGATTTTTAAAGAAGAACCAATGTATTACACGGATATCCCAGGGGTGTAAGGAGTTTCATGCCAGGAATGGGAAAAGACAAAAATACATATTTCTTACTATAAAGCATAATATCACAATGGCCAAAGGAAAAAGAAAAAAAAAAAATCCAGCTTTAATAGGACCATCTCAGGAGGAATTCTCATCTGACTATTTTGTGCCATTTGGTTCCCCCTGCTGGTCCTGTTGACTGACAGGAGCGTGAATCAGTGCTCGAGGTTACTTGAGGTCAGTGTGCAAAGGCTGATGTGGAGATAAATGGTAAAAGTTATCATTATCTTAAACATCAAAGATGAGTAAGGCATAATACACAGATATAAATTTGCATTTAATTGCCAAACATCTGTACTCAGGTATATGGTGAGACAAAGTTTTGAGTGTGAACAACCAGAATATAGTACCTACAATTGGATTGTAAGAAAAGGATGGTTAAGTGGGTTGTAAATTACATGGAAGAAAAGCTTGTTGAGAGAGAATTATAGGGCAAGAATCCAATACATAGTACCTGCTATTTAATAGATATTTGGGGTAAATCTGTTGTTACACATTGCATTTATGGCTTTTTATTGAAGGCACAACAATTATGATAGTTTTACACAAGTTCACTTAATGACAAAGCAAATCCTAATGGCCTAAACTGAGGAAAGGCTGTAAATAAAATCCTATAATAAGAAGTGCAGAGAAGTGAGTTGGGAACAGTTCCTCCCAACTCATCACCAGGAAATTAAACTTAAAGTTTTGGGGTATTCTGTGCCACTAGCATATTTTAGGAGAGTTTAAGGGAGCATGAAAGGTGACTGAAGTAATTACAAGGAAAGGCACAGAAGTGCCAGAAGGGTTGAATCATGATCTACTATGATTATGTAGCACTCAAAATATGAACAGGCAGCTGTCCAGACCAGTTTGGTTAAAATTTTCCACATTTATTATGTCACCTCTTCTGTATAACTCAGTGTTTTAAATTTAAAAAGGCTATTATTACATCACCTTTAAACCATATAACATTTTAAAAGGTTAGAAATTTGTCTCATACTCACATATAACTATTTTAAATTATCAATTAATATCTTAATATACTCTCACGTAAATACTTTTGCTATAACTTTAGAGCACATACAATTTAGTAACACATTAGTATACACACATTGCCTTATAACTATAGTCTTCATGTATAATCTTTTTTTATGACTTTGGAATATTCCATGATATTGCTGTATTTTGTCACTTGTTACTTGGTGGACATTCTGTATTTGTATTTTTTTTTTCTGCCTGTGACTGCCTTGGTGTAAATACCTTTGTGTATATAGTTGGGTTTTTTCCTGCTTTTGAATTTCCAAGATTGCGTTTGGTAGCTCAAATGCAAAAATTTTTTTGATGACCTGCATTTGATCTGCTCTCATCATTGCTTGTACTGAAAACTCTCCATGACCTTCATGGCCTAGTTTCTCTCCCCATTATTTACCAACCTGCACCCCGTAATTTAGTAGGACAGTATCCCACTGATCCCAGCTCATGCCATATTCTCTGTCCTGAAATGCATTCCTTCTGCTCTGCCTTGGCTCTCTCTGCCACCCATCCCTCTCCACAATGTGCCCCCCTTCATCGCTGCCCACAGAACAGCCTTTCTACTTACTCTACGACACACTTTCCTCTCTAAGTGCCTGTAATACAACTATCCTTTATTATGCAAATTAGCAATAAAATTTCTTAATAATTTCACATGAACTTTTAACCTCAATTTTAAGATTTTCAGCTCCTCAGATTTATAGCTAAATTGAGAATACAAGCTGTGGGTTATTTATTCCATGGCCAGACTGTTTCTATCAAAATTGCTGAGCCCACTTTAATTTAATACTACTTGTTGATCCTCAGTAAACAGTTTTTATTTAAAACCACTTCTTCCAATATGAGGTATTCTTTCAAAACCATATATGAATCTCCCTTTTTATCTATCGGAATGTACAGACAGGAGTGAGACCTTTTTGGGGTATGCTATCTGAAACCACAAATGTCTCAGTGTTGTGTTTTTGTGGATGGCAGGTGTCAATCTCTAGGTGGGACTGTGGTTTTCTAATGGAGGCAGGTGGGAAAGTAGGTTCTAACATTCATCCTGTTCTCCATTCTGGGGTGACTGGAGAGGCTTAATTTTAAAAAATTTCCTACCTCACTGGTCTCCAGCTCTCTATTCCCTTCTCTGCTGCCCACATTTGGATAGGAGACAGACTTCAATTGTATTAAGTCCAGCACCATGATTGATCTGTGTTCTCTGCATTTAGAAATCAAATCAGACTCAAATCTAATCACTGAGGAGCAGACGAGCACATTTAACTCTTGGACTTTGCTGGTCATTTCCATCACTTTCAATAGGGGAAAGAAGTGTTTCATTGAGCCTGTGGAAAGATAAGTCTTTGGAGGAAGGATTTATCACAGCGCTTAAAATAGAGTGAGGATGGAGCCCTGGAGCAGCTCCTTTCCAGCCCACACATGAGTTCACAGGCAATGCTAATGTGTTTAGCATCTGGGAGGACCTGTATCACCATCGCAGGAGACCGGACAGGGCAGTGCACACTTCCTGTGTAGCTTAGGAGCACAGTTCAAGATTATGCTTCCCATTCAACGATGACGATGTCTGGAAACAAAGATTAGCGATTTTCTGTGCTGATGTTTGACCGGTCAGTCTTCAAGAAACACTGACTTGGAGCCAAATGACCATGGAAGGAGTAATTCCTCCCACTTTTACAAACGGGAACTTGGGTAACCAAACCTGAGTTGATAGGACAAAATCTACTTGTGAGGTGGAAGAGGAACTAAGTTGAACCCATGATGATCTGGATCAATTTCACAAACTCTTTTGGGGATAGCTCCAGTTTCAATCACTTCTGGGATCTTTATTTTCTAAAGTTGGTGTTTGGGTAATAAGAAAAGCAGGCTGCTGGAGTTGGTCTATGGAAACTTATACTCAAAGACAGACATCCTGTAGGAAGACATTCCCTTCTTTTCTTTGTAAATTGTTGACCCATTTATTTATTTTTCTTTTAACTCTACTTAAAAATATAAAGTTCCATGTATTAAATCCTGTATTTCTTATTAACATTATAATCCTGACCCAGAGGAGACACTGAATAAACATGTAAGAAGGATATGCAAATCATTGTTACTTTTTTTCCTTACTTATATATATTTGACATCAATTGTGGTCCCCATGGATTTCCCACCACCATTTCACCAGTGCACCATCACCTCAGTCCCTTGTGCTCTTTCTTCCCTCATTCTAGCCATTGTTAAATTTTAAGGTAGACTTCTTTTTTCATTAAAATTAAAAAAAATACTGAAGTAAGGTTAGTTTCTAACACTATTTGGGTTTTAGGTGTTTATCATTAAAAACTGACATCTGTATAAATTGTAATTGCCAGCAAAAGTCTACTTTCTATCCTTTACCACACAATTGACCCCTTTTACCCAATTTATCCATCCTCTTCCCCACTTCCTTTCTGGTGCCCACCACTATGCTCTTACAGCTTAAGAGCTTTTGTCTTGTTTGTTCATCTATTTTGCTTTTGACCTGTAACACCTCTGAGGGAAACACGTTCCAAAGACTTGCTACCCATTGTGTAAAGTAACGCTTCCTTTGCTTTGCTCTTAAAAAAAGAGACCAGTATTTCAAATTCAAAAGAATTGGTGATCAGTTTGTCAGTAGTTTTCAATTTCTCCCTTCTCTGGGAGAAATAGATAAAAGAGAAAGTACAGAAAGTTTCTATCTCTCTGCTGCTCCCCCACACACATATAGCCTTTTCTATCAGGGCCCCCCACTAAAGTGATACATTTGTTACAGTCAATGAACTACATTAACACATCATCACCCGAAGTCCATAATTTATATTAGGAGTCACTCTTGATGTTGAACAGTCTATGGGTTTGTATCTATGTGTAAGGACCTATATTCACCATTATAGCATTGTAACTGGAAGACCGGAGTTCAGGCCACCTGCCACCACTGAATGCCAATAGAGACAGGAATTGAATCTTTAAAGTGTGCTTTAATCAGATAGCTGGCAAGCTGGAAGATGGTGGGTGGAGGTGGTTAACACCCTAAAGAAATCACCTTCCCATTTCATTTCCAGCTGTCTTTTTATAGTGAGTTGAAAAAAGTTCAGCACTAAGTTGGCCTTGACCAATGCCAGGAGATTGTATGTCCAGCCTCTGGGGCTCCTATCGCCCTCCTGGACACCTGGCCTCAGGCTCATCCACTGTGCTGAGGCTGGTCTTCAGATAGCACTGGCTCCCCACACTCCTCCAGATGTGTCCTTGGGCTGGAAAATTAACATCGAGCAGATAGACCATAAACAATGTGTGTGCAGATTTCCTACTATACAAGCTTAGTGTCTTACCCGATCTCCTCCCCCTCCCTAGCCCTTCCATAAAAAGTAATTTCACTGTACTAAAAATTCTCTTGAACACCACCTATTCATCCTTTTCTTCCTCCCAAGCCTTGGAAATCACTGAACCTTTTACAGTCTCCATAATTTTTCTTTTCCATAATGTCGTATAGTTCGAATCATATGGTATATAGCCCTTTAAGATTGGAGTCTTTCACTTAGTAATGGGCATGTGTCTGGACATGGTGGAGTTTACTTATGCATTCATTTATTGAAGGACAGGCAGGCTACTTGCTTCTTTCTAGGATTTGATGATGATGAATAAAGCTGCTATAAACACCTGTATGCAGGTCTCTGCGTGGGTGTAAGTTTTCAACTCATATCAAGGAATGTAATGACTGATTTTATGATAAGAGTATTCATTTTGTAAGAATCACTGTTTTCCAAAGTGGCTCTTCCACTTTGCATTCCCATCATCCATAAATCAATGCTCCTATTGCTCCATCAGCATTTGGGATTGTTCAGTGTTCCAGATTCTAATAGGTATATAGTGGCATCACAGTGTTATTTTAATTCACAATTCCCTAAGGAAATATGTAGTAGAACAGCTTTTCATATCCTTAGGAATTCAGGTCTGTCTTTGGAATCCTTGATTGCTCTTGACCACTCTGTTTTACAGGCTTTTGCCTCTGCTTGTTTGCCTTAGACAAGAAGGGAAATGAGCTCCATTTCTCTGCCCCCCAACACTGCTCATTGGGGCTTCTACATTTAGAAAAAATCCTTCATATTCTCTCAGAGGCCAAGGGTGCCACCTCATTTCCTACACATTCTTCCCAGCATAATAGCCTAGCTATTATTACTATTATTTTTAATTACTTTCATATTTAATGCTTAATTAAAGAAACTAGTAGGTTGGGTGATGTTACTAGATGATGGATTCCACCTGGGCTTTTGCTTCAATCTTCCCTCCCCTTGTTCTTTCGATTAGCTGATTCACTGGTTATTTCCTATTACCATGAAATTTGGGGGCAGAACAATACTATTTCTGGTTCCATTAGCATTTTTATTTTGAACACCTTTTGAGTGATGGGTGTGGCATGCTCAAAAGTTCTCTTAACCTGAGGGCTGAAGGGAGCAGGAATGGCCAAACTGTCATGCTAAACAGAGCTTCTGTAGGGGTGGAGTATGGGCAAGTATCTTTCAGATCTCACAGAGACTCAGAGAAAATGGATCTTTAGAAAAAAGTATTCTTTGGGCATTTTACTGGCTTCTGTTGTCTTAGAAATACCTAACAGGTAGTACTTTAACTTGTTGGAAAAAATACATGGTCTCTGCCAAAGGAGTTTCTGAGCTCTCTGTGAAAAAAGAGTAGAAGTGAGGATTATCTGAACCAGCACTTAACCCCAAATCACTTTTGGAAAAAAAAACAACAAAACAAAACAAAACAAAAAACAACTTTCAAATGCTGCTTGTGGCTAAAAGTCTGAGGAAGTGTCTGAGACACTGGATCCCAGGGGGTGCTGACTGCAGGGGCCAAAGTCTTGAGTTTTTCCCTGCTGAAATGGGGCCCAGCAGTCAGGATGTCTGCTGGAGCCCAGAGCTGCAGCTGGTAATTCGGAATCATGCTTCTCCCTATCAGCAAACCCATACAGAGTCTATTTCAGAAGAATCTGAGTGGGTCCTGATATGCGTATTTTGACAAAGGTCCTCTAGTGATTCTGAGGCATAGTCAACTGCCTAGGGCAGAAAGGCCTTGGGGTCTATGGTCACTGATTACTGGAGCCAGAGGTCCAGAGTTTTAAAATGAGGTCATTTGTATAAAATGCTTAGCTTTGAGTCAATGACAGTTATGGCCATTACAGGATCAGGAGCAGGAGGGTAATCCCAGGACAGAAATAGGAAGTGGGTTCTGGAACACAGGGTCAGATCCTTCAGTAAGGCAGCAAGAGTCTGAAACCATGGCATTGTAATAGTAACCCTGGAATGTAGGATTTAAGGTTGGAACAATCTAGAAAGATAGAGACAATTCTTAAAAAATATAAGTAATCAGGGTCTTGACCTCCTGACTCTAGCAATGCCAGGACTCCCCTTCTCCTGTCCAGTGCTCCCTGCTTCGCTGGTTAACTTCTACTTGTTCATTCTTACCTGAGTCTGACATTATCTCACCAGTAACTTTTGGATCCAGACATAACAGGAAGTCAGTTTACTCTTTGTTCCTAGTCCCCTGGCAGATTTTCAATTTCCTGGGTAACCAACACTTAAATGATGTTCCTTTCCCTCTGGGCCCCAGTGTATCCTTCCCGGTAACTCTGCACTGAGAAATAAGATGAAGAGTGAGTCAGCTGAAGAAGGGAGGTGGATGAGGAGCTCGACAGTAGGCATGTGGAGACCCTGTCATGATTAATGACATCCGTCCCTTCTTCCTGGTAGTGTCAAATTTTTCGTTTAGCATCGTGACCCCACCACTCAGGAGTTTAATTGCTTCACTTGCCAGCCTGAAATAGATTCATCATTGAAGTTTGCAAAGTGAGATAACCTGACCGGGAAGCTGTGGTCCCTGTCTGGGACAGCCAGAGGAGTCAGTGGCATTAAACACTAAGTATCTCATGCCGGTGCGGGCCCTGGGGCTGGCCTTCCTCCCTTCCTGGCTCCAGACACACCAGCCTCACTGCCCCTGGCTCCGCGGGCTGAGATATGAAAGGATGTGGTCAAGTTCCAACCTCCAAGGCTCTCAGGCTAACATTTCTTTGGTTGAAGCCACCCTCTTTACTACAAGAGTGACAATTTATTCACTTGCTTAAACATGAATGTGAAAATCTGGGACTCTAACTTTGATAAATATTTACTGCTTTACCTTTCCATGTGATTACACTCGGTTTTACTTCTACCAGCTGGGTACGAATGTCCAAGTTCCACTTGCTTAGCGTCGTCAGACATTAACATTTTGCCAGGCTGATGAGTGTGAAGAAATATTTCATGTTGCTTTAACTGGCATGTCCATGGTGACATGTGACAAGCTCAACTTTTTATATGTCAATTGGCCATTGTTTTTCTTCTTTGAATTGATTGCCCTTTGCCCATTTTTTTTTCATTTTTATAGTGCTTTTGTATTGATTTTGGGAATTTTTATTTTATTGCTCTAAGTCCTTGGATGGGCATTTGTAATATTTCCCTTTTTGTCCTTTAATTTTAATTTTAACCTTTAATTTTAACCTTTTTGTTGTCTCTGTTATAAAATAGAAGTTTTAAACTCTGATGTGTGTTTCTTTCTCCTATGACGTGTGTTTGTGGTGTGTGTGTGAGATGTACTCTCAGGCAATGAGCTCGCATGAGACTCGGCCCTGCAGGCCGTGAGCTCAAGCAGATGCTTCTCCCTCAGCGGCTGCTGAGTGGGTGGGAACACAGGCCAAGGGGCAGGGTCTCACTTTGTACCCACCTGTCGCAATGGGACATTCCTCTTCAACCGGCAAATGGCCAGGTTGTATTTTCCCTGTCCAGTTGCTGTGTTTGCTTTTCAAACAGTAATGATCACAGAGAGTTAATGATGCAACAGAGGCTCTTCTGGGTAATTAAACACTCAGTGAAGGTGAAGCACTAGCTTGGGTTATCTGAGTCTTCATTGCCTGCAGGGATATGCTAGTGAGAAGTTCTGTTCCTTTGAACTTTCCAGGATGTGGGAACAAAGCCTGAGCCATTTCTCTTGGATGAGATGTACAATTTTCACAGCATTTAAAGGGGTGCCGGTGACATATGGCCACTATGGCTTGATTTTTGTCTGTAATTCTAGAACTGCTCAGATACAGGTTGCATCGTAGCTCTGTCCTTATTGGGAATTGCCCTTCCCCACCCACCTACCCACCCCATCAGTAAGAAACTGCTTCCCACAGGATGCTAGCCTACGGCATTTGCTGTCAATGTTTGCTGATGTGGAAATACAGCCCCTTGCCTCAGTTTGTGAAAACTCACAGACCACCCCAAATTTAGAATACTCCACAGGACTAGGGATCAGATGCAATAGCTTTGGGTCAGTTTCTCTCATGGTCTAATGTTGCCATCATCAGTTTCCTGGGGTGTATTTTCTGAGGACATTTGCCCCAAACCTTCTGCACGTAGTGCTGTCTCAGTCTTTCTAGGGACCCTAACTTCAAACACACAGAAGACACACAGTGACATTGTGGCCGGATACACCGTGATCTACTTGAGGGAAGGTGCCCCCACGCTCCACCCTCTTCATGTGGGGTCTGATACTGCTCATGCAATGTTCACTGAATGAATGAAGACAAAGTGTGGATGACGAGAAGGGAAGGCTTGGAATTGCTCTGATCTTCAGTTGAGCTTTCTATTTTAAAAACTCCTCCCAAACATTTCAAAGTAAAGCAAGAAAAAAGACTGATAAAAAATCCATTTTAAGGCAATTGCAGAGAGAGTATGGAGAATGACTTTGGGGAGCATATGTTCAAAAGATACAACTTGCAATGTTTCCTGGTATGGTATCTTTCCAGAAAAATGCTTGCAGATTTGAAAGTGGAGCAGGGAGACTGGATTATCAGGAATCTGTGGGTGCTCTCTTAGCTCCTAGCTGTTTCTCTCCCTAAAGCAGGTAAATACATCTAGCCCATAGGGTTGTAATACATCTAGCCCATCAGGGCTGTTTGATGGATGAACTAAGTCCTTTATTTCCTCACCCTACCTCTGGCCCCTCCCGCCCTGAGCTCTGCTGACACCTGGTGTTCAGCCCCTGGCTCTGGGGATGGGGGTCAGGGCTGCTGGCTGCTCTGTGTCAGCCTAGGTGCTTTGCACCTGGCTTTCTTCTCTCATCTTCAAGCTGCTGTGTCCTTCAAGAGCTCAGAGTGGCAAACACATAATTGCTACAAAGACAGAGAGTAGGCCTGCCCATTTTGGAGAAGCTCCTGAAGGTAGGGGATTATGACTTTCACACCTTTGTTTACCCTTCCCATAGCCAACATTTAAAAAATTGTTTGCTAATTCTTTTAGTCTTCCGTAAGCTACTCCAGGCTCTTTCAAACACTCACTGCCTAACTCCTGGAATATTCGAAGAGGTGATGATAATGAACTTATTTACTGAGGGCTGTTGCCATGATGAGCTAAATGCTTTTCATTTCTTCATTTGTACATCCCAACACTCCTCCGAGAGGTGTTGCCCATGGAGGGTGGTAAATATCTTGTTCAATTTTTTTTTAAAAAAGATTTATTTATGCATACAAGAACTGGGATACAGGCCAGAGATGCAAGGGGTGAGAGGATTCAGCAGAGACAGAGTGGGGGACAGAACAGGCAGATAAACAGGCAGATACACTGCTGAGGGGAGCAGCGGGTTAGACAGGAGAGGTCTGCTGTGCCATGTGGCACAGCTCCCTGGCTGGAGATGAAACTCATGCTGCAGGGGATGTGGATACTTCATAGACCTGTGACTTAACCCCTGCGCCACCAGGGAGGTCCCTGGTTCGATTTGTTGCAGATGAAGGAAAGGTTAGGGAACTTGCTCCAGATGTGACAGGCTGGAACTTGAACAGGAGAGCCTGACTCCAGGGCCTACTATCTGATTCACCAGTAGAGGGCATTGCCCTTCAGGAGAGGGTGACTTGCTAAGTGCGCTGGGCCACTTGGGTTGTAGCCAGACTCTCTCACTGACTTGCTGAATGAGCTCAGGATAACCAGCCAGTTCTTACAGACCTTAGTGAAACAAAAGAGCTTGTCTGAATTACCTAAAAGATTCATGTTTGCTGGATGATTCTAGAAAACTTCTTTATTCTTTCCTCAACTGGTAAATCCTTCCTTCCTCCCCCACTTGCTCACTCTTCACAGAGAATCATGGTGGTGCTTTGGGAGAAACAAATGATCTTCTGATGCAAAAAACCCAAAACCCTTTAAAACCTATTTCTTTCATAGAAGAGGTATACAGCTGGTTTTGAACTGGTGTCAACTCTTGAAATCTGCTTATTGTAGGTATGTTTACCCTAACAGTCTCTGATTCCAGCAAGCATCAGAAGGTAGGCTTGTTAGGGGTAAAGTAATCCTGAATAAATTACACAAATAAATTTATAAATTCCAACCCTCACTCTAGACCACCAATATTCCAAAACCACAAATCCGACAAAATAATTATTGAGAGTGGATCACTGGGACCTAAAGGGTAAAGTTAAACAGCCAGGCTGGGTATAAAACCAGAGAGGTGAGCCTTAAGAGCATTCCTCATTCACAGCCATCTCCCTTCGTTCAGAGCCAGCTCTCAACGTGCTGTTGCATTCCAGTTCAGAAGAGCTAGTAAAATATTTACGGATTTGTACCCCTCTCTTCTCCTTGTGTTAGTACTACTTTATTTCCCTTTCTTTTGTAAAGGGGTGCACATGGCATGTTTTGAAGAATGCTTGGAGAAACCAAGAGATGAACGTTTTAAAAGAAGGCCAGTGAGCACAAAACTGAAATCTCAGGGGGATCAAGTCTGAGAATAGGCCCGCGTGAGACAGCGCATGAGAAAAGGCACTTGTGGTGGGAACACACTCATCCTCTTCTGTCTACAATTAGAGTTGGATTTTCAGGTGAGCTGGATGACATCCTCTCCATTCTAGGATAAAGGTCTGGGATGAAGGTGATGGAGTGGGGGGAGGGCATGTGGGGTTCTGCAGTCAGATAGGGACCATCCTTCTAAGTCGTTGGTTTTAGGAGAGTTGTTCCACATCCCAGAATGTCCATTTTCCTCATTTCTGAAATAGACACTATGTTCCAGATTTTTGTGAGTATTGAATACACTATCACCTCAGGTACATTGTTTTAAATATGGTCTAAAAGAGGTCATCACACTATCAACTTTAAAAAATAAACACATAGTGTATACAACTTAAATTCCAAATTGATGATGTCATTTTATCCCAAATTTAAATTCTACCCTGAATGTTATTCCATTCTTCATTTTCTGGAAAAAGGTTTATCATTTTTGTGTGTCATGCACCTCTTTGACAGTCTGGTGAAGCTTCTCATAGTAATGTTTTTATATCCAGAAAGTAAAGTAAGTGCATATGATTGCAAAAGAAGCAAGCTATATTGAAAGCTATTTGTTTCTCATTGTGCTGTAATGAATTGCTGCAAACTTGGTGACTTGAAATAACACAAATTTTTTATTTTATAGTTTCAGAGGTCAGACATTCAAAATGGGCCAGTATTCCTCTGGGAACTCTGAAGGGATGATCTGTTTCCTCGCCTTTTCCATTTTCTAGAAGCTTCCGGCACTCTTTCACTAGCGGCCCCTTTCCCTTCTTCAAAGCCAGCAATTGCATCATCCAACCTCTGCTTCTACAGTCTCCTTTCTCTGAATCTGATCTCCTCTCTCCTTTTTTTTAATATAAATTTTAAAAAAATGTACATATATTTGACATCAGTTGTAATCCCCATGTATTCCCCATCACAGTAACACCAATACACCACCACCTCAGTCCCCCGTGCTCCTGTCTGTCCTCCACCCTTTCCCTCTTCTCTCCCCACCAAGTGTCCCCAGTTTGTCCTTGTCTTTTCATTTTTGGTTTTTGTGTCTTTATTGTTGTTGTTGTTATTATTATTATTGTTGTTGTTCTTATTTCTTTCCTTGATCTTTATTTGGTTCCCTTATATTCCTCCTAGGGGAGGAACCATCTGGTATTTTTCTTTTGCCTCTGACTTACTTCGCTGAGCATAATCCCTTCCAGTTCTATCCATGTTCCTATGAATGCGTATAGTTTATCATTTTTGATTGCTGAATAGTATTCCATCATGTATATGTACCATAGCTTCCCGATCGACTCATCTGTTTTTGGGCATTTAGGTTGTTTCCAGGTCTTACCTATTGTAAAGAGTGCTGCAGTAAACATAAGGGTGCAGGTATTCTTTTGAATCAGTGTTTTTGTGTCTTTTGGATATATTATTAGATTGTCCTCTCTCCTTCTTATGAGAAAACTTGTAATGATTTTGTGCCCTCATATGTAATCCAGGCTACTCTTTCCACCTCAGATCCTTAACTTCCATCTCCAAAGTCTTTTTTATTATAGCAGGAAACATCTTCCAACTTCCAGATGCGGCCATCTTTCAGACGCTATTATTCTGCTCACCTCAATAGTTAATAGGGCATCTTATTATTGAGTAATACAGGATGTTCCTTATTTACACATTAAATAACAAGATCTAGTAGCAAGTCTAATAAGTGCTATGATTTCAAAATAGGTGAAGGTAAACAATTTAGGATATATACATGAAAACCTTTGCATATTCTGTTTGTGAGACATAGATATGGTTAAAATCACTATGGCTTGCTTTCTACAGTCATCAAAAAATGTTAGTTTCAGTTTAAAACTTAATTATGGATGTGATATATTTCTCTTTCAAGTTCATGGGTGCTCTGACTCTATCCACGTGCAGTCCATGGACCCCAGAATTCTATTTTAGAATATGTCAGATTGATGAAGCAGGCCTGGTGGATAGGGCGAGCATCGGGACAGGGAAGGTTCATTGCAGACTTGGAACTGAGCTGTGAAAATCAGATGTCTGTGGGTCGCACGTTTCCTTGACGGCTTTCTGTAGTCTCCATCAAAATATCCTGTTTCACCCAATACACAGTAAGCATTTAATTAATTGCACTGGTTTTTGTTATACTATTGAGTTCCCATGTCAGGAGTGGCAAGAGAGAGAGGGCAAGAAAGTGAAGAAAACCATCTCGGACTGACAGAACTCCAGGGCTGCAAGGACATGAGTCTCTGATGCTAGGCCTCTGATCCAGGTGGCTCTTGGCCTCAGCTTTCTGATTTGGGGGCTCCAGGGGAGCTCACTGGGGTGATGGTGAAGAAGTAGGAATGGTAAGAGAGATTCTAATGTCACCTGAGCTGCTGTTTTGTAGCAGTTTCAAATGAAAAATCAGTTCTGTGTGGACACTGGGAAGGTCATGAGAATGAAAACAAAGTGTTGTTCTTGGGGAAAGTAAGGGCAGATACGCCTGCAGCTTATTCCTGCCTCTCCGAGCTGGGCCGGTGTCTCTCTGGATCCTTTCTGGGTGTGTCAACCCGACTGTGCTGGCCTAATGGGTTCTGTGTGGGGTGGGGAAGGCTTGCTTTATCACGTGTGCTCTCCTACTTTTGAGATCTTTCTTCTTGATATACCGGTCTCTGTATAGACATTACTTATGAACATGTCTTGTGGCTCACATTGTACTACTGCTTTTCTTGGGGAAGGAAATGGGAATTAAAATGTGTCTTTGCTCAATATAATCATCACCAAAATTGGGTGAACTCTCTTGATGAGTTAATTATCATCAATAACTGTTTAGGTAAGAATGAAAATGCATGTGTGTCATCGCCTATATGTGGAAGGGGTCCTATGCAGAAGAAATGCTTTCGTTTGAAACTTACATAGACCTTTTGTTTGTTCAGGTACATGTTTTTTAACCGGTAATACAACCTCATTTTCCTTAGGTGAGTAATAGTGCACCATGGTGAGCAGAAGAGAGTGATTATTTCATTTACTTTATTTCCAGTATTGTTTCTGTGAAGTTCATAGTGGCTCCAAGAGCCAGAGAGTAACTATTCTACCAAATCGTGCTGGCTTAAAGAAAATAAGGACATGTTTATGAGACACACAGAATGTAGTCTACCCTGGACTTTATTCTGAGGCTTATCCTCTCACTAATGTTTGCCAAGTACTCACTCTATGCCAACTATTGTGTCAAGCATTTACTTAGAGAGAATTAAAACTAAATGGAATACATAAGTCCTTTGTTGCTCAAACCTATTTAATAGGTTTTTTTCTCCCACTCCATCAAACTTGTATTCATTTTGTTCCTTCATTTTTAAGTTTCAGTAGTTCAGTTGGATTCCAAACAAGTTTTTCTTTTCTCTCCAGCCAATTGGCAGACTCCTCCTAACACAGCACAAAATTTCCCTCTCCTGTCCTTGGTGTCATTGTGCTTCATGCCTGGAAATCTTGCCCTTCTTCACTGTTTGACTCACTTCCTTTGAGGCTCTAAGTAAATGCCACCACTTCTGTGAAGCCCTCCTTGCTTTCCCTAACCTATGGTCTTCCCTCACCCTGTCTGTGCCACCTGTTGGACTTCATTTATAAGTTAGAGGGTTTTTTTTCCTGATTATAAAGATATTACAAAATAAATAAGATAAATTTGAAAGAGAAGGCAAAATATTGCCTTAATTCTTCTATCCAGAGAAAACAATGTTTTACATCTTGTGAAATTTCTTTATGTGGGTTTTTGAAAAAGAACTACATATAACATTTTGTGACATGCATTTTATTTTAAAAAAAATTATTTATTTTTTTTCTTACAATGTTTGCTTTCTTTTCTAGGTATAGTTCCCATAGAATTTCTACCACCAGTTCACCTGTGCACCATCACCATAGTTCCTTGTGCTCTTCCTGTCCCTGCCTTAATTCCAGTCCCTCTCTTCCCTGCAGAACGTGACATGCATTTCTATTTAATGTTGCATCATGATAATTTCTCCAAGTTACTAAAAACTTTTATTTAAATCATTTTTAATATTTGCCTAATATTCTATCTTAAGTATGTATCATCATTTATTTAATGATTCCTTTACTATGAAAAAATTTAGTTTGGTTTCTGTTTCCCCCAATAGAGAGAGTGCAGAGGTAAATATTCCATTGCATAGATTATTTCTTCAATTCAAATACCTTAGAATAAGAAATACTATATTGAATGATACAAATCTTTTGATGTATTACAAAATGTGTTTGACAGATGAGTGGATCGGGAAACTGTGGTACATATACAAGATGGAATACTACTCAGCAATCAGAAATGAAAAACTAGACTCATTCATGGGAACATGGATGGATCTGGAGGGGATTATGCTT
>JAGFMF010011694.1:11716430-11730649 GCA_019455555.1 Galemys pyrenaicus
GTGAGATGGTGATGGGGAATACATGGGGATTACAATTAATGGCAAGTATATGTAAATTTTAAAATATTTTAATAAAAAAAAAAGAAAAAAAAATAAAAAAAAAGACATAAATGTCAAAAAAATGTGTTTGAAAAAGTTAATGTGAATTGTTGTTCTTGCTGTCATGTCAACACATCCTCATCAGCAGCAATTAATGAGGATCCATAAGGGACAGTCCCATGGAAATATCCAATGGGTGTTTGGACAGGTAGACCCAGAACTCAGGAGCAAGGTATAGATTTCAATGATTTTGATGAGGATTTGACCCTCATCAACTAAGTGTTGGAAAATAACTTGGCTAATTTGTGTCATTTCTTCCTCATATGCTTTTTGCATATACAGCAACAATCTTCTTTCCCAAGCATGTCATTCCACTCCCAAATTAGAGAGCCAGGTTATGATTTAGATCTTATTATCAATTTGAATTTTCATTGGAAAATTCAAAAAATCGCGAATATCTCCTATCTTAAAAAAATGACTGCTCCCATCCACAAAGAATACTGTAGTGATAATGAGCTCCTCCAGGAAGATCCTGTCAGGTTGGGATATACCCTCCAGAAGCCTCCTTTTTCCTCTCTGTGTCTTGGCCTCCCTTCTTCTCTGGGTAAAGTGAATCATGACAGAACCCTTGATACCTTTCACCAATAGCTTCTTGATGTCTTTGGGGTTGGGGATGTGGAATTACTTTCTTCCCCCAACACCCTCCTAAGTATTTGACAGTGGTTATCACCTTTATTCTTGAAGCTCCTCCTGTCTCTTCTGTGATGTGAGACCCTATTGTTATCCTCTGACATTCTGACTCCTTTTCTCGGGCTCCTTGTGGGTCTTTATACCCTATAATGTGGGCTCCCCACTGTTGACTTCTCATCCTAAGCCATCTCCATAGGCAGCTTTTGTCTTGGTGCAAATCTGTGACTAAAAAGCTACACCTTGCTCTTGAGCTCTGGGCCTGCCTGTCCAAATACCTACTGGATATTTCCATTGGGATGTCCCTTAAGGCCTATAAACTCAGTACGTCCGAAGTCGAAATTGTTTCTTTGACCTCAAACCTTCTTGCTCCTGCTCCTGTGTCCACCTTGTAACTTGAGAGTACTGTCACTCTTCAGTCCTCTAAGCTAAAAAGTGAGGTATCTTTAAGCCCATGTTACACCCCATCACCATCACCAAACCAAAACAAAGACTTGTTTGTTTTTGTCCCCATCATTGCTCTCCTTCACACTTTAACCACAACAGTCTTCCCAAATTTGAAACTGGTTCTTAGTTCTCCTCTGCTTAATATCTTTTAATAGCCATCTCTTGCCAAGATTAAATTAGAAATCCTTAGTTTAACACAAACCTGCCATGTTACTTCGTTTCAATGAACTCTCTGACTTTGCTGGTTTTCTGTGCAAATGATCTCTCACAAGGACCCTGCCTTGCATGAATTTGCATTGTTTTTATTTGAGCTATGTCATAATCTTCTGATTTAGATTACAAATTCTTAGGGGACAAGAACCATCGTTCACAGTTTGTTGAATTTCTGAAAGCTGAGCAGGAGACAAACCAGGCATTAAGCCCTTTGTTGTATGCTCTGCCCTGCTTGTCTGTTAACTGATGAGGCAGCAAAAGACTGAAGACAGGAATCCTGAAGTCTAAGCTTCCCTTCAGCAGCCAGCTGTTGAGACTTTGGGGAGTACACCCGACTGTGGTTTCCTTAAGCTAGATGAAGGGACTATGGAAATTGACCTTAGATTTCCTTAAACTCTTTTTTTAAAAAAAAATTTTAATATATATTTATGACATCATCCTTCAACTTGTGCAATGTCTGATTTCCCTGTGAAATTCCCACCACCAATTCACCCACGCACCACCACCACAGTCCCTTGTGCTCTTCCCACCCCTGTCCTGATCCTTCTCCCTCTTCTTTCCCCACAGAATGTCTCTGATTTATATTTAGCTGATGGTTTTGACTTTTACTTTATTATAGTTACTTTTTACCCCCTGATCCCTATTTGGTTCCTCTACATTCCTCCTATAAGTAAAACAGTTCGATAATTTTCTTTTTCTTTCTGGCTTATTTCACTGCCCCTAAACTCTTTTATGTCTATTTGTGGCTGAAAACTCTGGGTTCATGTAATGTCAGAACCACACGCTAGAGGGGGTCATTGGCTAAAGTACAAAAAAATCCAAGTATGCCAAGCCTACTTACAAGTACACCTTGCTCTGCCTCAGCAAATATTGATAGAATGAAGGCAGTTTATCTATTCATCATGGTACTTGCTATGAGCACTAGAGTTATTTCATGTCATTATTTCCCTAGGGAGGAATATTCCATCAGCTTTCTACAGGTGGACATTGAGTAGGTAGGAGGTCAGTGAACCCTACAAGGGAAATGAGTGAACTTTTTGTTTGCAATCCTTTGCAAGACCTTCCACAGTTCCAGCTGAAATCTTTCTGGCTGCAAGAAACTTTTATCACTCTGTACTAAATGAGAATGAATAAAAAAATTGAAAGAATATATAATAAAAATAATTATAATTTAAAATAATTAATTGTCAATTCAAACTTTTTTCCTTACAGGATTCTCTGTGCGCTCTACCCACATCTGTGGAACAAGAACTTGGTAATAGGGATTCTCACAATGAATAAAAGATAAAGAAAGGATAAGTTTTACTGAGGAGCACTCATATCCCTCGAAGGCACTCAGCGTTCTGGAGATATGTTTTGAGTGCTTGTGGAGTATGAAGGGCTGGTTGTAATTGACTAGCTCCAATTCCAGACCTGGGCTGGTTCACCCCTCCTTAGGCAACCTGTGGACACTGCTCCCAGGAGGTCACCATACTGATGCCAAATTTAGTGTGGACACCAATCAGTAGTGCACTATAGACCAGACTCCAGGGCTGAGTTATCTTCCTGCCATCAGAATATCAAATAGCTGCGACTACAGACAGACAGCACCACGGCTGGCCAAGGGCTGTTGATAACTTGACAACAACATTTATCACGCAACTGTTGAGTCCTACTATGTGTCAGGCACTGTGCTTGAGGCTGGGGACACCACATCAAGCAAGAGGCAGTGCCCGTCCTCCTCACGGTGACTGTCCTATGAGACACAGCCAGGTAAATACAGGTAACTATAATGTTCTATGACAAGAACTAGAGTTAGGGGTAAGCACAGTTGAACAAAGGAATTTTTGAGAAGAGTTCCTAGCTAGTCATGGAATTCTTGGGGGGCAGCCTTCCTGAAGGAGGTTACATCATACTAAGGACAGGTAGATTCATCAGTGAAGCAGAGGAGAATTTCTTTAGATGAGGGAGCTGTATGTAGTCATAGAAGTGTGATAGTGTAATCCCCATAGAAAGGGGAGCTTCCAGTTCCCCTGCCCCAACAGAGGAAGGTTGGATCTGAGCAGCAAAAGGAAGCTTAAGAGCACACTGGAGAGAAGGACAATGGAAGAAGACTAGGAGAAAATTTGAAGGAGGCATGTGGAGCATAGAGACATGTGAATAAGAAGCTGTGCTTGCTTCTAGGCCTTGGGCTTGTACCAGTGACTTGGAGGACATGGAAGGAAACACCTGAGAGATAGAAATATGAGTGAGAGATACGTGGGGAGACTGAAAACAGCAGCCTTTATCTTCACCTGTATTTTGATTTTTCTCTTTTCCTTCCAGACTTGCTTGGCCCATTCTGCCCCTTTGCTGTGTGTCCCTACCAGAAAGTGCCTTAGACTTGCGGCAGGCTTTTGGGCCTCAGTGGCCCTGCTTTGGACTGGGCCTTTACCGATGAGAGGGTGGGTAACTTTGGTTGTTTCAAGGAAAAACAATTGTAACTATATTCTTTCTCTTTTCTCTATTATATACTAAGAGTATTAATTTCTTTTCTATTGAAGTTTTATGCACTGTCAGTATGTTTGTTTTTATGTTGTGGATAGCAGACATGTAAGTTGTTCCCAATTTTTCATAAATAATTATACAAAGAACACATTTGTACCCTTTACCTTTTTATATGTTTAAAGATTTCCTTTGTTTATATTCCTTAGAGTGTTGAACAGATTAGATCATTAAGGACTCATCTAGATTTAAGAACAGCCAAAAATGATCACTTGGACCCACAGTAAATGTCTTTTTCTTTTCCTATCAAACTATGCAAAAGATACATAAATGGAGGAACATAGGATGCGGGAGAACTGATGTTAAATGCATCAGGGAGGCAGGTAGGAACCATGAGAGCCTGGTCCAGCTAAACACCAGTCACTGTCTGCGCCCGGGAAGCAGCATTCACGGACTCCGGACTAGCTGTCTTTGAGAGTCTATGGCCCTATCCAGTCTTCTGTCCACCAGTCCTGCCTGCTTCTGGCCCTTTGTTTAGCACTGAATAATTTGACCTGCATAGAGGCAGGTGAAGGGAGATACTTGAGACTGCATTTAAGATGCTTCACTGGCTGCCTGCCTGTTGTTGGCGTTCTGTTCATTTTCCATGTAGTTGTACACTGTTCTGGAGATACAACCAATGCCAAGAAGATAATGTTTGGCTTACTGGCAACAGATCTACAAATTTAAAGGTAAAGAGACAGGTCACCACAGTGCAGAAAGGAGACATAAACACTAGCAAGACCAATGAGACAAATGAGACTCTGGCAATTAGCATAGTAATAGGATGAGGAATAAAATAAAACCTTTCTGGGAAGCCATCTAAAGCTTGCATATTTCATACATTGCAACGTGTTAGACTCTTCCGATTCCTGTAATCTATTATGCCTATATCACATGATGCTTTACAATTCTATACATTGTTGTGATTGTCAAGATCATGTTAAGTGACCACAAAGTACAGTAATTAATGTTATTTTTGAGTTAAAGAGAGAAAAATATTACAGCGTGATGGCGGAAAAAACCCCTACTCTCAAGTATTTTCCAATCTCATCCCCTTTTAAACATTCTGTGTTAGCAGAAAAAGGACTCTAAAAAATCAAGATCAGGGTCTCCCTGGTGGGGCAAGGGGTTGAGCGCCGCACTGTTGAGCTTCTGCAGCCACTGAAGTGCAAGTTCAATTCCCGGTCAGGGAGCTGACACACATGGCACAACAGACCTTTGCTGCCTCGCCCTCTGTTCCCTTCAGCAGTGCATTTCAGTAGATCTGCCTGTTCTGCTCCCCACTCTGTCTTGGTGAATCCTCTCACCCTGGCTCTACCCCCCGCCTCTGGCCTGTACCCCAGCTCGTGTATGCATAAATAAATAAACTTAAAAAAGGTAACTTTAAAAAAAATCAAGAAATCAGAACAATAATGGGAGAGTCTAATTATATATCCTGAGGAAATTGCTTTCCAAATCAGCTGAGCTTGCTGTTCTAAGTTGCAGCAGAGATAAGTTTCCATCCTGAGATCTTAGGGTGATTGTCCTGTAAATACAAAAGGAGGATGTGTGGACAAGCATCAGATGTGACCTACATGCTTAAGAATTCTCTGATGGTATCCAAAACTCTGAAAGAGATGAAAACAACACTTCATTTTTAAACGTCGTTGCAAGAACAACCAGAAATATTGAAGACATATAATAAATCCACTCCATTTCTACATCAATCTTTTTCAAGGAATTTATCAAGAACACATTAAAGGAATTGATACCTGATTGAAGAGCTGGTGACAGAACTCCCATAACTGAAGGTAGAGCCTTCTGTGCTCCGAGCAGATGATACATGAAGCTTTGCACGAGGGTCTGTGAGGTCCGAAGGCTGTAAAGAAGGGAAGTGGTGTAGGCATTTGGAGATCAGCAAAGGTCATCTTGGAGTGTGTGTGTAAGCATGGTATGTGTGTGTCCGTGCGTGCCTCCGCATCAGTGTATACATGTGTGTGCATGTGTGTGCATGTGTATGAGTGTCCGTGAGTGCATGCATGTGCTCATGCATGTGCATGTGTCTCCTTGTATATCTGTGTGCATATGTATATGTATATGCTTATATGTGTGTGCATCTGTGCGTATATGGGCATGTTTTAAAAGAGAGATCCACAGACTTCAAAGTGGAAACTGATGAGGTTCTAGAGCAGAGTGCTAGATTACCAGGCACACCCACACAGCACAGCATGGTTCCCTGGATCTATGGCTTAAGGATTTTGTCTGCATTTGAACGACTATCAGTCCCCCACCCCCCAGGCCCTGTGCTGAAACTCAGGGATGGCAGAGTTGGCCAGGCAGACCGTGGCCCAATATTACATTGAGATTGTGAAAGGTGGTTTCATCTGCAAATACTGACACATTCACAATAGCCTGTGGCTCACTGGGGTGCAACCTAACCCGGCACACACTGAAAACAAAAGTACAGTGGGGAGAACAGCTCTCTGTCAACAGCTTTAATCAAAAGCTCTGTCCCTCCCACTGTGGTGCTATTGTCCATCATCAGTCACTTTCATGCTCACGGATTTCAACAATTATTGACTTATTGCTGGTTGGTTTTGTTCCTGCCATGAATCCCTGCTGCATCTTCCTCTCTCCCCATCAGACAAACTCCTCTCATGACTTTGCCTTTAATTTGATGGGACTATTTGGTACTGCACTTCTGCGACCCCTTCCTTCCTTCACAGAGACAGGCGAGGATAGTCCTGTTCCAGAGAGGGCACCTCTTGTCCTGGAATTAGCCTCTCCCATTTTTATCTGCCTCTCTCACTGTGTCCACTCCCACACCCAATTCTTTCATCCCAGCATAGTCACTCTAACTTGCTTTTGGTGTTCTGAGTGTACTACGTGATTTAGGCTGGTTCTTTGCTCACTGCCAGCTCTCTCACTGGAGTGAAATGCTCCTTCCCCATATGCCTCATCCATACCGATGTGAGTTTCCTAGGCCTGACATAACAAATCAGTGCCCACTTAGTCACTGGAACAACAGAAATGTATTCTCTCATAGCTCTGGGAGCAAGAGCCTGACATCAGGCACTCCCCAAGCCTGGGGTGCTTGCAGATGGATGGTAGGCTAAGTCTGGGCTTTCACAGGATAAGGCAGAGCTTTACACAGGCTTTGGCAGGGATTTAAGCTTCCATAACACAGGACTTTATCCACGTGTTAAGTAAGACTTTACACTCTCTGAAATGGGGTCCCAGGTAGGCCAATAGGGTTTGAGGTGGCCTTCATTAGGGCTGAAGGTAAGCAAAGGTAGGACTGTTGACTGAGTGAGGGAGGGCTTTAGACTGGGAAGAGGTAAGCTTTTAGTCAGGCTTAGGCAGAGCTTTAGTGAGGCACAGAAAGGGTTTTAGACCAGCTTAGGCAGGGCTTTAGTCAGACCAAGGTAAAGCTTTAGTCAGGCTGAGGTAAAACTTTAGTGGCTGAAAAGCTTTAGTCAGGCTGAGATGACGTTTCAGACAGGCTGAGGTAAAGTTTTAGTTAGACTGAGGTAGGGCTCTAGTCAGGCTCAGTTAGGGCATTAGTTAGGCTAAGGTAGGGCTTTAAAGTCAGCCTGAAATAAGTTAGAAGGAAAATGAAAACTAGCGGATGGTGTCACTTATGAGAGAAATAGAGGGAAACCAAACAAGGGGCTGAAAAAATAAAACCAAAATTGCAGGGAAACTATAAATCAGAGACATACAGTAGGGGTGGGGGAGCGGGAAATCAAAGTTGGGGGAGGTGAGGGGAGAAGAGAAGGGAGGACAAGAGAGAATGGTGATGGTTCACAGATGGCTTGGTGGTGGGAATTTTATGGGGATTACACCTGAAGGGAGAAATAAAACATCGTACAAAAATGAACAACAAAAAATATTAAAATTATTTAAATATATGTATAGTGTATATGTCCTATTTTAATAACCCAGAAAGGGAGACATCTTTATTTTGAAGCCTTTATTATTTCATGATGAGAGAAAACAGAAAAGGCAAACAGCCTGGAAACTATAGGCACGGGTTTCACTCAACCTCTTCCCTCCTTCTTGCCCCCTCCTCCCAAGTACAGAAGTCTTCACCACACTTCTAGAAGCAGGAAATTCTGATAGAACTCATGGTGGACAAATCATGCTCAGTATTCTTCCGAAAATGGGTATTCAGGGTGATCCACAGCACTGGAAAAGAAGAAAGGACATTAACGTGTTGACTCTGTCTACATGCTGTTAAAGAGGCAGCTACTCTGAGAGGCAGCCAGGATGGGCGAGAAACTCTGAATTTAAAATGACAGCCCTACTGTCCTACTTCTTACACCATATACCATGGGGGCTCCCGACCATGTGCGTGCTCGCTACGTGCTCTCCAGTCCCACCTTCCAGATGACTAAAATGCCAGAATGAGCCATCGTTTGATGTAGATGCCAATTCACAAGAGCGTGTAAGACTATGGCTAAGCTGTATGGTCATTTCAGCCTCGGGAGCAGTTTTTGCCCAAGGTGATGAGGATGAGCACAGCAAGAACGTCGCTCCTGTTTCCCACACACTCATGCAAGGACTGTGTTCTGAGTGTCCACCACAACATGGGGTTCCCTGGAAGGGGCTTGTCATCTAAGGAGGAGATAACACGTGCACCTGAATAAAAACACCTACAAGATGTGATTACAGTTTCCTCGACGTAAAATTTATGAGAACCCTTGCTACTCAAAAATTAGAATAACCACGGTTTTCTTTGCGGTCCCTGCTCTTGTTTTCCTTTCTAGAATTGTCTTTTTAAATGCGGGATGACTAAAGAGAGCATCTGACTGATGCTATGTGCCTGGAGAGCGGTGCTGACACGGGGCCACAGAGGAGAGTAGACCAGGCGTGGCAGCGGTTGAAGCAGATCAGATGCTTACACTGAAAAGTCACGTCCCACCTAGGTTTCACGGAAGTCTTTTCTCAAGGTCATGCCACAGCATTCTTATAAACAAACAGGAGATAATGAGACTTATTTTGGAACAAGCCTTCACGCTATCACTAAGTATTTATTCCCCTTAGCTCAGGACTTCCTTCCAAACTTCCCTCAGTTGCAATGATTTTCTTTCTATTCAATCCTAAGCCCCTCCGAGCAGTGGACACATGGCGGCCTTGTGAATGGTCAGAGACCGCAGCTCAGGCTCCCCACGGGTCAGTGTCCTGGTGGACAGAGGCAGCCGAGGAGTCTTAACTCGCACAGGCAGAGGATCCAGAGGACCTTACCAGGGCGTGTGCCCCGGGGATGCATAACAAACAAGCCGGGGACAGTTAATTGCATCATCTAATTATAATCCACTAGGGAGCGATTACTGGAAGAAGTCAATCAGAAGACACTGATGGTGTCTTGGGAAAACAGGTTTTGTTCAGGAGAAATGCCACTGGCCCTGGGGAGGCCAGGGGGCCACCGATGATGAGAACGGGCCACCCATGATGTCCATGGCTCCTGTGTGCACCTGCCTTGGGTGTCCTCCTCCTAAGCAGGTGGCTCATGCGACACCTTACAACTGTGACATGTAAAATGAATGTAGTCCAGGCCGCTCACCATCACATGTCATCGTCAATGTAATCATGTCTCCTAAACCTGGAAGTATTAAAGAAGGACATGTACATAGTCCCTGGAAGTCAGTGGGCAGGGGGCTGTGTAATGGTCTGTGTAATTACCTCTCTGTGTAATGGTCTCGTCTGCCCTGAGTGAGGAACCTAGGCACAGGTGTTAGGGGCATAAAAGCAGTGAATTCAGCAGATCATCTATGGTTCTGGACCTCAGTCCCCTCTCTGCTGGGTCAGACAGCGCCTGGTTGAGCCTCTGCTCTGAGGTGTACAGGGAGCCATGCTTGATTCTCTGGTGGAAATCAGCCCTGACTCCTGACCTCGGGAAGCAGCCCTGTGCTGATCTCCACATTCAGAAACAACACTGGGAAACAGCGTACGAGTCACTTACAACAGCATTTCAGAATAGCGAACATTTCTGTTGATGCCATCAATTGCTTTCATGTCTTCTGGGGTCAGTTTAAAGTCAAAAACCTGAAAGGAAGGAAAGAATCACCTTAACTCTTCTCCAAGGCCATTGTCTTTGATCTGGGAGGGGAGGACTTTGCAGTGGGATGGAGAGCTTTCCTTCTCCCACCATCCTTAGAACTTGACACCTTGGGCATAAGCAAACATTGGCATAAAGAGCGCCCTCCCCCCCTACTAAATGCCACAGGAAGAAGCACCCCCTAATCCACAGTTCAGCCTCAGCACCTGCCTATACCACCCCTGAACATTTGTTCTTACTGGGTATGTTTACACCTCCCTCAACTACGGTAGCCTTTCTGATGATCTTTAAAACACTTACACAGCTTACATTCACAGGGTTTTTCCTTTTGAATCTGTCTCTCTTATGTAAGTGCAGATTTGGTTTATTTGATGATAAAAGGCTCCGAGTGCAGTGTCCAATAATACGGAACCTGACGGGTCTTTGGTAAGAAATATTTTGGAGGGAAACTCACTCTTTCATCCAGGGACCGATTTCAGGGAAAACCCAGCACCTGTGTCTGTCTGTCAGGTTAGCTAGGCTGATCTAAGGGACCAGGGAGTATATGAGGGTGTGTTTAGGAAAACATTCAGCGTTTGTAAATGTATTGATTTAATGTTTATTTCTAGGCTACAGTCTGCAAGGGCGTGGCTAGGGGACGGTGGCACTTCAGATCAGGGTCTCACAGTGGGGAGCGCATGCTGCTCCATGCACCAGCAATTTGACGCCAGTAGGGAAAACACTCACTAAGAGAACCAGGCTAGGAACAACGTTGGACAACAGGGAATCCCGATGGAGTCACAAAGCTGCCGACCCTACGTGCTTAGAGACTGAAGTATGTTTAGGAATCCATCAGGGGAAGTGGTATAAAAGACAAAGCACAGTTTTCTCCTCTGCATGGAGTACTGCGAAAATGATGAACAGTGGAGAGGAAATGTGCTCACTGTTCCACAGCCAGGACGTGGTAACGCTCAGGACTTGAGGCTCTGCATGTCATGCCTTACTTAGCACAGCACTCAGTCCGCTCCACCCTTCAGCCCCCCACCCCCCAGGGAGGGAGGAGAGGCAATGGGTGAATGCAGTTTTGTGCAGTGATGCAGGATGATGGCTTTCTACATAGCCCTCGCTCTGGGGCACGATGATTGCCCGGTACCTCGAAGTTCTCTTTGATTCTCTTCTCATTGAAGCTCTTGGCCAGGACCACCACCCCCCGCTGCAGCTGGTAGCGCAGGGCAACCTGGCCTGTGCTGCGGTTATGTTTCTTGGCAATGGCAGTCAAGACAGGATCCTGCAGCAGCTGTGGACTGTTCTGGTCCACCCTGGAGACACAAAACCCAGAAAACAACACTTTGAAAGGTCTAGCGCTGAAAATCTAGAGTGTTCTCTTCCTTTCCACAAATGCCTGGACGCTTTCACCAAGAAGGTACAATAGGGTGATTAAGAAAGTGTTTTGGGAACATTCGTAGAGATACACACATCATTGCACCAAGGTGGAAAAACTAGATATTTACATCAGTGGGCAAACAGAGAAACAATTTGTGTCCATACAACAAAGTGTTACTCAGCAGCGGGAATGAGTCGGTAGCTGCAGTGACATGGACGGATCTCACAGACAATGCCCTGAACAAAAGAAGCGACACGAGAGTGTATTCTCTGTGGCTCATCTCTATGTGTGTTACTGGAGCTTATGCAAGTGGTGTAAGCTGAAAAGGAAACCGGAAGAATGCTTACCTTCTCAGGGGAACTGAGAAGGAGCACAAGAGAACTCGCTGGGGGGCAGAAAGGACCTGCGCCTGAGGGGGTTGGGTTAATGAGGACATCCATTTTTCAGGACTGAACAACTACGACTCACGCACGACAGGTTCTCTGAAGTTTACCATGAAGTCACACTGTATTTGCGGAGGTCTGGAGGAGATGATGTGCAGAGGTAACAAGCATCAAAGAATGGTGGTGACTGTGAAGGTCACAACGAATTCACCACACTACTATGCTTACTCTTTGATGTTTGGGTCAGACCTAATAAAATGCTACATCTTGATGTTTAAAAGGAGGGTAATCATCAACAGCATAGCTGTCATAGGTGAACTCTGAAATTCTCATTACCATTTTGGATGTCTATGGGACCCCAGGGCACTGTAGGCAACTAGAACAATGTCCTTGGACTTGCAGTACTCCAGCAGCTTGCTCTGGTTGAGATAAGGATGACACTCCACCTGTAAGTTGCCAAACCAAAAGATATCAGAACTGTGAGCACTAACAAGGAGAGCTGAAAATACTTCAAAGGCATATCCAACACTACACTAGTATATGTACGACATTATCTTTTCAGATTGGTAATTTCCCCCATGAGCCTTCTAAACTACCTTTAAATACCATCAGTTTTCAGACTGACGAGACAATTTTCTTCTGTTTTTTAAAAACGATTAAGAATGTTCTGTCTAGGTTGTGAGCTCTAAAAGCCACTTGCTACTGCAAGAGACCAAGATGACTTAGAGAACTGGCTGATTCCAGGACTGGGCATAAAATCTAGACCGTGTTAGACTCTGCAAAACAAAGAAGACAGGGAAGATGGTGAATCAAGTCAAAGGTTTGGAACTCACTGGAAGACTCTCCTGAGGACCAAAATGTGACAAGCTGACCATAAAGATAGTACCTACAGTGGACGGGAACAACTTCATAGGTGTTCACACTCATGAAGTCACAGTGACCAAAACATGAATCTATGTGATCACATCTCTAGGTCCAAACTTTAATTTACAGGAAGTAGAAATGGCAGAGCAATTTGTGCTACTGTATCACTGGGCTCAATCAGTAAAATAAACATTGTGCCGAAAACTAAAGAAGAAAAGGCTAGCCTCTTTCACTGGTAAGTGAGTGAGAGAGAGAAGTAAAGAGGAGAGTCAATGGGAAGAGTTGAGGAAGCACAATGAGTGGGAGGTGAAAAAGAAAGGGAGGAAGAAGAGCGAGAAAGGAGAAGACTAGTCACTGATTAAAAGAGATCTAAGAGACATAGCAACTAATTACAAGATTTCCGTTCCAGTTGGATACATCAATTATAAATAATACAATCAAACTTCAGCATTCCTCATGTTTTTGATATTAAGGAATTAGTTATACATTTTGGGTGGCATAGTGGTAATCTGCTTACTTTTTTAAATCCATGTTTCTAAGTCACGTGTTCAGTATTTACACTTACGTCTGCCTCCTTAAGTCTCCCATTGCAGAGATGGGAGTATGAATTAACTGATTTGGATATAAGATAAATACAGTCTACATTTGGTAAGGGGAAAGAGGTCATGATAACATTCTCTGTACGTTTTTAGTTTGAGATTTTACAAAGCACAAAGCGCTCTAAAAGTTATATAAGAAATATTTTCATCTTATTTATAGGAAAAGGACTTATCCATCGAGAATAAAAGTAAACAAGATACCATGCCAACTACCATCATTCTCCTATGCCTAATTTTAGTTATTTTTTCCCATATTATACAACTTTATTCAAGTGAGTATTGTTCACATTTATGGTGAACATTAAAGATGCACATTATTCCTTTTTTCCTTTTTTCAATTATTTCTCTCTTTTTCCACTTCTGCTACCCAGAAGTTGACCCCCTCTTTAGGTTAGGTGATTTCATTTCTGATTAATTCAGGAGAGGGTATGTTGTTCTAGTCAATAACACATGGGAAACACTGGCTATAGACTTGTGGGAAAATTTTTCTCCGTCTTCAGAAACAGACCCCGGTATCAATCTTCTCTCTCGCTCTCATAAAGGAGACTTGGCCCAATTGCCAGTGTGAAGCCATCGTGCAAAAGGCAGAGCAAGACAAAATATATCAGAGCCAAGATCCAAGCTTTCTTGTTCTAGAGCAACAAAATCCACACCTTCCATAAGTGAATCAACTTTGTTTGTTTTCAAGCCAGTTTGAGTTTAGTTTTCTGTGTATTACGGCTGAAAGCCTCCCATTGAAACAGTAGAATATAATTTAATGATATGCTTCCTTAAGAAATATAGCTATAGCTATAAATAAAATAGTATTTACTAGTAATCTTCATAATTTCAATTATAGCTCTCCCCCATAATAACTTGTGGACATAGGAGAATTTATTATGGGATATTCAAAGTTGTAATTTTATAGACATAAATGAAAAACTGGATTAACTCATTCACATATTTGTGGTTTTTCTATTGATTTATTGTCTATACGTTGGTCCTAGAAATATAATAAGACAAAACGTATAAATATTTAAAAGGGTTCTTGCATAAAGTTTAAGCTGTTTTGTGAATGGACAACACAACTTCATAGGCAC
>JAGFMF010011694.1:11730699-11741885 GCA_019455555.1 Galemys pyrenaicus
ACTTATTTTAATCATATTAACATTTCCTCACTTTATATGCCTTTCATCTGGCTTTTTCTCTCACCACCATAACAAGTCCTGTTAGGGCTCCAGGGAGCTCCTCTGGTGGACTCCAGTAGCTTCTCCTGTTCCTGTTGGATGGCTGCTCTCAGCAAGACCCAGCCTACAGTTCACTTCAAATTTCAACTCTCTCTGGGCACGTGACACCACACGCTCTCACTTTCCCTCCCCTGGCCGAGCAGTTCCTAATCCCTCTCCTTTCCAGTGCCTCTTTGCCTGATTCCTTCCTGCCCTCTTCCCACCCTGTGGGAGCTTTCCCAGGAGAGCTGATCCACTGCTGGGAGCTCAAGTGCCATCCATAAAGAGTGACCCCAAAACGTGGACCCATGCCCCTGACCCTCCTTGAGCTCCTGCCCAACACTCTCATTGGCCAAGCCACATCTCCATGCAGAAGCCTCAGTGGAGACGCCAAGCTACCGCCCAAGAATTTCAACAGTACTCTCCCCACTCCACCCACCCTGTTCCTTCTTTGGCATTTCCTACTGCAGTCAGAGCCAGACATCTGGGGCGTTGTTAATGAGGGACAGGGTGGGAGAGAAGAGCAAGAGCCCCCAGAGGCCTGCGGGCTCACCTGGTTGCAGACTGGCTTGTACTTGAGGCCTGGCTTGTTCAGGATCTTCTCCAGCTGTTTGTGATTGAAATTGGAAACCCCGATGGACTTGGTTAACCCTGCATCTTTACACTTCTCCAGGGCCTAGGGAGGAAGGAAGTGTGTGCTCAGCCTTCAGTGTAGTTTGTCATTTCATTTGACACTGGCCTTTTAAAAACTGCAAATCTATTGCCACACATGTCATACTATGCCTAGATTCAGCGAACCAGTTATCACCTGAAATTGTTAATTCCTAACATACAGATATCTGTGTCCTTGAGTCTGTTACTTGTACATCCAGACAACAAACACATTAAGATGCTTTAAAATTCCTCCCTTATCACCGTTCAAGGCACCTATAATAGTTGCTATAAAATGCGTGATAGTTCCTTAAACAACTGTATCTTAATCAAGGGCAAAGAGCAATCCTTGGGTTCTCCATAGTAGAGGGTTTTGCTAGCCCTTCTTCCTAGAGGAGTAAAAACGGCACATGGCATGGGATATTTAAAGGCAGATTTCATTTCCCTCTACGATCTAATCCTCTGCTAAGTCAGACAGGAGTTTTCCTCCTTCACAGGCATGTTTGTGCTGGGATATAGTCCTAACATCTCTTTTTGGCTTCCTCCAATCCCCTTTATAGGGCTCATGTGCTCTATGTGCTCGATGGAGCAAAGATAGCCCCTATGGGGCACAGTAGTGTAGATTAAAAATAGACCCTAAAGATCATCCCATTCAACTCCTTTGCTCTCAGATGAGAACAATGAGATGTAGAGTTCAGAGCCGGCTCTGGCGGTAGACACTGAAGACCCCCAACCCATGTCTTGTGACTCCCCAGTGTTCACTTTGGCCCTCTGCCTTTCTGGTGTCTGCAAACTCACCTCCCATGTTGTGCATAGGTCCACTGTGTCTAAAATAGTTTTTCCGCTGGCATCCATTGGCAGTGGCTCCTCCCCAGGCTGGCATTCATAGAGAAGAGAAAATGAAGCACATTTTTAAAATGAGTTAACTTCAAGGTGCCTAGGAGCTTGGTCACACAACCTTCAGGAGGCTGTGATTGCTAATCAGATTGTGTGTGTGTATGTGTGTGTGTGTGTGTGTGTAAGAGATGAAGTGGTGGAGACAAAACCAGAATCATCAGAAGTCTGTGGCAAAATTCTTTTCCCAATTTTACACACACACCCTGACACTTCATGAAGAATGAGTTCTCCTACAGTTGAATTTGGTTTTATTTCTCAAGGAAAGACTGTCTGGGGTGCTGGGACCTCTCTTTTATTAATCATGTGTTTTAGCTTCAGTTTATGACAATCCAGCTCAGAGATAGTGTGGTGCCAGGTATGCTCAGCAAGCATATGTGGTGATGAGACATGAGACCAGTGAACCCCTAAAGTTCCCCATGGTGTGATATGGTCCAGCCTGTGGTACCTCACTCTGGATTGGTCTGAGAGGCCCATATTGGGGGCGGGATGTCCTGTCCCTTAAAATGTGAGACTTCATATTGTACCCCTGCTATCTGTTGTCACTCAGTATCTTGAGGAACTAAAACTACGAATCACTAAGGGGCTACAAGTAGGAGCATGTCATTTGAACATATGAAATGTCCTCAAGTCAATGAGTTAGAAGCAGTGAGATTTGGGAATTTCAATCCTCTAACATCTGGGAGATGGAAGTGAAAAATAATCTTGAGGCTGAGGTGACTTCACTGTCAAGGGGAGTCATAAATCGTCTAGCAACTCTACCCACTTTACTCAAAAGCACCTTTTTCAGTATGAACCCCCGTCCCCAATCAAGCCTAATGACATCGTGAAACTGCTTATAGCAGCTACGAAAAAGTCTCAGGAATAACAAGGAAAATCAAAAGCTGACCTTCAGAGCAACTGGTAAATGAATGATATAGAGATCCACATAATCCAATTGAAGGTCCTTCAGTGATCTCTCCAGGGCTGGTCGAACCAATTCAGGTCGAAAGAAAGTACACCAAAGCTGCAGTGAGCAAAATAAATTTAAAAATGACTTAGGGTTTACACATTTGTAGAAGCAGAATTATACATCACGGCTAAATAGATAAACATGAATATAAACACACTTTATTATGTGATTGGGAGTCTGAAGAGAATGTCCAAGCTTGTGAAAACCATCAATCACAGGACTCTGTAGGCCTTGCATGTCCTGTAAGAGGTGATGTGATTCCATGTTTGGGTTGGGGGCGAGGGAGGCAGGGAGAGTGATGTACTCCAGAGATTATATAGCAGATGACTAATTTTGTTGTTGAAATAATTGATTGCTTTCTTTTTTAAGTTGATGAAAATGGAGAAATGGGTAACAGATCACCTTGGTAGTCAAATAAGAAAGACTGAGGCTAAATTTTTGCTACTTAGTATAAATGAGGTTCTAAAGAGAACTGCAATTTGTTTGAGTGACTTTAGAAAAACTGTGTATAAAACTTAGATGCACAAAAAGTAGTTAAATGTTTCAAGAACTGAAAAACACATTTCTGCGAGGAGAGTCCCGAAATGCCAGGCAAGTGGGACTGGATTCCCTGTTCCACATAATAAATGCCTGAAAATACTCTTGCTTTGAAGTCCACATTCCAAAACAAGTTACTATTGATGGAGACATGCATAGAGATAGCAATTCTCTGTAGGCACATTGGTAGCAGAACCTTTCACCAAATTTCAATGAACAAATGATGACTTTTTTTAAAAAAGCATGTCCTGGTCTGGGTCTCTTTTAGGAATAATATGTCAACCCAACTTGGATATGTCCTCAGAAACCTGCTGAAGAGTAAAATTTGTTCCCACAGTGGATTACTCGATCACGGGACTGATAAAGAAGATAAGAGCTGTTACTTGTGCTTCACACACGATGGGTGACTGCTGTTCAGGGAGGTCGATCTTCTGTCCTACACTGAACACACTTCAGAGGAAAGCAAGCTTTCCTTTTTTCTATTTCTATAATTGAGTCGAACAACAGTGACGGGTAAATCAATACAAGGTCAAAGGTTATTTTCACTCCCAAAGTAACAGGGACCTCTTATCACCTTGGAAGTGTAGAATATGTCCTCTCTCTTCACAGTGCCATCAGCGATCTTCTCTCGAATGGCCTGTCCCATTTCCTTCTCATTCTGATAGATGTACGCGGCATCAATGTGGCGGAAGCCTACATCGATAGCCACTTTGGTGGCTTCTAAAGCCTTGCTTTTAGGAACCTATAAAACATGAATGAAGAGATTGGTAATCTGCCCAACTCAGAGAAAAGCAATTTATTTCCTTAATAGCATTTTTCACTGTTTCTACATTTGTCCTGGACCTGGGCTTGATGGCATACGTTTTGGTACTCTGTGGCATGAACTAAACTCCAAACAACCTGTCATCTGAAATGAAGTCATGAAAATGATTCACAAGGAACAAAAATGAGTCAAACTGAACAAAGACGTTGTTGTCAGAAATAATTAACAGGAAAAGCTCTGACTTGGGGGAAACTTCTAAAGACATAAATGTAGAGATAGATGTAAGATAGACATGGACACAGACATAGACTGAACATTTATTTTTGACTATTTGGAAACGAGTCACCCATCTTTGCTCCAGTGTCCACTCAATTGGGCTCTTAAAATAATTAATGATTTTTTGAATTCTACCATCGCTCTAAATCTCTCATTCACCATTTATGCTACAAGCATTCAATAAGACTCTCTGGTTTGTCTGACATTGTTCTAAACCCTGAAATCTAGGGATTTAGCCATTAACAAAAGAGACCTGTGTAAACTCCTAGAAAAAACATGGGGGTATGCTTTTTGACACTGATTGTGGGAAAGAATTTTTTTTTTATTTTCACCAAAAGCAAAGGTAATAAAAGCAAAAATAGGCAAATGGGACTAAGTCAAAATCAAACATTTTTGTATAAGAAAAGAACCATCAATAAAGTGAAAGCCTATAGAATGGAAAAAATACTCAAAAACCAAATATTTACATAGGAGGGACTAATATCCTAAATATTCAAGAAAGCCATAAAACTCAACAGCAATGAATCATATATATAAGGATGTCTCATCAAAAAGATAAGAACTACAAATGCTAAAAAGGATGTGGAAAGAGAGACATTCCTTGTTGCTGGGTATATACATTTTGGTACAGTCACCATGGAAAATACTACAGAGTTTCCTCAAGATATTAATTATAGAACTAACAGATGGTATAATAATTCCACTTTTATTCATCATCTCAAAGAGATACCAATTTTCCTGTGGTCAGTTCAGCATCAGTAACAATAGCCAGGGCTTGAAAACAATCCATGTTTTCACTGCTACGTGAGGTAGAAGAAGAGAGTGTTGGGTGGGAGAGATGGGGAGCAGGTGCAACTGCATGAAGAGAGAATCATTATAACATGGAGCAACTGGAATGACAGAAGGTTGAAATGCCTTTTCCATTAGTTAATTGATTTTTCTTACAACGTTTGCTTTTTCTCAGGTGTAGTCCCCATAGAATTACCACCACCAATTCACCCATATGAAATGCTTTTTAAAGGTACAAATTTAAGAACTAACTCAGGAAGAATGACACGGTAAATGCACGACAGTCTTTCAAAATGTGTCTATATTTTGAACTGATCGCTATTGTACGGTACAGAATCCTAATAGTTACATTATTGGATTCAATAACCAAAGTCTAGAAAAACAAATTGTCTCTTTGAATTAATGTGGATTCCTCCAGTTGTTGAAACTGAGGCAAAGATTCCAAAGCAAGTAAATTTTGGGAGGTAAGGGGTTCACAGATAGGGATAGGAGATAGAGGAGGGTCATCACACTGTTTCTACACCGAAGCCTGGGTGTGCATTTCAAAGAACAATTCTGTGAGCACGTGTAAAACATGGTTCAGTTATTCCACTAGGACGCACAACATCTGGGACATTCGCAGTAAATCCAGTCAGTTACTCATTAAGTTTCTTTCCTGGAGACTTGCAGCAATCCACTCACATGCAGGCAAGCAGATGCACGCAATGGCACCTGGCAGTCAGGCCCTGAGAGTTCAAGGTGAGGGAGTAGGACACCTGTCCCACCAGTCACTCTCCCATCCTGATCCCCAGTGTCCACTTGGGGAATCTGTGTTGCCTGTTTGCTCATCTTCAAGATCTTTCCAATTAAAGATCCTTGTTCCAGGGGGAAGGTTCTAGTAGATGATACAGGAAGGGTCCCACACAACCTGATGCCACCTACTGGTTTGGGCTGTTTTCTGCCAGTAGATCTTGAGTTTAAAAAGAAAATAGCAGATTGGCCTGGCCATGGCAATTGATTCCATTTTGCAAGTAGATAGAGTAGCCACCATATAATGTTGGCAGAGGGCAAGTCACTAGGGCAACTCTCGATACCAGGAAGTCACCTGGTGTTAACTGTGAATGGACAATTTTAGCAATGACCATAAATGAGGACAAGGTAACCAGAGACCCCTATCCCTCAGGCATTACCCCATTGGGCAGGCACCCTAGACCAGGACAGTGCTGGCTGAGGCAGCTGCGATGTCGTATGACTGGCAGAGGGACAAGGAATGTTAAAATGGGCTTGGACTCAGCAGGAATAGTGGGGCGTGTTCCCTGTGTGACTCGGTGATATGTTGTAGTATAGCTAAATGGATAGATACATTTTTTAAAAATATTTATTCATTTATGCATATAAGAACTGGGTGTAGGCCACAGGTGCGGGGGGGTAAGAGGATTCATCAGAGACAGAGTGGGGACAGAACAGGTGGATACTGAAATACACTTCTGAGGGGAGCAGGGGGTGAGACAGGAGCAGTCTGCTGCTCTTCTGGGTTAACTTCCTGGCCAGGGATTGAACTCATGCTGCAGTGGCTGCAGAGGGCTTCATACTGCTGAGACTCAACCCCTTACGTGCCAGTATGGAGGCCCAAATGGATAGATATATTTTAATGACAGCATGAACAATTTTTAA
Organism: Galemys pyrenaicus; assembly: GCA_019455555.1. NCBI lineage: Eukaryota > Metazoa > Chordata > Mammalia > Eulipotyphla > Talpidae > Galemys > Galemys pyrenaicus. The sequence continues at coordinate 11,737,293 of JAGFMF010011694.1, forward strand.
ATCATTGTATTTTTTTTTTGCAGAAGAGGTAGAAATTAATTTTCCTTTCCCCTTAGGGAAAAACTGGGACCTCTCTGCTTTAATTTCACTAACTATACCAGCCAATTTTCTATCCTGCTATTGTCCTTCATGCCTCCTGTTTGATATCCGGCCTATGTGAGGCTATGCCTCTCCAGCTTTAGAGCTTCTGTGAAGGAAGGAGGGTGGAGGCAGGCCTCTCCTGATTGGATTGAGCCAATCCCACTCTCATTAGAATGCCAGTCCCTGACTTTAAACCTTGCTTGAACTCAACACACCTCCTCCTTGAAGACTTCTCAGAATTTTCCAGCTCACATCAGCCCTCTCTTTGTGAGGGCTTCTTTTGCTGACTTTTAAAGCAATACCATTGAGCAGTGTTACGCAACTTAGCAACCATGCAAAAAGTGCCTTTATCTAGTTTTCAAGACCTGGGAAGAGTAGAACAATCTTCTATTCCAACTCCCACTATTGCTAGAATCAATTTTAACACCATGTAGAAACCTGATCATGTCTGTCAAATTGGCAACTGATTTATAAATTAATGATCATATATTCTACCTGGATTTTTATTGATAGCCCCAGCCATAAGATTAAAAGATTCACTACCCTTGCTGCCTGCCACATCACACACTTGTATTCGTATTCTAATATTTATTTAGCTCAGCCTTTGAAGTGACCAAGATCCACACACCATTTGCATGTCCAGGGCTTATGTGAGGTTGCTCCCAGGTCACTGTCGGCACATCTGTGAAATGCTGAGGTCAGGACACCGGAGCAAGTGCCAGAAAAACTTTAACCAGAGAAGAAGATAAAAATGCAGAAGCCGGCCTCCCTGGTGGAGCAAGGGGATGAGCACCGTACTGTGATGCATCTGCGGCACAGCAGTGTGCGATCAATCTCCGGCCAGGGAGGGGACCCACATGGTGCAGCAGACCTCCCCTGCCTCGCCCACTGCTCCCCTCAGCAGTGTGTTTCAGCCCATCTGCCTGTTCTTTTCCCTGCTCTGTTTCTGGTGAGTCCTCTCACCTCCCACAACTGTGGCCTGTACCCCAGCTCTTATAAATAAATAAATAAATTTAAAAAAAAATGCAGAAGCCCAGAGAGCTTACTCTGGCTCGCCTGACAAGCAGCTTCCACAATGTTCTCTCTCACCAACTTGGTCAGGGTGTGAACAAAGTCAACACAACATTTACATGGCTCTCTCCAATTTCAAAAGCCTAAATCTGAGCTGCCAGACCCTCTTGTTTCCCAGAAAACACACTCAACTGGACAAAAGAGGTGACATGCACAGCCTAGGGAAGTGCTTCTCCTTCCTGCATGACCCCTGAAGACCTGTTGTCCCCCTGCATGGGGGAGGCACATTAAGAAAACTCAGATTAGGTTATCCAAAGAGGCTTTAGTTTTACTTCCTACCTTTTGTACTGCACTGAGCAAAGGCACAGGTTGCTTTTATTGTTGTAAGTAAGGGGATTATGGGATATTCTGTTCTTGTCTCTGGCACTGGTCTGTCTTTGGCAACAGTAAGAAAAGTTGGAGGCGACATGAAAGGGATACCTGATGTTTAGCGATGAAGATGGATGATGGTGTCCTTGAAAAAAAATCTGTTCCTACTGACAGTTATTAACTCACGCCACAGACTTTTGAAGAGGAGGGAACTGAGTTGTGTCATTATAGCCAGTACTTCCACGTATCCCAAAGCAGCCCCTACTTGTTGTCTGCACTGTGACCCCTCTTGCACCGCAGCTACCTGGGTTTGCATGAGCATAAGACTCAGGAGAAGCACAAGTCTGACTGCATTGTTGTTTTATGCCTGCTGATCTTCCTTCCTAAATACCTAACACTTGGATTAAAAGTGGGTCTCCTGGGCCTCCCTGCTGGTGCAAGGGGCTGAGTACCAATGTGGAGCATCTGCTGCAGCACTGTTGCAGGAGTTTGATCCCCAGCAGCGGGGGTGACCCACATGGCGCAGCAGACCTCTCCTGCCTCACCTGCTGCTCACCTCAGCAGTGCATTTCAGTAGATCTGCCTGTTCTGCCCCCAACTCCGTCTTGGTGAATCCTCTCACACCCACACCTCTGGGCATACAGTTCTCGTATGCATAAATAAATAAATATTAGGAAAAAAGGGGGGCTCCTGTGACAAAAGGTGTCAGGATGGAAATGCTCCAGTAACTGCTCCCATCCCCAACGAAACTACAGCAGAGCTGCCAGAAAGTGGTCACATCCTCAGCCTTCCCCTGAACCACTGGCCCCCTCCCGCGCTGCCAACACAGAGCAGAGAGACTCCAGTTTCTGTGGCAGATGAGCTGAAGAGCGACTGTGCTGGGGTTCAACACCAGAAGGAAAATCATACTTAGGGAAGTTACTGATGAAGTAAAGAAGATAATGCAAGTAAGTATCTAAAGCACACACCAACTCCAACATGTCACTAACCCAGGCCACACTAATATTTCTAATAAAGACAATCCACCCACAAAACCACCATCTCTGAATTCCCGAGTGAGCAGCTGGTCATTCCCCTAAAGGCGTTTAGAGACGGTGCAATGGTCCAGGCAGTCCTTCCAGAGCATCTCATTGCATGAGCCACAGGGACCCTGGTTGCTGGCAGCCCCCCCGGGGCCTGTTTGCCTTCATCCTGCAGACCCTGGGGATCACTTACGTCCTCAGGAGCATATGTGCCCAGTCCCAGCACTGGCATGAAGTGCCCATCACTCAGTTTCACGGAACTGCTCCCTGTGAGGGCCATCCTTTTCAACGTCTGCGTTAGTTTCACTCTGAACCCTCTCCCTTTCCTAATCAGGAACCCTCAGTCCTTTTATTTTCCACCAACCACACAAAGTAGGCAGGGCCTGGTTACAGCTGCCAATGATTCCAAAATGAAACTGGAAAATTCCACTTTCTGCTGTCTTAGCTCCCCCTACAGGAATGTCATGTAGAAACATGTATCCTGGAACCTTGACTTTTCTGCTCATTACTGCTCCTACTAGATTTGGTGATCAATGAACCATGTCAACTTGTCCATGATAATGACATTGGACTTTCTCCATGAGATAAAGAAAATCATTAGAATGATGATTTCTAAACACTTATTTTAGCTGATAGGGTCCTCACCCTTGTTTTGTCACAAATCCCATCAAAAAGACATTGTCCAGGATTTCTTGAATAAAGCCCAGTGCTTCGTCCCAAGCACACAGGTATAACATGACTTTAAAATCCCCCTCCCCCTGATTTTCCTCTTATATTCCCTGTAACGTGACCTTGTCCTCCTTCTGTTTCTGGCAGGAAGTGCCCACTGCTCAGTCACTGAACTCCTCGGTATTAGGTCCATTACTGGACCCGGTCTTCTTTGCGCTCACTCTCACCTCTCTCACCCCTAATAAAGAGACTTCAGTGATTCATTTTTATTATTCTTTTTTAATTTATTTATTTATGCGTACAAGATCTGGGGTACAAGCCAGGGTCAGGAGGTGAGAGGACTCACCAGAGACAGCGTGGGGACCAGAACAGGCAGATCGACTGAAATACACTGCTGAAGGGAGCAGCGGGAGAGGCAGGAGAGGTCTGCTGCGCCATGTGGGTCACTTCCCTGGCCAGGGATCGAACTCACACTCCTGTGCCGCAGGTGCTTCATAGAGTTAGGTTTAGTGCAATGCTCAACCTGCTGTGCCACCAGGGAATCCAAATTTAGTGTTTTATTTTCCACAAATCACAAGGTATTTGGGGCTTGCTTCTTTGAATCTTTTTGCAAGAATAAAACTGTCTGAGATTAAAGACAAATACTGTGCTTTTGCCTTGTTGCAGTCTTCATGGAATAGCCTGTTCTGACCCTGGGTCCCCATCAGCCTGTGCACTCCCACTTACCCTAGAAGCAGATGGCCTGACCCTGCTCTATGATGCTGTCTATCGCCTTGTCAGGGCAGTGGCCACTCTTTCCCCTGAACCCTCACATCACCCTCTGCTGACACCATCCAAAGCCACGTTACTGAGATCACGCTGGCACTCGTTACTGAGATCACGCTGGCACTAACAGGGAACCGGTGAGCACGAGCCCCAAAGAGACTTTTGCTCAGTGGTACTGGTCGCCAGGCCTCGCCACCCTGCATTTGTGCAGTAGGTATTTTAGAGCTGACCACAAAATGTAACATTGTCATTTATCTTATTATTTCCCCCCTCCCTGGCTCCTGCTGGTGTAAGCCCTGACAGTTGGCTTTCCTTTTTGTAGACAACAACAGGGTATCCATGTGGGAGAAGGCACCTCAGACAACCATGTTGCGAGCAGCACAGCTAGATAAAGGCCTGGCTGCCCCCACCCCTTCCTCAGGCTTGTTTTACAGACCCTGGTGGATTTAGGTGACTGCCAGGGGCTTGGAGCGTGAGTGTGTGTTTCTCTTCCTATGCTTTAAATTCCAGTTCTTACTTTCAGTCAACTAATGAAGAGTAACCCTGTGTAATCCCACATCCCTACCTCTACCCTGCTGAGGCAGGGTCCAGATCCCAGAATGTTACTTTCCACACTCCACCCACCTTGTTATAAGTGTGTGGCCTCGAGATGCTGTGTAATTTATTATCAAAATTC
>JAGFMF010011695.1:0-23946 GCA_019455555.1 Galemys pyrenaicus
TATCTCTAATGATCTTTATTTTAAATGGACTGGTGTATATTTTCAAGTGCCATTTTAATTTCCTCCCTTCCATCTTTATTTAGGTATTCTTGACTCAAAATACTGCTTGTGTACATGAGGTGCACCATGATTTGACACATGTTTACATTGTGAAATCATTGTCAAAGTAACTGACACATCCATCATTTCATAGTTGTCACTGTGAGTGTATGTGGATGTGGAGAGACACTTGAAGTAGATGCTCAACAGATTTCAAGTACAGAATGTATTACTAGGAAGTATCATCACTATGCTATACATTATACATCCCCCAAACTTATTCATATTCCAACTCAAAATTTGTCGCCTTTTGCCAACATTTCTCATTCTCTCTCCTCTCTAGTTCTTGACATCTGTTGTTCTACTCTGTTTGCATGAATTCGACTACAGATTCTCCATGTTTTCTGAAAGTAGAATGCTCCTATATAATATTACTTTTTTTGTGAAGGGGTGTCTGAGAATACAACTATTATTCATTTATTTGGATACAACTTTGAATATTCCCTATCATCCCAAACTAGCCTAATACATCCTACCATACAGAAACATTCTAATTTCAGATAGCAAGGAAATCTTCATTTTATATTCCACTTACAAGAAATAATAATAATGGTATTAGCTTCTGTGTCTGGCTTATGTCATGTAGCATATGAACCTTCAAGTTCAATCAGATTGCTGCAATTGAAAATATTTCCTTTATAATAACTGAACAATAATATACAGTAAGAAACCATACCACTATAGGAATATAATGGTATATAATATAAAGTGTTCTTTAAGCATGCATACATTATTGCACACTTAGGTTCTACCCAAATCTTGGCTATGGAATAGTGCTACAATGAACATGGAAGGGAAGTTATCTTTTCTAAGGTGTCCTAACATAAACTTCCTTTTTATATACACATTACATGTTTAATTGCTTCATCTTTCAGTAGTTCTATTTTTTTTTTTGAATAAACCTCGAAACTCTCTCCATTTTCCATAATGGCTGTGCCAATTGACATTCCGGACTGCAGTGTACAAGGATTTCCCTTTTCTCCACACTTTGAGAAACACTTGTCTGTTGTCTTGTTGAGCACAGCCATCCTAACAGGTGCGAGTGATAATGTGATTCTGAGTTTCATTTCCCAGGTGAGTACTGAGGTTGAGCAGCATGTCATGTACCTGTTGCCCATTTGTGTGTACTCTTAAAAACATCTTTTCAGGTCCTTTGCCAGTTTTAAATCAAGTCATTTTGTTGTTGTTGTGAGTGGCAGGAGTTATTTATATATTCTGGATGTTAACATCTTATCAGATGTGATTTGCAAATACTTTCTCCCATTTCATAGATCCTCCTTTCAATCTGTTGTTTTCCTTTGAGAAGAATGTTTGAATTTCAACTCTTTCTACCTGACTTATTTTACTTAGCACCATCTTCTAGTGAGTGGACAAAGAATCCATCTTTGTCCATCTTCCTGTGAGTGGACAAAGAGCTAAAATTATAAATCTCCAAAAAGACATACAGGTGACAACATTTAAAAATGATCAACATCACTCATCATAAGAAAAGTACAATCAAAAGACACCTATGGAAAATAGTATGGGCTTTCTCAAGACATTAAAAATAGAGCTACCATATAATGAACCATATATTTACTTCCCATGAAATATTTTGCCTATGTATCTTTTCTTCTATATATTTTATGTTTCAGGTCTTATATCATTGACTTTAATAAATGTTGAGTTTCCTATATGGTATAAGATAGTGGTCCAGTTTCATTCTGTTGAAATGAAAGTGTCCAATTTTAGTAACACCATTTAATGAAGACTTATCTTTCTCCATTATATGCTCTTTCATCTTGCTGCATTACACAACCGAACACATATGTGAAAATTACCAATTGCATAAAATTCCACCCTCCTTATAATGTCCTCTGCTTCTGTACTGCTCTATTGAAGGCAGCTTTCACTTGGGCATTCCTCAGACTGTAGATGAGGGGGTTCAGCAATGGGTTGAAGATAGCATAAAACAGGGTCAGGACTTTCTTCTGCTCATCCCGATGACCATTGTCTGGGACCAAGTAAATCATCATGCCAATGCCAAAGTAGAATCCAACCACACAGAGGTGGGAGGAGCAGGTGGAGAAGGCCTTTTTGCGGCCCTCCTTTGACTTGATCTTCAGGATGGCCAAGAGGATACGNNTGTAGGAGACCAGCATCAAGGAAAGGGGCCCCACTAAGATAAATGCACCAGAAGAAAGGACAAAAAGTTTGTTGATCCAGGTGTCCCCACAGGCCACTTTGAGTAGAGCCAGGATCTCACAGAAGATGTGATTTACCTTCTGCACCCCACAGAAGGGCAACCTCAGAAAGAGAACTAAATTTCCTAAGGCCAGTGAAAAGCCACATGTCCAGGAGGTGATGGCCAGCCCTGTACAAAATCTCCAGGTCATGATGGCAGTGTAGTGGAGAGGATGGCAGATGGCCACATACCTGTCATAGGACATCACCACCAAAATCATGGCCTCCGTACAAGCAAAATCCAAATACAAAAATAACTGTGTAGCACATGAAACATAGGAGATCGTTTTTTTGTGTCTCATTAGGTTTTTAAATATATTGGGCAAATTGCTGGTGGCATAGGACATGTCAATGACGGCCAGGTGAGAAAGGAAGAAGTACATGGGGGTGTGCAGTCTGACGTCCAGCCAGATGAGCCCCAAGATCATGCCATTNGCCAGCAGGTTGGAGACATACAACAGGGAGAAGACGCAGAAGAGGAGAATCTCCTCCCCTGCATTGAGGTGGAATCCCACCAGGATGAATTCTGGGAGCCATGACTGATTAACCCCCATTTCTTATTGACAGTTTTTCTGAGTCTGAAATGTGATAGAAAGGCCAGAGCTGGAAGTCAATAAAAACTAGAGTTATGTGTCTTAAAATGAGAAACCATATGTTTAATTCTACTTCAGTGAGCATTTCCCAGTGTTTCTTTTTTTCCCCAATTTCATTATGAAGTAATTACACTCTCAAAACAAAGTTAAAATGATAAACAATTGTACTCTATGAATGTCACCAATTACTCATGTTTGCTCTGTAATGTCATTTCCTCTGAATGTATGTGTCTGTATATATGTATTTTATATACGCTATCTATATATTTCACTAAACCACATAAGTGCTGAAATAATACCTATTTATTCCTCTTTCATTTTTAAAGAAGCATATACTCACTATTCTATTTTCAGTATAATTACCACAAATCAGGAAATTTAATATAAATATAATTCACTATAAATACACTAAGTTGGGCCTCCCTGGCGGTGCAGTGGGTTAAGCAATGCACTATGAAGCAAACCGCAGCCACTGCAGCAAGAGTTTGATCCCTGCCACCGACCAGGGAGGGAACCCACATGGTGAGGCAAACCTCTGCTGCCTTGCCCACTGCTCCCTCAGCAGTGTGTTTCAGTCCATCTGTATTTTCTGCTCCCTGCTGTATCTCTGGTGAATCCTCTCACTTCCCTGGACTCTGGCCTGTATCCCAGATCTAAAAATAAATCTTTAATAATAAATAAATAAACTAAGTGGGTCTAAGTTATACCCTAATATCACATTTTTTTTTCCTAATCCAAGAAAATTACCCAGGCAAGAATCATGATCATTTTGAATGGTACTCAGTATTTGTTTTATAAAATAATTCCCATTTTAAATCTTCCCTTGGACCTCTGCTCTCTCTGCCCCTCTCGGGTATATCTATCTTAGAGTCTTTATTCTCTCTTTTCTTTCCTAAATAAAATTTCAAGACAAAAAAAAATCTTCCCTTGATTATCCATGTTGTAATTTATGGTATAAATTTTTGATCCAATAGAGTAAATGTAAATGTTATTCCCATCATTCATACCAAGATAATATTAATTTGTCCCATGATTGGCAAGATTACTAAGAATTAGTCAGCCAATATATTTTCTCCACAGGTCTACATTATAAAATAACTTATCCACACTATTTAGTACTTCCTACTTCTACTTAAACAGCTTCTTCTATGCCAGCCTTGTGCTACCCAGTTCAGCATAGTATCAGTTACCTCATTAAAAGGTCTAATTCTTTTTAATGGTAAGTCATATTTTCAAAGCTATCATGTTTAACAAGATGTTTCATGATTTATTATTAAATCATGTATTTTATAATATTTCAATTATAATTTATTAGGGAGAATATATAATTTGGTGTACAAATTGATAAAGGGAAAGGTAGATTATTAAGATTCTTTAATCCTAATGCATCATTACTGACATCTTTTGGAGAGACAAATCTATTTGACCAAATTAACATTATTATCAGCACATGTCTTTGATAATGTACGGTAGTTTATTTGAAGGCAAATATATTACAATCCTAGAGTCTTATGAATTACCTTGTTCAAATATATTATTGTTCTCTTTATATATAAGAGATTCTGTTTCATTTAAGTTCACAAATTATAATTTCACTAATCTTATTGAATGTCTAGGTAGAGTGGCACATATCTCATATGAGATTTTGACATTAAGTTTTCAAAAATATTTTGGAAGACTTGAAATTCAATAAAGGCATATAACACAATATTATAATATAAAATGTATATAAGTGATTTTCATGACTGACAGTGATGACTGTCATTCTGTACATATAGTTAACACTACATGTTTAATTATAATTTCTATATATTATTACAAAATCTATGAATAGTATTTTTAAATTTAATTCACCTGTACATTTTTCATATCAAATATTTCCGTGATACATGCTTCCATTGCTGCATTCTACTAATTTGCATGCTTTTTATTATTTGGTTCATTACTCACCACTAGCTTGTGTACCATATTATTATAATGCTGAAGTGATTAAACGTAATACATTTACTTTTCTGTAACTTTTATTATTAAATTCCTAAATGGTATCTATCAGTTAATTCTATGTATTATTCGTCTTTCTATATCCCCTCCTCCTCCATCATCACCCCATCACCATTATCATTCTCAACTTCATCATCTTTCCTCTCTTCATAAGGGAAAAGAAGAAAGAGTCCTGACATGTTGTAACTGCAATAAAGTACCTACTGGGAAAGAGTCCCCAGTTCAACAATCAAGCCTGGACAACCTCAAATTCACCTTTACTATGGAGTGTCCAATTTAGCCTCCCAGTTTCTATCATTCTGGTTGCCATGTTTTAACATCCTTTAGTCAGACCTGGTATAAAACATGCTGCTACTTTCAGTTCATTGCTACCACTGCTACATAGCAAATACCACTTCATGCAAAGTGAGTTCACAAAGCTTAAGTAGAAACTGATTACAAAGTAAGTAATTTCTAGCTTACACGTCTAATCCCAGTGTACTTACAGCTTGAGTTATCTACCCTCTAGTGTAAAGAAGCTGACTTCACAGGATGTTTACCTGTATTTTTTGCTTCCCAGATCCAAATAATTCCATATAGCAACAGCTATCCCAAACTTACTACTTTGTAATTCCAGCTTGTGGCTCCAGAATTATTTGTTTGCTCTAGAGTAACATGTAGAATGAGGTAGGACTACACCACCCAGTCCAGGGACATGTCTTTGCACACACAGTTGTCACACACTAAGAGTATTTTGCATTTTCAACACCACAGCTCTGAGACACAAAATGGTGTGTATCAGACATGACTTTCTCCACAAGGCCAATACAAGTTTTAGAGCTATACACTCCAAGCTAGTAGGAGATCAATCCCTTAAAGGCAATATGAATATAGAGTAATTCATAGGTCCTGAGATTTATTTATGCTTATAAAGTAATTTGCAAATAAATATTGTGGAATTTATTGTTTCACCCTATGAAGATACCAGGTTTAGTAATAGAATAGCAGCTCCTGAAGCTTGAAAATGCATAAGGCTCCTTCAAAATATGAGTGTGGTCCCACTGTGCAGTCACTAGTCTCACTGTGTGCACCTGAAGGGGACTGAGAGGACACTAAGGGCTCCCCCCTGGGGGTGTTCCTGTATGTCCACAGATACCGCAGAAAGGAAGGAGACAGCCTGCTTGTTCCTCTCTAAACAGCACTGAAAGACTTTAACATTCTTCATATTTTCATTCATTATTAGGAAAACTGACATATAAAAGCTGTCATAGATTTATGACCGGATGAGCCTGGAGGTAATACATATAAGGACATCATCACATAATCACTCATCACCATCTCCATCATCTCAGTTTCCTGTCATCAACAGGGTCATTTTCTACTCTCCCTAGAATAGGCAAACATGAGGAGGTCTGTCAGGAATAAATTAAATAAGAATGAACAACAAAAACAGTAAAGGACATACAAACTATAAAGGTCTAAAAAATCCCCATGGTACAATAAACCATGAGCTGGGGTTTGATACCAAAGATCCATCTTTGAACTGATCCTTTGAGTGGTCACAGAGGTCCCAATTTGGATGCCATGTCTCTAGGACAGTTACTGAAGTTCTAGGTGAAACAAGGTGCTCAAGGATGTGTGCTATGCATGAATAATATATTCTTATATACAGATACACACACATATATACAAACAAATAAGGATAGATATCACATTGCATTTCACAGTGTCCACAAGATTTTCAACCATCTCATGTCGTAACCTGGCAGAGATATCAACATAGCACACCTGAACTTACAAGCTGAAGTTAATAAATTTAAGTTTCATTATAGGCTCACCCACCATAAACCTATTCTAAACTTACTTCTATCATTGACCAACATGTGACTTACACTTTGCTACAAAAACTTTACAATTAGAATTTATTTCTGAATACTGCTTTCTTTCATAAAGTGCACAGTAATACAGGTAATTAAAGACATTATTTCTCTCAGATATTGCTGAATATGTTTGAAGATATGAACCATAGCCTAACTTTAAAAAGTGGCAACACAAAAATGAACTAGTCTTACACCTGCTTTGAAGGGATGCTTATGAGGGAGTTTCAGGGAAATTGTTTTGATGATAAATTCCTTAATTGGAAAGTAAAATAATAAATAACCTAATAAAACCCTTGAAGGCACATGGAACAACATTTTTGAACTTTTCAAAACTATTCACATAAGGGAAACTTTATTTAGGAGAGCAGTGACCTCTTAGTAAGAATGTCAGAAAAAATTAGAGAACAGTCCTAGATTCTATAAACATGTTTGTATTATCAAGGTTTATATAAATATGTATCAAGTTAGTCACATTTTCTCTACAACTATAAAATCTGTATTACAGAGTTAAAAGAGAATAATTACCTCTTATAGTTCAGATTAATATCTGAATAAGCTCTTCCATTACTATTACATCATTCTATTTAAGTATTTAAAAAATAATTGTGATGGTAGGTTAAAACTAATAAGTAATGCAGCACAAAAATAGCAAAGGCAATGTTAAGATAGCCTAAATAAAACTTCCCCGCCGAACAGAATTCTTACAGTAATAGCGGTTCAGAAATAGAGGTTTGTGGGTCAGTCAGTGCCATTCTACCCTTAGCAACTGGAACTGGAGCTGGGAGCTAATATTCACTGCAATTCTAGGCAGCGGTATGGACATTCACTCTTCCTATATTGTTACAGGGAAATTTTTAAATATCTTTAATTTCCAAGTTTAGTAATCACAGTAATCCCTGTGTGTAATAATAAGGTGTGCTAACAGGGAAGTTTCAATAAGATGTTAACTATGTGACAACCTTACTTCTTACATATTTCTACAGAAGCCTTCCCTGCTACAGTTACTACAATTTTCCTTTCTAATAACTGAGGTTGGTCTAGCAATGTCTTATCTGTGTTAGATCATAAAAGCTTCTTTGATTCCTTTAGCCATTTCAAGGCTTTATCCTGAGGAATATCTTGCATATGAGGTTTCTCATCCTTCTAGATTCCTTCTCAAATAATATATTAGAATCATATGATGAGAAATTTGTCAAAATACCAGAACCTCCCACCCACCCCCACACACCTCAGGGGACAGAAGTTTCCAGAGCTGAGGTAGGAGTAAAATCTGGAGATTTATTCATTTATCTGTATACACAATCTTGTCGGAGGGAATTCAATATGTTTCAGCAGGAATGAGATTCACTCTACAAGGCATATTGGTTTCTGCAGCCACCCTGCTCTACTCCAACTCCCTTGACTGAAAACCATCTCATGTGCAAATAAATCTACTTTACATTAGGAAATGGCATCTCTAAATCACATACGGATTATGTGGAATAAAACAACATTACCTCAAAAAAATTCAACAAAACAAGATGTCAATGCTGAATACTTCTCAAGAATCTCCTTTCATGAAGACTCTTTAGAGGGGAGGGACAAGTCTAAGATCTTGTGGCAGGCATCTAAGGTGAAATCTCAGGTGCGGAGCATTTTTACAATTGATGATGGTTTTACAATAGATCTAAATTATACCTCAAGGAGTAGAGGTTTATTCAGAATCAACTAAAAACTACAATTCCCAGAAGTAAAATTTGACATATCTTTCTTCCTTCTTTCTGACGTAGGAAGAAAAGATCCCTGTCTCCTCTCTCTGGAGGAAAGTAAAGATTCTGCCTGCGTTTCCCTTGAGGATTATTCCAGTCATATCACATATTGGCATCACACTGTATCCACATTTTCAGTGTCTCGAGGGCATGAACCTGAGAGGGATGTCACAAATTAGAGTGTACACATTTTTAAAATTATTTTTATATATGTCCCCATGAGTACATATGACAAGCTGTGGCTTTCTAGAATTTGTTTGTTTTGCAAAGCTCTGAAGGTGCAGATTCTCCAAACCAAGATATATATTTCTCTGAAGTTGGGCAGAATGAATGCAAATGACTGATAATATCCATAAACAGTATAACTGAGACTCATAATGTTTACAAAAATATACCTAGCCATATGGACTATATATTTTTAATAAAACTGTTTTATTTTAGTGATCAACAGACTGAACTTTTAGTATAGGAAGTCAATATTTCATTTGTGATCATGGGACCCTTGAGAACTCCAGAAAGTGCCTGTGATTCAGAATTTCTCTTAAAATCTATAATATTCAACTTTAATCACACTTTTTCTATCTTCAGTATCAGTGAAGTTTTCCAAAACCTACAGCCAATGATGCTTTAACAGATTCTACGCAGACATAATTACAAATTCTAATGATTTTCCAAGATATGCATATACAAAATTTACAAAAAAGTAAAACAAAATTATATTTTCACATTGTATCTTAGAGGCAAGTAAAAACATGGTTTACATATATTATGATATAGTGGTTTTCTAAAGTAAATCAATTTTTGAAGTGTTATTTTAATTTCCTTTTTCCATCTTTATAATTTACATATTAAATGTTCGCATATTTGGGGAATGTAATGTAATAATTTGAAATGTATACACTGTGGAAAGATTAGTCTTCCTTAGATTGATCCCCTTTTCTGCACTGCTCTCTTGAAGGCAGCCTTCACCTGAGCATTCCTCAGGCTATAGACAAAGGGATTCAGCAATGGGTTAAAGAGGGTGTAAAACAGGGAAAGGATTTTCTTCTGCTCATCTTGATGACCATTGTCTGGGACCAAGTAAGTCATCATGCCAATGCTAAAGTAGAATCCAACTACACAAAGGTGGGAGGAGCATGTAGAGAAGGCCTTTTTGCAGTCCTTTTCTGACTTGATCTTCAGGATGGCCAAGAGGATGCGCATGTAGGAGAACAACATCAAGGAAAGGGCCCCAATATGATAAATGCACAAGAAGCAAGAGCAAAAATTTTATTGAGCCAAGCATCCCCACAGGCCACTCTTAGGACAGCTAGGACTTCACAGAAGATGTGGTTTACCATCTGCACCCCACAGTAGGGCAATCTTAGATAGAGAATAATATTTACTAGATCCAGGGTAAAACCATATGTCCAGGAAATGCTGGTCAGGACTGTGCATAGTCTCTAGTTCATGATGACAGTGTACTGGAGAGGATGGCAGATGGCCACATACCTGTCATAGGACATCACCATCAAAATTGTGCACTCTATAATAGCAAATGAAGGATATAAAATCATTTGCATAGTGCATGAGATAAAGGAGATCATTTTTTTGTGTTTCACTAGGTTCTCCATTATGTTGGGCAAACTGCTAGATGCATAGGACATGTCAATGACTGCCAGATGTGAAAGGAAGAAGTACATGGGGGTGTGCAGTCTGACATCCAGCCAGATGAGCCCCAAGATCATGCCATTTGCCAGCAGGTTGGAGACATACAACAGGCAGAAGATACAAAAGAGGAACACTTTTATTTCTGCATTGACCTGGAATCCCACCAAGATGAATTCTCGGACCCATGATTGATTGTCCCCCATCCTTAATGATAGGTTGTCCAGGACTGAAATGTGATAGAAAGGCCAGAGCTGGAAATTAATGAAAACTGGCGTTATTTATCTTGAACTGAGCTCCGAAGTAATTTGTAAACTTATTACAACTAGACTGAATTTTTTCACAGTGTATGTTTGTTGTTTTGTTTTTATCTATTAATTATGAAGTAGTTAAATTTAATACAAGTATCAATAATATAAAGGGATATGCCATATACACATTATTTTTTCAACTAATCTGAAATATTGATTTTAGACTTTCTTCTATGATTTTGATATTATGAAGAGTACAGAACAATTGTTTTCTAGAATATCTTCAGTTTAGGTTTTCCAAGGACTTCCTAGTTTGAGATGAGTTTAGAAAGTAATCAGGCTTTCATCAACTTGGTAGAAATTCTATATGCCTTCAGAGAACAGGATGACAGATTCAAAATGCTATAGGATAAGTACTGCCAGACAATACTTTGTAACTCTCACTTGAACATGAAATAGAAATAAAGGAATTTTGACAAACAAAAGCTAAATGAATTTGACAATACTATTCCTCCCTATAGAAAATGTTGACAGGACCTCTCCTATGAAAACCAAAAAGAAGGTCCTCCCTGGTGGTGCAGCAGGTTGGGCACCATACTGTGAAGCTTCTGAGGCACAGTAGTACATGAATTTGATCCCCACATGGCTCAGCAGACCTCTCCTGCCTCACTGCTGCTCGCCTCAGCAGTGTGTTTCTGTTGATCTGCCTGTTCTGCTCCCCACTCTGTCACTGGTGAATCATTTTACCTCCCTTACCTCTGGTCTGTACCCCAGCTCTTGTATGCTTAAATAAATAAATCTTAAAAAAAAAGAAAAATGTCCATGAAAAAACTAACAAGTAAATAACTAGATAGAACCAAAGAACTATGGAAGTAGAAGTCCTCATATATCAATAATGCCCCTTAATACAAATGGACTAAAATCACCAAACAAAAGGCACAGAATGGTCAGATACATTAAAAGGCAATCCCAACTTTATTTTGCATATATGAGATTCATGCTATATAGATATACACAGAACTAAACTGAAGTGATGGAAACTATTACTCCCAGCCAATGCAATATTTTAAAAGGCAGGAGCCATTATACACACATCAGAAAATACAGACTTAAACCCAAAAAATAGATAGCTGAGACAAAGATGGACATTAGATAATAATAAAGAAGAAACACAATAGCTAGACAAAACAATCATCAATATTATGTACCCAAAATAGTAGTACTAAATATGTAAAGCAAATATTAACAGACCTACAAAAAGGACATTGACAATAAAGATCTTTAACAGACCTACAAAAAGGACATTGACAGTAAAGATCTTTAACAGACCTACAAAAAGGACATTGACAGTAAAGATCTTTAATACCCATCCACACACACACAGCAATGAACTAGTCATCAGGACAGAAAATCACCAAAGAAGCAATGGCCTTTAATGATGAATTGGATGAAATGAACTTATTAGACCATGCCATCTCCAAAAAGAAGAAAATAAATTCTTGTTGAGTACTCACAGAACAGTCTCAGTAACAGACTATATGTAGGGACACAAAACAAATCTCAACAAATTTATGAAGATTGAATTCATATCAAGTATACTTTTCAGACCATAATGGTATGAGACTTGAAATCAGCCACAAGAAGAAAGGGGAGAAACCACAAATTTTTGGAGAATAAACATCATGCCACTGAAACAAACTACTGGATCAAAGAGGAAACCAAAAGTGAAAGAAAAATCAAGGAATAAATTAAAATAAAGGTATGACTTATAAGAACCTGGAGGATGCAGCCAAAGCTATACTAAAGGAAAGTTTATAGCAATACAGCTCTACCCCAGGAAACAAGAAGCGTCACAAATAAAAAGTCTAAGCTATCTGAGTTAAAAAGAAACAAAGAAAAATCAAGTGAAAAGTCATCAGAGGTAAAGAAATAACAATAGTTAGAGCAGAAATAACAGAGAGAAAAAAACAGAGATTAAAAGCAATCCAAAAGATAACAAAATGAAGAGTTGGTTTTTTACAAAGAATAACAAATTAGACTAACTTATCCAGACTCACAAAAAGAAGAGAAAGAAAATAAAAATAAAATCAGAAATTACAGAAAAGAAGTTACAAAAGATGTTACAGAAGTACAAATAATCATGAGAGTATCAAAGTTATATGACAACAAGCTGGAGGAAATGGGAAAATTCTTAGGAAAAAAAAATCATGGTTGAATGGGATTTATTCCATCAATACAAGGATGGTTCAACATATGGCAATCCATGAATGTGATAAAGCACATCAAACAAAAGTAATGAGGAAAATCATATGATCATCTCAATAAAAAAACAGAAAAGCATATAACAAGATTCACCATTCTTTTAAGATAAAAATCCTCAATCTGGTACAGGAAGAAATTACCTCATAATAATAAAGGACATAAATGACAAGATCACAGCCAACATCATACTCAGTGGCAAAAACTGAAATTTTCTCTTTAAGATCAGGAACAAGACAAGGATGTCCACTCTCACAACTATTACTCAATAGACTATTGCAAATCCTAGCAAAACTAATTAGACAAGAAAAGAATATAAAAGATACACAAATTGGAAAAGAAATAACATATATGATCATTTAGTGAACCCTAATTTTGAAGCAGTATTTGAATTTATTTGACCTTTAATGGTATTTATTATGATTGTTCCAACATTTCTTTTTTAAAATTTTTTTCTAATTTTCATTCACAGAATTTTTTTTAAACTTTATTTTTTAAAAGATTTTATTTATGTATGTATACAAGAATTGAGGTACAGGCCAGAGTTGTGTGTGGAGGGGTGAGAGAACAGTTCTCTGTTCTACTAAGTTAACATTTGTATTTAAAAAAAAATGATCTCATCAATATATAGTAATTTATTTTTAGGCAAAAGCATTTGTATAATTTCAAATCTTACTATGTTGTAAATATTTTTCTTGCTTTTCTATATATTCAGATAGCCATAGGCTGTTGGAAATTTTAGTTTTATGGATTATCATTTTAATAGTTTGATATCAAGTTTTCAGAAATTCTTAGAAGAGTAATGAAATTTGATCAAAGGTTAAATGTAAAACATGGCTGAAAGTGAGTACTGTCAATTTTGTATCTATAGTGTTCTATTATATACTGTAAATATATTTTCATGTATGTAAGTATAGATGGCTCTTGATTATGATGGCTCAACACTGTTTACCTGAATGTGGCAGAAAAGCATAGGTATTTAGTGGAAACGATACATCAAATTTTGAATTTTTCACTGTCAGTACAGTATTATAAGAGATATTACAAGAGATAGTCAACAATTTACTATACATAAGCTTTTTTGTCTAATGATTTTGCCAAACTGTAGGCTAAAGTAAGTGTTCTGTGAATGCTTAAGGTAGACCAGTCTCAGCTAAGATGACAGGTTAGGTGTATGAAATGCCATTTCACCTTATATTTTATATTTTCAACTTACTATAGATTTATTGGGACATAGTACCATCCTAAGTTAAGGCTGCAATTATATATATATATGTATATATATATAGTATTGTTAATGCTTCTTTCAATACACTCCTATCATCTAAATTTTCTACATGATTCTATTTTTCTGCAGCATACTTTACATGAAACATACTTTATAATTGTATTCTAACATTTTAATTGACTTGGCATATTCCTTTTTGATATGTTGTGTGTAATATAATAATGATTAAATTTATGTATTTATTTTTGTCTATGTCTTACTATTTTCTCATAGTAAATTTCTAGGTGTTGGACCCATCAGGCAGATCTAATGATTAACCAATCAATGGGTCAATCCACCACATAAGATCTAGTTCACTGGGGAAAAATCATCTGGTGGAAAGAATCTATTTAACAATCATGACTCTAATCTTAGAATGACCTTTCCTGTAAAGTTGTCCCACTTTAGCCTGTCGCCTTTTATCATACTGACACCCACATTTTAAGATAATTTAGTCAAACCTCCTAAAAATGTGCACTCCCTTTGGTTCCTTGTTATCCTAGCCTCATATTAAAACCAAGAAATAACAAAAATGTTTACTGGAAGGTGAGGCTCACGGGCTTAAGAATCATCCAACTACAATGTAAATAGATTCTATTTTGTTAGGATAAATCTATCTTGGTCTACTTATAACCTTGAGTGATCTTCCCTCTAAGCTGAAGGAGCTGTTTAAAGTTTTATGAGACATTCTGCATGAATTTTGTACTGCCCACAAACCAAATGGCTCCACGTGGAAGCAATAATCTTACCAACACTCACAATTCAGGATTTTCCTCATAGACATTTTCTCACATATTAATATCAAACAATACATTTATCAATTTTGCATGAAATCAACCCTTAATTCCAGTTTGTCATCCAAGAGCTACTCCTGTTCCTAGATGAACAACATCTCGATGATTGATGTCCTACACCACCCACCACACTGACATGCCTTTATTCATCAGGCATCACAAACCAAAGCATATTTTAATATAAACAGTAACAGAGCACTCACATTCAAAATGTGACATATGTGATTATATTTTTATCACTCATAAGCAAAAAATGTTGCCTCCAAAACTGAAATATTCCTAGGTAATATGAGAAAAACCTCTTAAGATAAATGATGGATATTTTAGTGTTTTTGTTTTTGTTTTTTGCATAGAAGATCTGGGGTGCAATCCAGAGGTACAGGGGTGAGAGGATTCACCAGTGACAGAGTGGGGTGCAGAACAGGCAGATATACTGAAATACACTGCTGAGGGCAGATTTATTTTTTGTGTGCATAGGATCACTATTACCATAGATTTATATGGAAAAATTTTGAACAAATATACACATTTATATGCACCCACACGTTCTTTTTCTTATCCATTCATCTATCTGTGGACACTGAGGTTATGTCCATATTTTGGCTCTTGATAGTAAAGCTAATAAACATGGGTGGGAAATATCTCTATGAAATGCAGATTTCACCTCCTTCTGAGATATAAAATAATATATAATATATAGAATATTCATATATACATACATACTATATGTGACTATCTGGGTCTTATGGTAGCTCTACTTGTTTTTTTCAATGAAGTTCCATACAATTTTCCATTAGGTTGTATCAGTTTACATGCCGACTACAGTGTTCAAGGATTCTCTTGCTTCACACACCATGGAAAACACATGTCATCTGTGTCTTTTTGATAATAGCCATCCTAAAGGTGTGAGGTGATATTTCATTGTGACTTTGATTTCCCTGATGAGTACTGAGGTTAACACCATTTCATAGACCTGTTGACCATTTATTTGTATTCTTTGAAAAACTGTCAGTTAGTCTTTTGCCCAGTTTTAAATCAACTTTGTTAGATTTATGTTGTAAGTAGCAGCTGTTTATTTTATATTCTGGATGTGAATCTCTCTCATCAGATGTGCTTTGTAACTTGTTCTCACCCTCAGGATGAAGAATTTTGGAGTTTGAATTTTTGCCAACTAACAGATCTTCATTTCCTTAAGTGGATTTGCATATGTAGCTTGTGCTTAGATTTGTCTGTTTCCTTGTAGTTTATATGACTTTGTGAACTTTAGTTGACACAGAATTTTGAGGAAACATCTTTCAATATTTACCACCTGACTTAATAAAGTAGAAGACCAAAAATCAGAGAATTGAAGGGATCTCCCCAATCTTTTAGGGGGAAGCAGTTTCTCTGAGCAAGTGCAGTATTATCTGAGTAGATGGTTTTCACACATCTCAGAGCCTTTGAGCACTAGCTCTCCATGATTTTGTCTAATATGAATTAATCCCCAGAGCTATCAAAACTGGATACTCAATTTTCCTTATAGCAGTCATGCTGACCTGTCATCTACACTGCCACTCTCAGTGCTATTAATCAGGCAAGTCTCATTCCATCTCCTGAAAACCCAGAAAGTTGTAGACATCACCTACTCTTCTCTTTGACCCTTGAAGAAGATGGGAATTTTATCCTGATCAGGCCACACTGGACAAGAGCAGCAGGTAAAGTGCCAGCATTTCCCTAAGCACTTCACTGTCTCTCTTGGCTTTGCTGTTGCCTGGAGTACTGCAATCTCTTAACTGGTTTCTGATGTTCTAACAAAGCCAATCTGGTGTATATTTTGTCTCCATAAAGGAATAAGAGCTGAGGAATTCCTATTTAGCCATCCAGCTGATAATATTCTTGGATCCATTCTAGGGGATTTTCTTGTGTTTCATTGCACAAGTGAACATATCTGTGAGAAAAATGCATAAATTTTATCTTCTTTTATACTGCCCTCTTTTTCTGCACTGCTCTGTTGAAAGCAGCCTTCACTTGGGCATTCCTCAGACTGTAGATGAGGGGGTTCAGCAATGGATTGAACAGGGTGTAAAACAGGGAAAGGATTTTCTTCTGCTCGTCTCGATGACCATTGTCTGGGACAACATACACCATGATGGCTATGCCAAAGTAGAATCCAACCACACACAGGTGGGAAGAGCAGGTGGAGAAGGCCTTCCTGCGGCCCTCTTTTGACTTGATCTTCAGGATGGCCAAGAGGATGCGCATGTAGGAGACCACTATCAAGGAAACAGGACCCAGTAAAAAGAGCACGCCACCTCCAAAAACCAACATTTTGTTGACCCAGGTGTCCTCACAGGCCACTTTGAGAACAGCTAGAATTTCACAGAAGAAGCTGTTTACCTTCTTGATCCCACAGTAGGGTAATCTCAAAAAGAGTACAAGGTCTCCTAAGGCCAGCAAAATGCCACATATCCAGGAAGTGATGGCCAAAACTGTACACACTCTCCAGTTCATGATGACAGTGTACTGGAGAGGATGGCAGATGGCCACATACCTATCATAGGACATTGACACCAAAATCATGCACTCTGTTACAGCAAAAGCCAAGTACAAAAACATCTGCATAGCACAGGTGGCAAGGGAGATTGTTTTTTTGTGTTTCACTAGGTTTTCCAGCATTTTGGGGGAATTGCTGGTGGCATAGGACATGTCAATGACGGCCAGATGAGAAAGGAAGAAGTACATGGGGGTGTGCAGTCTGACATCCAGCCAGATGAGCCCCAAGATCATGCCATTTGCCAGCAGGTTGGAGACATACAATGGGCAGAAGACACAGAAGAGAAGCACTTCCATGTCTTTACTGAGCGGGAATCCCGCCAGGATGAATTCTGGGACCCATGATTGGTTGTCCCCCATACTAATTCCTTGGTCCAGGACTGAAATGTGATAGAAAGGCCAGATCTGGAGGTCAATGAAAACTAGAGTTAATTATTTAACATAGGCTCAGAAGAAGCTACAAGCCAATTCCCGGATGACCTTGTTTATCTGCCCATGTTTCTTTGCTTTTTGTTTTCTCTTTTATTATGAAGTAATTAAGTTTTCAGATAGATATCACCAATTGCAAACAATACTATTTTACTTTCAAATTATATA
This sequence comes from Galemys pyrenaicus, assembly GCA_019455555.1. Classification (NCBI taxonomy): domain Eukaryota; kingdom Metazoa; phylum Chordata; class Mammalia; order Eulipotyphla; family Talpidae; genus Galemys; species Galemys pyrenaicus. The sequence continues at coordinate 17,871 of JAGFMF010011695.1, forward strand.
TAATATAATAAAAATTTTTTTCAACGTTACTTTATTATTTGTCTCATATATGTGTTTTTTTTAATGGACCATTATAAAATTTTTCAGACCACTTAATTGCAACCATACTTCCAATTACTCTCCTTTATTTCATTAATTTCTTACATGGAGGTTCTCAGTTAACTCTAACAAATTCTAAAAAACATCAAGAAATAAGAAAGTATCCAAAAGACAACCTAATCGTCCATCTTCCATCTCAAAGAACTATAAAAGAACACCAAAAAGGCCCAAAAGCTAGTAGAAGGAAATAATAAAAAACCAAGAAAATATAAACAAAATAGAAATAAATAAGACAATCCAAAACATCAATGTAAACAAAAGCTGGTTCTTTGAAAACAAACATAATGGACAAATCTCCTCACCCACACTCACAAAGAAAGAATATGATAAGAAATATATAGGATCATAAATGAAAGATGAGAAATTACAACAGATACAGCAGGAGTCCAGAGGATAATCAGAAATGAACTGTGAACATTTATATGCAAACAAGTTCAACAATGTAGATGAGATTGGACAAAGTCTTATAACTATACAATCACCAAAAGCTAACCAAAGAAGAGATAGAAAACCTAAACAAACCAATTACAAGTAGCAAAATTGAAACAGTAATCAAAATCCTCCCTAAAAACAAAAGCCCATGTTCAGATGGTTTCACAAATAAGGTCTATCAAACATCCAAAGATGAACCAGTGCCTATCCTACAAAACCACTTTCAAAAAAATTGAGAAAGAAGGAATACTACCAAATACATTTTATAATGTCAATATTACATTATAACAAAACCAAACAAAGATAACACACACACACAAATTACAGACCAATTGCCCAACTAAACAGAGATGCAAAAATCCCTAGCAAAAACAAACCCCTAGCAAACCAAATCCAACAATGCATCCAAAATGCATGGCTAGTGTACCATGACCAAGTGGGATTTATTCCAGGGACACAAGGATAGTTCAACATCTGAAAATCTATTCATGTAATTCACCACAGAAAGAAAAATGAAAACCATATGATGATATAAATAGATCTAAGAAAGCATCTGAAAAGTTCAATATCCATTTATGATACAAATTCTTGGAATAAAATGAAGATACCTTAACATATTAAAAGCCATATAGGACAAGCCTACAGTCAATACCATTTATAATGGTGAGAAACAAGATGTCTACTCTTACTATTGCTTTTCAATATAAACTGTAAGTCCCAGATAGACAATTAGGCAAAAGAAAGATGTACAAGGAATACAAATATGGAAAGAAGAACTAAAACTATCATTATTTTCAGGTAATATGATAATATACATATAGAAAACCCTAAAAATTCCAGAGAGAAACTAGTTTAACAGTCCTACAAGCTAATGGACCAAAAAAGAAAGCAGGAACAGCCATACTTACATCAGACAAGATAGACTTCAAAATAAAAAGGTAAAGAAAGACAAAGATGGATACTATATAATGGTCAAGGGCACAATACATCAAGAAGACATAACACTCATCAACATATATGCTCCAAACAAAGGAGCACCAAAATATGTCAGACAATTACTATCAGTCCTGAAAGAAAACATTAAAGAAAGCACCTATATAGTAGGAGACTTCAATACCCCACTCCCACCAATGGACAGATCAACACGACAAAAAAACAAAAACAAAAAACAAAAAAAACAGACCAGAGCCCTCAATAAAGACCTAGAAATCATGAGTTTAATGGACATCTATAGGATTAGTCACCCCAAAAAGTCAGAGTACACTTTTTTCTCAAGTGCACACAGATAATACTCCAGAATCGATCACATACTGGGCCACAGGACCAACATAAACAGATACAGCAAGATCAGAATCATCCCAATTATATTCACTGATCACAAAGGTATCAAATTAGAAGTAAACCATGAAAAGAAAAGAAACCCACCCACATCATAGAGATTGAAACCCACACTACTGGAAAAACAGTGAATTATAGAGGAGATCACAGAGGAAATTAAAAAATATTTTGAATTGAATAACAATGAGGACACCTCATTCCAAAATGTATGGGAAGCAGCAAAAGCAGTTCTAAGACAGAAGTTCATAGCAATACAGGCTCATATCAACAAACAAGAAAACACTCAAAGAAACGATCTAATCTTGCGTCTCAATATCCTAGAAAAAGAGCAACAAAAGGATCCAAAAAACACAGAAGAAAAGAAATCATAAAAATTAAAGTAGAAATAAATGAAATAGAAATCAAAAAAACAATACAAAAGATCAATGAAACCAAATGTTGGTTCTTTGAAAAAATAAACAAAATAGATAAACCTCTAGCCAGACTAACAAAGAATGAGAGAAAACACAAATAAACAGGATCACAAAGAGAAGAAATTACAACAGATGCAAAAGAGATTAAAAGAATATTTAGACAATACTATGAACAGCTATATGCAAACAAGTTTAACAATTTAGAAGAAATGGGCCAGTTCTTAGAATGATATAACCATCCAAGTTAAGCAAAGAAGAAATAGAACACTTAAACAGACCAATCATAAGTAGTGAAATTGAAGCAGTGATTAAAACACTCCCTAAAAACAATAGCCTGGGACCAGACAGCTTCACAAATGAATTCTACCAAACATTCAGAAACGTGCTAGTACCATCCTATACAAACTCTTTCAAAAAACCAAGAAGGAACACTGCCAAATATGTTCTATGAAGCCAACATTAATACCAAAACCAAACAAAGACAGCCCAAAAAAGGAGAACTACAGACCACTCTCACTAATGAACACAGATGCAAAAATCCTCAACTAAATTCTTGCCAACAGAATCCAACAATGCATTAAAAGGATAATACACGACGATCAAGTAGGATTTATCCCAGAAGCTCAAGGATGGTATTCATTCAATACATCAAATAATCAATCAATGTAATCCATCATATAAACAAAAAGGAGAACAAAAACCATATGATCATATCAATTGATGCAGAAAAGGCATTTGACAAGGTTCAACATCCATTCATGATGATAAAGGCTCTCGAAAGCCTTGGAATAGAAGGATCATACCTCAACATGATAAAAGCTATATACAAAAAACCTACAGCCAATATCATCCTAAATGGTGAAAAACTGAGAGCATCCCCCTTAAGATCAGGAACAAGACAAGGATGCCCACTCTCTCCACTGCTAGTCAACATAATACTGGAAGTCCTAGCCAGAGCAATAAGATAGGAAAAGGATACCAAAAGGGAATCCAAATAGGGAAGGAGGAAGTAAAACTATCATTATTTGCAGATGACATGATAATATACTTGGAAAATCCTAAAAGCTCTACAGAAAATCTAATTAAAACAATCAACCAGTCTAGTAAAGTAGCAGATTACAAAATAAATGCACAAAAGTCAGTAGCCTTCCTATACACAAACAACCAGTCTGAAGAAGAGAAATCAAGAAAAATATACCCTTTACAATTGACACCAAGAAAATCAAATACTTGGGAATCAACCTAACAAAAGAAACAAAAGACTTATACAGGGAAAATTATAAAACACTGTTAAAAGAAATAGAAGAGGACACAAAGAAATGGAAAGATATCCCCTGTTCTTGGATAGGAAGAATCAACATTATCAAAATGCTTTCCTACCAAAAATGACATGCCAGATTCATGTAATTTAAAAATACAGAGTTCCTATAGGGTACACATGAACAAACTGAGAAATATGGCCCATGTTTACCTACAGAGAAAATGGCAACACAAAAATTAATTAATGTCGTATATGGCTTAATGTCTCACCTGCTTTGAAGTAAAGCTGGTAACAAAGTCTCAAGGAAAATTGCTTTCTCTTAGTTTATAAGAAAGTAAAATAACTTAAGCAGAAATATTGAAGACAAAGGTAACAGCGTTTTTTGACTTTTGCAAAATACCAGGCTAAAGGCGGCATCAGCTAAGCAGGCAGTGGTTCTTAGGAACTATGACACAAAGATGTGAGAGACAGACCTAGGATCCTGTGTTTCTAGAAGCACAAGTGTATGTGGGAGTGTTTATAGGAACTGACATTAGTGCAAGTTCAGTTCTACAGAATCTGTTATAGCTCAGTAAATTGTGGGTACATTTTGACTATATGTTTATTATTTTGGTATCTGAATTAATAAACCTTTTGGTCTTCATCTCCATTATCAAAATTTTCAATTCGCTTTACATATAGTTTCAAGAATAGTGATGAATGATTAAATCTCTCAGGTGATGCAGCACTGAGGTAGAAAAGACAATGTTATAACTACCTACATAAAATTTCCTTTCCCCCAAAGAGTCAATAAAATAAACAGCAGACTGGGAATCAGAGGGTTAAGTGTCCTGTGGAGAGTTCGCTGCTCCCTGGCACTCCTGTGACTGGATTGGGGGCACAATAATACTTCTGCTGCTTCAGTCAATGCTATTAACTCCCTCCCATCCAATTATGGTGCAAGGACAGATACTTCTATCAAATACTAATATCTGAGTCTAACAATAATCAAGATTGGGGGATACCCTAAAAATGTTTCAATAAAAAATAACTCTCTGGTACACTTACCTCTACCACTGTTTCACGAAAATCAGGAAAAGACTGACTACTACAAGGATTTTCTCATTTGAAGTATCAGAGGTGTCTCTGATTGATATTTATTTAGGCAAGTGATGCAGAAAGGTCTTTTATTCTTTTGGTTAAATCAGAATCTTTCTACAAGGCATCCTGGCTACACATATTTTAATAACCATAGGTCCCTTCTTCTCATAGAGCTGTGCCAGCTGAGATGGGCACCACCCATCCTTGTTGGGAAATACTGATGGTGAGGAAGATGCTGAGATATCAGAATCTCCCTTCACAGCACACCAGGTAGAAATGCCTGGTCTCTGATCAGGGGCAGGTGGCATCTACATTTCTGTCCTGTCTGCCTGGAGCACAGATAGTAGATAAGTCAACAAAGTCATTTCCCTTTCATGGCCATGTTGCTACCTGCTACCAGTGTCTCCTACTGCAGGACCTGGACAGAGAACCACCTCTCAGTGCCAGTGAATCTCTTCTGCATATACAGGCATACACACTGGATATGTTCAATCTACTTTCATCTATGATAAACCTCATAGAGAAGAATTACTCATCATAAGATACTCTAGTAAATTCCAGAAAAATAATCCCATATTTTAGGATCATTTATTACCTTGCTAACAGTATTGCAACAAAAGGTGAAACTCTTAATTAACCCCCCAGCAATAGATGTTTTATTTAGAATCACAAGAGAACTCAAATTGCCAGAGGGAATGAGACATTGAATGTCTCTATTCCTCCCTAAGGCAGGAAAAAAAACACATCCCTGAATCTTCTCTCTGGAGAAGAGCAAAAATTTTATTGATTGTGCCTGCAAGAAAGTTCTAGGGAAAAGGCAGGTCACATGCTAAAATCATACTCCACATACACAGATTTTTAACTAGCTCAACAGTGAGAGTCCCTAAGGGAAATCTCAGAAATTACAGTATTCAAGTCCCTAAAATTATTAGTGTCATCAGTTCATGCTCCTCTTCATTCCCCTGAAGGTATATGAGATGCTGGGACTTTGTGGTTGTTGAAAGAGCCCATGAACCTGTTAAGCAGAGCTGGAAAGAACAGTCCCAAGCTGGTATCAGGCAATTACAAAGCAGAGGCCAGGGTTGAAATGGGGATCATGCTGGAGGAGACTGGTGTTATTTAAATAGACTGGGGTCACTAAAATTCTTAGAGGTCAGAATCCTGGAAAGAAACCGCAACAGGGTGTGATGGACACAAATAAGGGAGGAATATAAAACCATACATGATAATTGTTCCCTTTTTTGAGTCACATAAAGTGTCAAGTGTTTAACATGGACTAAGCATTTTTCATCTCATTAACCTCGTGAACAGCCTTGGTAACTAAAGTTTAAATAAACTTTAAACTTTTTTTATATATTTTTATTAATATAAAATATTTTTTAAAAATTTACATATACTTGCCATCAATTGTAATCCCCATGTATTCCCCATCACCATCTCACCAGTGCACCAT
>JAGFMF010011695.1:24158-81500 GCA_019455555.1 Galemys pyrenaicus
ATGAGTCTAGTTTTTCATTTCTGATTGCTGAGTAGTATTCCATCGTGTATATGTACCACAACTTCCCGATCCACTCATCTGTTTTTGGGCATTTAGGTTTAAACTTTAAACTTTTAAAGGGCAAAGGTTTCGCTCATCATTAGTGTTGGACCCTTTAAACTTTCTTAAATTGTTCCTGACACTGAGATTACCTTCATAAGATTTAATTTTTCTTTTCTCACTATCATTAAGTCATGACGGCGCATTGGTATTTCCAAAGCTATATGATATTTTTTGGTAACATATTGAATCATAGAAGAAAATGTAAAAGTCTAGTTGTCCTCTTAGATAAACAGGGATGAATTTTACATAAATGTAAAACAATGCTACATTTTAAATACTTTTGTTTTAAAAGAAACCACAATTTTGAATACATTATATATTGACTATTCTTGAATGAATGAAATGTTTTAAAATTCACTTTCAATTTCTATCAGCAAACACATACACCCAATTTCCTTGGAGCCAATGGATATTGAAAGCTGTACATGTATCTTTAAATGAAATTATTAAAGGTACCATTATCAGTCAAAAAGAGAAAGACAGATTTCAGATGGTTTCACTCATCTGTGAAGTAAGTACCCAAAAGAAATAATCATACGCCAACAATAGAATAAAAATTTGAACTTGGCAAAAAAAAAAAAGAGAGAGAGAATATTTGCCAGAGGGAATAGGGGTAACAGGTAGAGGGGGCAGGGGAAAGAGGCAGATGGCATATGACAGCAGTGCTCTGTGGAGGGAAACAAATGTGATGTACATCTCTGGGCGGACAGCATGAAAACATTGATTTCATTGGGAAGCACATTTATGATGAGTAGATGATAACAATTATGTCGGCAGCTTCCAGGAGTTGACATCAATACAGAGCTAAGCCTAGAGCATTCATAACGAGTTTCCCTGTGTATGTTTGCAACAGAAATGATTGTCTATATCTACCAAGACGATTATAATAACATTCCTGGAATAATTATTATAGCCAAAGTTGGAGACAACTCAACTATCTACAAGATTATGAATAAGTCCTTACGTTTATATAGCACAATGCAACAAAATTAAAGCCAATGAAACAGTGACACGCAAACTGAGTAACTCTCACAAATGCAATAGTGAAAGAAGGCAGATAAAGCAGCACACTATATACACAAATATGTGTACATATAGATTGAGACAGTATGATGCTGACATGTGCTGTTAGAAATCACAGGAATAACTCCCTGCAGGAGGGAAATTTTCATCATCGAACAGGGGCAAGGCGGTGGTTCCCAGATGCCAGAAAAGTTTACTTCTCACCCCAGAAAGTGACTACATGAGTGTATCTACTATGCAAACTTTCACTGAGCTGAACTGATGACTTGTACTTTCTGAATCTGAAATAAATAGTTTCTTAGAAAGCCCGCTAGCCAGGCCAATTACCTTCCCTCTTAATTCAGTCGTTCCCACTTCCGTGTTCACATCTCTAACTCCTTCTCCAGCCCCCACTTCTTGCCTGGACCAATACAGTAACTTTTAAACTTATTTCTCTGGTTCTAACCTGGTCTTTTCAAATCCCCACTCTTTATACTGCCAGATGCTTTCAAATTAAGGTCTGACTCCTTGGCATTTTCATACTAATATCCTTCAGTGGCTTCACATTTCACACAGGACGTATTTCAAGATGCACAGCCTGGACTTTGAGTTCTCCATGTTTGTTTTCTCTCCAACTTTGCATTTCATCAGTTCTTGCCTTTTATTTACACTCCCAACATTCTGAGCTATTTTAGTTCCTCTCATACCACACATTCTATTTACTCCCTCTGCGTCTTTATTACTTTCTTGAAATGGATGGGACAACCCTTCTGGCCAATCACGCCTACCCTTCTGGCTAACTCTTACTTACCTTTTTCAGATGGTCTCCTACTCCAGGAAGTCTTCCTTAACTGCTCCCACCTGGAGTGCTTAGACTTTCTCTGAGCTACATTAGCACCATGCATAGCTCTAACATTCATAATGTATGGCATTGTTACAACTTGTTATATCTGTGTTATTTTCACCTACACTAACAAGTAAAGTAATAGTCTTTCTTATTTTTTCATTTCCAGGATCTAACATAGCACAGTATATGTGTGTGTAGCTTTTATATGCATACATATGAATTTTTACAATTTTGAATTTTATTTATCCATGCACTTTTGAAATATTATTTATTTAGAAAACTGAAATTACGAAGAAAATCCCAAGTCAATTCCTTCATGAATTATTTAAAATACTGGCATTTTGAATCAGATGAAAGGCTAAATTTTGCAATATCCTTTCTAGTCCAGGGGGAAATTTGAAATTCTGTTGTCTCACTTATGAGTCATAGTCTTTGTTCTATGAAGATAAAGTGATAAAGATTTGTAATGGATGATATGAGTCATCACCATTTATCGAGCTCTTATTATGAATCATAGATTTACTAAGAACATTGCACACAGTACTTCCTCTTTACAACAAACTTGTGAACTAGTACAAATGAACTCATTTTACATATAATAAATCTAAATCCCAAAGGCTGTAAGGGAATTACAGAAGTTAGCACATCTAGCAACTGACAGACTTTGTAAAATCCCAGCCTTATCTGAGCTCACGGTACAGGCGTTTTTAACCTTTTCTTGGTCACGGAGTAATGCTGGCATTGCAGATATTCTTACAAAAGGGAGCCTTTGTAAGAGAAGAATTCACATATTTCCCCCTTTAAAAACACTTCGCAAAAATACCTTGCTTCAAAAATTGAGTATCTCCCATTTGTCCAGTTTTTGGCAGATTTAATTTAGTATGTATTTTGTGGAAATAGTTGAGAAACTAAAAAAATCTGCTTATATATCATTTCCACTACTTCTCAACTATTCCTTTATAAGTAAGTGCTACAGTTTCTTGCCAAAGTGATTATTTAACTTACCTCTGAGGTAAGTAAATAAATCAAATAGCTCCTGACAACTTACAGCTCTATCATCTCTGATTCACTAGTCCTCACAACAATTATAGTCTACTCTTCTTCACCAGAATGTTCTCTCCAAGTTTTGGTTACTTCCCATAGGAGACAATTGACCAAATCAATGATAGAAAATACATAGTTCTTTGCAACTAAGACTCTCCATTATCCCCATTCTCTTCCCCTTAGTTCTATATTCCATGACTCTCCACATACACCCCACACACAAAGAAAAAAGATATGGCTGCAAGTTTATTAGCATGATATTATTTGGAGTTTTCTTATTCTTGTTAAGTTATATCAGTTTCATTCTTCATACTCTTTTCCTTGAAGCCATGGCTCATATTCTATTTTAAGTTGTCTATGCCTAAAAGACATCACTAAGAATATATAAAAATATATACAAACACTTGTAGAAATTATTACTAAAGAGATGATAGCTACTGAATGAAAATACTAAATAATTATTAATCTTGTTCAACTCCTATATCTAAAACAATCTTCCAACATTTGATTCTATACTGTAAAAATTTTGTCAACAAGTTGTGATTATGGAGCAAGATAGGCACAGATTTATTTTCTCTTACCCAATATTTCATGTGACCATTGTAAACTGAGTGTACAGTATGCAGCTGGTTTGAAAATATTCCCAATTCCTTGTGCAGCGCTGACCTCGTCAGAGGAAGGGAAGCAGAGTGGGTTGCCCAGTAGGAAGTCACAGGAAACTGAGAAGCCGGCCCTAGGGTATGGCTGTGTCTCCTCTGTGGATGCTGCATGAGATGACTTTTCAGGCCCCCTTATACTTAGCCATTTTATTATTCTTTAAGGCTCTCATGTTCTCTCTTTGTCAAACATCCTCTTCAAAGCAGCTTTGACTTCTTTGTTCCTGAGACTATAGATCAAGGGGTTGAGCATGGGATTGAAAAGGCTATGAAACAGCAAGAGATATTTCTTCTGCTCCTTGGGATTCCCATGTTGGGGCCCCACATACATAATAATGGCCGTGCCATAAAAGAGTCCAACCACACAGAGGTGGGATGAGCAGGTAGAGAAGGCTTTCTGGCGCCCCTCCCCTGACTGAATCTTTAGGATGGCACAGAGGATGTGGGCATAAGATACCACAATAGAGGAGAAGGGTCCTACCAGCACAGACACTGCCCCTGCCAGAACCATGATCTCATTAATGTGAGTATCTGCACAGGCAAGTTTGAGGACAGCTATAATTTCACAGAAGAAGTGATTAACTTCCTGGGGCCCACAGAAGGGCAATGGGAGGAGTAACACTAGATGGACCAGTGCCAGGAGGACTCCAATGGTCCAGGAGGTGACGGCCAGGGCAACGCACACTCTCCAGCTCATGATGACAGAGTATCGGAGCGGGTGGCAGATGGCCACGTACCGGTCATAGGACATCACCACCAGGAGAAGACATTCAGTGTGAGCAAAACTCAAAAAGAGGAAGGTCTGTGTCACGCAGCCAGCAAAGGAGATGGGTCTGGCTGGGTCCAGGAGGTTCACCAGCATCTGGGGCACCGTGTTGCAGGCGTAGGCTATGTCAACAATGGCCAGATGCGAGAGGAAGAAGTACATGGGGGTGTGCAGTCTGGAGTCCAGCGAGATGAGCCCCAGGATAACTCCATTCCCCAGCAGGGTGAAGGCATAGAACAGAGAGAATATTCCAAAGAGAAGCATCTGAATCCTTGAGTCAACTGGAAACCCCAACAGGATGAACTCTGTAACCACTGTGTGATTTCCCCCCATTTCCTTGGGAAAGAGAAGATGGAGGATACCATGTTGGACTATCTGCAGGACGTAGCTAGTGTGTGTGCCATTATTTATTTACAAAAATATCTGCAATGATATTTTTGTCCGGTTAGTCACTAAGTAAATCTTATACATTTCAAATGAAACAAGGACATTTTTTCACTGTAATCAGCTAAATGCTAGCACTCCATTACAGCATTAAGTCTTAGGCTTATGTCTGTTTATGTTTATTTGGAATTAAATAAATAGCTACTGTTCAAAATATGAGAAGACTGAAACTGCCATGGTAGCAGTGAACGCTTCCCTTGGGTTGTGGTCCTGGGATCGGGTGGGAGGCGCACTGGGTGTACTCCTACACTGTGCGCACAACTGTCATGAATGCGGGCACTGTCTGCGCATCTGTGTATGAGAACAGGGTGGAGGGTGAAGAGCAAGTCATGATCCTTTAATGCTTTTCTCACCAATTTGTGCCTTCGGTATAAAAATTATTTGTTGGCCTTGTGATCGCCACTGATATATGATCCTGAATTACTTTGAAAGAGTGGCGAGAATTTTTACCGATGTTTACTAAACGTGTGCTAAGTTCCTCAGCTGAGGAACAGAGGGTATAGAGTACAGCTCCTGCCTGCTGGTTTATATCATCTGCCTACAATGACAAGACATTTAAGAGGACTCACAAAGATGATAACCTTGTACAACAAAACCAGCAATTAAAGGGAAAGGGGTACCCCATCTCTGGTCTCAACTAAGGGTCGCTAGCTAAAGAATCCAGACACAGCTGGACTGGCCTTGTTTAGAAACTACAGCAGCAGCAGCAACAAAGTTGTTTCCAAGCAAATCAGCAATTTCAAAAAGAGCACATCGAAGTTTATGGCATTGCAAAAACTCCCAGTTCCTAGAAGATAAGCCTCTAAATAAGGTAAACTTTTACAATCCTTGTTTTCTTTACTACATAGATGACATCAAATAGATACATTAACTGCACCCCTCCACAGACTTCTCAGTCAAAAGATCCTTGAAAATGTAAAATATTTCCCTTTCAGACTATAGAAAATTCTCCCTGCCAGGCTCAGAATTTGAACATCTTTCCCAGAGCCCCTGGAGGCTGTACTAGGATTGAGTCCACAGTGAATTCTTTCATAAACTCTCTTATTTATGTGTGGCTCACTTATAAAAATAAACATTTTTAAATAACTCACCAAAGGAAGTTCACATTCAAAATTACAACCTTGAGGACACTCTATTCTGGAACAAACTCATTTTGTGGTCAATTAAACCCATTATTTCATGAAAACACTACTTAATTTCATGCAGCAACAAAGCTTTGTAAGCAAATCTCTCAAAGAGCTGTTTTATCTTGTAATTTAAACAAGAAATGCAACACACTACATGCATCAGAGTAAATGTCCCATCTGAGGTTTATCTAGAAGAGATGACACCTTTTACATGACCCTATCAGCTAAGTCAACAGATAGCATAAATTTGGTTTAACAGATAGTCACAACCACATTTTGCATTGTGATTTTTCATTACAGCCCATTGAAATTGTATAGTGAACAGAATAGAAAATCATAGATAATATGACACTCTTACCTCAGATTTAAAACTAAAAATGAGGACACAGGTTGAACATGAGTTTGGGTGAAGCAAAAGTAAGTATACACAGTAAGTAAATAATATCGAAATTCCTTTCTTCCAAGGGTCTTCATAGAAGAAAAAATGCCCAATGGAGGCAACAGGGTTTCTCTCAGAATAGATTATTTTATTCTCTATTTTGCTGAACTACTTTAACTATGTTTCTGAGTCTTTGGTGTAGGGGAGAAGATAAAGACCCAAGACCCACGCCACCATCTGCTGCCTTCCAGGGCAAAGTGCTCTCACTTTGTTTGTCTATGATTTTCTCACAAGGGACATTAAAGACAATACAATGGGGCTGGGGGTTTCTTCATTCACTGCAGGTCCACCATCCAAGCTGCATCCCCATGACATCTAGAAAACCTTCATATATCACAGTGACCACAGGCTGGGATTATGACATCAAGAATGCTAACATTTCCCTACCCCTCACTCTCCAAAAAGATCAGTGGTTTTTAGGACAGAAACTTATATATTTTTCCTATCCTCTTCCAACAAGGAGTACAACTCATAAAGACTATGTGTCAGAACCTATAGAAGCTATGGGGACCACATAAACAGGCAGAAAGTGATCAAGTACCCCAGTGGGACTTGTTAAACCCTATTCTGGAAGATTCTACTGGAGCACAAACAAGGATAGAAATTCTCACCGGGAAATTTTTCTGTTCTTTAATTTTCAGAGATTCAGAGCCCAAGGGGGTCAGAAACACCTTAGCCCCCCAAGATCTATTACTACCATTGTCTCTTCCTCTTTTGGTGGAAATCAATTTTATAATTCTGGAAAATGCAACTGAGGCCATTTGATGTTCAATTTGAATTTCTCTGTTATCCTTTTGTTCAAATTTATTCTTATATTAAAAACCAAAGGAGGTGAAGTATAACTTCCTAAATTAAAGTTATTTTAGTATATGTATCAATCATCTAAGAAAGTAAGAGGCTGATGATTATTTTATGCTGAGATCGCTGACCTGCAGTGGGTCTGAAGTGAGGTTTTCTCTTTAACAGGCTTAGTATATTGATAATGTCCAAAGCATCTCGTTCATGGAGAGTCACACCTCTGTTATTCATGGTCTAATTTACTAAACATACAAATGTATGATTACATTTTCTAGTATGATGTTTGTAATTTTACTAGTAGACTTGTAACACAGTGGTCCCTAGAAAAAGAGGAGGTTCTAGGTTCCCTGCCCCACCCAAAGGAGGGTGGAGCTGAGCATTCACTTGGTAAACAAATTCCTAAATTTGGGAGCAATTTTACTCAGAATATAGATAACACACATACAGACACACACACATAACTATCATGACTGAATCTCCCTGAAACACACCAGTAATTTTAGAAATATTTTATGGTAATCCTTCTTTTCTTCAACCCTCATACTTGCCCAGAGACTTTTTTGGCAATTACCTGTTTAACTGTCCCAAATTCTAAAAAGTGTTTGTCTAACTTCTTTGTGAAGCAAACAGGAATCCACACCACACCGGTATTTCAGAAAAACAAACCACACTGGTATCTCAACCAAGAGAATTTTTCAATAATATAACAGGATTGGGGCCTCCCTGGTGGCGCAGTGGATTAAGCAACGCACTATGAAGCAAACAGCAGCCACCGCATGAGTTCGATTCCTGCTGCCAGCCAGGCTGGGGACCCACATGGCCAGGCAGACCTCTCCTGCTGTGCCCGCTGCTCCCCTCAACAGTGTACTTCTGTTGATCTGCCTGCTCTGCTCCCTGCTCTCTGTGGTGAATCCTCTCACCCCCCCACACCTCTGGCCTGTACCCCAGCTCTTGTATGCATAAATAAATAAATCTTTTTTAAAAAAAATAATATAACAGGATAGTTTAAGGGACGTTGAGGAATGACAACAAATGGAGCCCTCCAATCAGCTGACAGAGGGGCCGAGGGAGCAGCTACTGCCTGAGGGCGAAGGAGACTAAGAGCCCAGGCTGCGGTAATTAGAACCCAGGGGTCAGAGGAGTCAGGGCTCAGGATTATACCCCTAAGGAAAAGAGGCTCCCAGGTTGCTGCTGCCCTGGGGGAGGCCAGAGACTGATTCTGGGAACAATCAGAAAACAGAAGCCAGAAACAGTTACCACTGCAGAAGGAAGGAGGAGTTGGGGCCACACTGGCAAGCACAGCACAGGTAGGGAGGGGGCAGGCTCCTTTCCCCACCCACTTTGGAGCTCCTTTAAGGGTCAAACGTAGGCAGAAGCTTTGACAAGCAATTAGCAGAGTATCAGCCCCAGTGTCACAAAGCACAGAATGGAACAGTAAGACTAGCAGAAGCCATGCGTAGGGTAAATGGAAGTTACCAGGTTTTTCTGTTCTCCCACCACTGGCATCAATGACAGACCCCTGTGGTCCTGCACGCGTGCCTGATGGTGGCACCTGGAGTAGGGTGTGGGCGTGCATAGGTGGATGCACCTGGGCTGAGAGACTGGGCATATAAGGGTGGCACCATGGGATGACAGCAGAAGCAGAGGTGGCAGGGACCATGAGAGAACACCAGAGAGCCCAGAAAGAGTGAATATTTGCCAGGGACCGGGAAGCCTGCCAGCCTCCTGCCTCCTCAGCCATCCTGCCTGCCGTACACCTGGCTGCCACATTACAAATGATGTAAAAAGCTCAATAAAACCCTGAAAAAGCCACTGGGAGCGCCAGGACTCCTCCTTTACCCATCTGCCCAGATCATAGAGAACCTGCCCCGTGCCTTCTTGCCAATACACCGTGGTCCAGCCCTTCCAAGTTCAGCTTCCACACACTTTTTTACATCTATATTTGAGGATCCAAACAATAATATAACTTTAAGACTCGGTCAAATATGGTGCATTTATCCTTTGTACATAAAAGATGATCTTACCTTCTTCTCAAGGGGGGAACCCAAAATCCTAACGGCAACTGGACCCTCTCTGGATGACAGCAACAGTATCCACCTCTGGGTCAGTTATCACAGTCAACCTGTTTAAGACAGTGGTTTTTTCATAGTTTATTGATGTCTAGACCTTAGCTCTTGTGTGTACATATTTTAATTTGCTACAATCATATCATGCTTATTAGTATGTTTTGTGGTTACCCATCATCACCTTTTCAACTACACTTAAAAAAAAACTCTATAAAAATGTTGAGAATAGTTAGAATACACACAATCCCCCCCTTTCTATTTATATCTCTTCTTTCATCAAAGACAGTAACCTTTCTGCTAAGGAAATCTCTTTCTTAGTTCTGCCTTACTCATTCTCTTTTCATTTAACTTTCATACTTCTCATTTTTCTGTTCTGGTAGACTAAAGTCACTTTAACTTTTGAAATCCTTCAAAGCCTCCTTAAATATTGTGATTTTTTGCCTTTTTCATTTCTTCTTTTCATACTTTGTCCATCACTGTTGTATGCTTGAAACAAGGCACTTATTTCCTGTGATTGGAGACCAGGCTGACATTTTAAAATGTGAAACCACATCTACCTGGAAATAAAGTTATGATGACAGTGTGAGGGTCACAGCGAGAGAACCACAAACGTGGGCTTATCCTGCTAATTCTTTCCCATGCACTTAAGTCTTTGCTCCGCTAGTTTTTTAAGTATGTTACTTGGTGGAGTCATCAGCTGTGCAAATGTCCAGCAACTAGCTTTGTCATTCTGATGGGCTTCACTACACGTAGCTCCCTCCAGCTCTTCCATTTTGCTGTGATGACATCTCATCTGTCTCTGAGGCTGATAAGTCTGCCATTGTGTGGACAGACCTAAAGTCACAGAACTTTCAAAACTTAGGTGACATTAGACAGATTCTACCCAAATGCCTGTTCAGCCCATGTGCATGAATCTGCTCGCTCTCCCGCTCGGGGATTTGCAGGAAGGTTGCGCACAAGTCCACAAGACCTCACTGTTGAATGACTTGTACTGTTAGAAAATATTTTCGCACATGGAGTTCAATGTCACCTTGTTATGCATGTACTGGTGGAGTCCACATTTGGGGGAAGGCAATCAATGCCACTTTTGTCCCTTCCAGCAGTGTGTGGGGCACTTGAATCAGACAACTAAACTATTTCTTTTCTCCTCTCTTCCAGGTTAAATGTTCACATTCATTTCCAAAAATTATTTATGTCTATCCATTTGCTAATGAACTCATCGGTACCTCCCTGTTCTCGTCTCACCACCATCCGTGGAAATCTCCTATACCAGGAGCAGGTTACTTGGACAGCTAAAATTTCAACCACATAGCACGCAGCCGCAATGGTCATCTTATCTTTCTACAGATAGACCCTGAATCTTCCCAGGAGCTAGTCTAGATTCACAGCTGATTCCAGTCTTACTGTGTGGGCAGGAGAAGGAACGCAGCAAATCTACAGGCAACAAAGATAGGGTTTTATAGCTACTTTCTAACCCAGATGCTCTGTGAACAATCCTGCAACCAGCTGTGTATGGAGCATAAGAGCCTATGTAGGCTGCTGCATCTTTGTCTTGTATCCTCAGAGAAACTACGAAATTTTAGATCTTCTTCCCCTGCACTGTCCTCTAACCTCTTTGGTCTGTGATTTTCTCCAAAAGAACCAACCAGAACAATGTAGTTTTTCAATCATGAATTTTACCAGCTCTCAATCTTACTGTGTGATCATTTTCTTTCCCAATATATGCTTTTCATCAAAATACTTTATTGTACATGTAGCTATAGTCACTATACATACAGGTATGTGTACATATATGTAACTTCAAACTGGATTTACAGAAAATTTTATTATTCAATACTTGTAAAAGTTATATGCAGTACATATTAAAAGTATTACCACCTACATCTCGTCAACAATAAAATCCAGGAAAGTAGGACCTCAACAATCTTAGAAGCAGACCTAATTATAAGCCAGGCACAGCTGTGACAGTAAGCCACTAGCAAGCACCTCAATTTAAGCCTGTGGCTGGGCTGCTTTTCTCCAGTCCTACCAGCCTGGAGCATGAGGAAGAGGCTTCACTGTGGGTTTATACACAGGAGAGGCAGGAAGCTTCCTGGAGAGGATTCATCATAAAGAAGAACAAACCAAAATGATAAATACAGTGTGTGGGGAGGGAAGGTGTAAATCTGACAACAGGGAAAAAAACGGGACTATAGGTAAAATGTGCTGCTGAAAAAGGCCTGGTATCTTGTACTCAGGTTTCCCTCATCAGGGCAATGTCCCCTTAGGGCCTCTTATTATTTTGCAGAGAAGCATGGAGAGATTTTTACTGGGAATGATTAATCCATTAAGTGAGGTCCCAATTGTATCAAGGGTATTGATGAAGCCTCCAAAGGTGGTGATGTTCTGACCAAGAGAAGAGAAGATCTTTATTTCTCCAGCCTGTCCCATCACATGGACTCCAAGCCTAATCCACGTTGAGTAAAACTTGTGCTATTTGGGAAGAATGCTAATAAGAAGCAGTGTGGTCTGGAATCAGCATAACCCACATTAAGCACCCAACTGTATCCTATTACAAGCTGGGGGGGGGGGGTGGTGTGTGTGGTGTGTGTGTTTGGGTGGGGGAGACAGGTTACTAAATCTTTCCAAACTGTTTCTTTATTAAAGGAGGAAAATAATATCTACTTCACAGGATTATTAGCAAATAATAATTAGGACAGTATGCTGAATTCCCAGCATAAAGCCAGTGTATCTATCCTCTTTCTTATCCTCAGCACCTGAACTGTGATTAAATATATAAAGAGAACATGACAAGATATAATGTGTTTATTCAAATCCTACAAGCCCAGCATTAAAATAATCAATATCTCATATACTCAGGCATTTCGTTGTAATTTAAAAACAAAATAAAGTTTTGTTTTGCTTTTTCATCAGAGCTGCCCCTTCCATGGTTTTAACCTTCATACAAAGTACACATAATTTAGAGAATACTTTTTTCACCTATCAGTTTTTAACATTTGGAATAGCTATTAAAGGAAATCTTAGCACAAAATTAGGACAATAGTTGTGCACACAGTAAATAAATTCATGTTGGTTGATTTGAAGAGAATATATTTTAGTAGGTAGAGTAAAGCCTTTTTTAAATAAAAATATTGGCTTTTTGTTCATTCCACCTTTCAACTAGGGTATACAATAATTCCATAGTGCTTAATAATTACATTTGGATCAAATATTTATTTCTTTTTTTCAAACTGTTCTTTTTCAGGGATATAGAGTAAGGTTTGTGGATTTTTGTGGGCTGAAAATGTGATACTACAGAGATAAGGAGAATAATTATGTGAATGACTACAGACAAAATGTTTTGCCCAAACAAGCTAGTGTGTAGGAAGGTGAAGGCATAGCACAGTTAGCAACTAGACTTTTTGAGAAGGGAAAGCAACAGAGTACATCAGGAGAGAGGGCGGAGGGGAAAGTTTTCCCTTTGTTCCTTAATTTCACAGGGGAAGAAAGATGTGACAGAGGACATAAGTGAGAGCATGAAGGTGAAAAAAATAGGATGAGTTACAGAAAGCAGACATGCTGTACTCTATCGTGTCATCCACTCACGACACACGAAGCTATAAAAACAAAAAGAGAATTCAAAAGACAGTTTACTCACCATTCTAACGCATCCCTCACAGTCCCGCCATCTCTGTCTGACCTGCACTAAAAGAAAACAGGCCGCTTTCCAATCTTTCTACCACCTGGGTCCAGAGTAGGTGATCCCTATCACCTGGAGCAGGGATCCTTTGGAAATATGTTGAGATTCCTGCAAGTCTTTATCAGAACTTGTCATTGGTTCTAAATGTGGGTCCACAATGCTACATCAAGCTATTCGTTACCGTTATTATTTTTTCCTTTTACAATATTTTCTTACTCCTGTAATATTCTAGATACTCATTGTAATAGTTAATTATCAGCTACCAGCTTTGTAACCTCAACTTTGGAAAAAGAAACTCTAATAATGGATTCTCTTATTTATTCTAAACAGAGCTCTATCCAATTAAATGTAATGAAGCAAGACCCTGATGTTTCTCTACTATTCTTATTTTAAAAATCCTAAGATTAAATTTGACTTTTCACAGAATTAAGCTCAGGTGGTGACAATTTTTCAGATAATGAACTAATGTCCAGCCAGGGAGCTGCGTCCACCCATTATCCTTATTGCATTTCCTGGTGGGGAACTCCTGTCATCTAAAGAGCACACACACGGACCTGTTAGCAGATACTCACAGCAACAAGGGGGACGGACAGCATACAAGAATTTAAGAGGAGACTTAAAGAGAATGAATCCTGAAAACAACAGAAACCAGATCTCAGAAAATGCTGGGCACTGGCCCTCGGAAGTCCCAGCTTGGTGCACCTGCACTTATCAGCCAGGGAATTCTCTGGTGCCCGAGGTCTCTGGCCCTCTGCTGCTCTGTATTCTGGACAGGACCCACATTAGGGACAGATTCTGACTGGTGCACATTTTTGATATCAGAAATCTGACTGTGAAGGTATTTACATTGCCACCCCACAAAATCTCTCAGGAAACAGATCTTCCACCTTCAGCTCTCCCCCTCCATCCCTCACAGTGATCTGTTTGCACAGCCCCCTCCCCAGGGAAGCCTTGACCTTCATGTTCCTCAGGGTGTAGATCAGCAGGTTTAGCATAGGGTTGAAAAAACTATAAAACAGGAAGAGGGTCTTCCTGCTGCTCCTCGTGGTGGCAGGATTTGGGGGCCATGTACATGATGATGGCGCTGCCAAAGAAGAGCCCCATCACGCACAGGTGGGAGGAACAGGTGGAGAAGGCCTTTCTGCGGCCCTCCCCAGACTGGGTCCTGAGGATAGCCGTCAGGATGCACCAAGCAGAGGGGCCCCACTAAGACAAACACTAAAGCAACAAAGATGACCACCTGATTGAGCCAGGTGTCTGCACAGGCCAGCTTGAGGACAGACAGGATTTCACAGAAGAAGTGGTTTGTCTCATGGGCCCCACAGAAGGGCAGCCTCAGGATGAGGCTCACATGGACCAGCGCCAGGAGGGCACCACATGCCCAGGAGGTGAAGGCCAGAACAATGCACACTCTCCACCAGGAAACCCAAGTTGTCTTTCTGTCTGCATTTCTCTGGGCCCTGGGGATGGATGTTCAGAACATAAAGAGCTGGCGGTGATGACTTAATATCCAGATAGATTTATCCATTCACAACTGCGTAGAATAAAAGCACACACACTTCTGGGGTCTCATTGTAAACTACACCCTCCCAAGTGTTTGCACACCAATGAGTTCTGGGATCTCAGTCTCATCTCAGATGGATTTAGTGGGGACTGGAGGAAGGAAAGCATCATTCTTATGAGACAATAACTTGAAGACTGGCATTCATGTCTTTATTCTTTCTCCCTTAGATAATGCGAAGCCAGGCGTTGGTAGACAGGAAAAACACCTGTCAGCCCTTTACACTGTGGTCGGTAGGATGTGGAGTCCTCGCCACAGAGTACCTGAGATTTGAGCCAGGGAGTCAGAGGGAAGGGAAGGCAGAAACCAGAGTGAAGCAAGCCTCAGAGATGACATAGTAGAAGCCCTGGGTTTAGAAGGCAGCAAATGTCAAAGTCACATCTTTATGTTGCTAGACACATGACATTCTGTGAACCTTGTGATATAATGATCTTGGACTGAGCTGTAGACTTTATGTTCACATAGTAATTCATAAAGTCATTAAAAAATTATCTCTTATGTGTATGCCAGTCCTACAATCTGCATGTGTGTGTGTGCGTGTGTGTGTGTTTTGGAAAAGAAACACTCATTTATCAGGACACATAATGGGTTAACAGAAGGAGAAGTAGATGCTTAATAAGAGAGCATTGTGGTTCTCTGTTAACTAGAAAAGAAAATATGCCCATGAATTTTGGATCACTGCCTAATCAAGCATTCAAAGCACATGTATTCCCATGAACAGGAAAATGAAGCTTAATGAATAATTGTCCTGAGACCTCTGGAGAAGTGAAAAGAAAAGATTAGAAGCAATATAGAGTGGAGAAATTACACACAAACACTAAATAATTAAAGGACTTAACAAAGATGAACTGGAGAATTAAATAAAATATTGCCAAGATGATATTCAATTATCTCTATACAGCCATATGTGAATTCTTTATATCCACAGCTATTCATAAATACTTAATAAATATTATAATTGAGTATTCACTTATTAATTCATTCATTTAATTAACATGTATGAAGCATCTGCTATGTGGGCATCATCTTAGACACTGGAGAAGTAAACAGTAATAAGATGCTGTCTAGATCTTCAAGGAACTAATAGTCTCTCTACAGAGAAAGTTATGAAAATAAATAACCTAAGGGCTGTGGTGGAATCTGGCATAGAATACCACAGAACCAAAGGAGGGTGTGCAAGATAATTCTGAAAGGGGTTGGAAAAGATGTCACAGTGCAGGGGATGCTTACATGCTCTTCTAGAAGATGGAAGATGGAAGAAAAAAGATCGATAGGGCCTGAGGGTATGAGGAGGGCACAGCCAAGAATGATGTTGGAAAGGGAGCTGTAAGTGAAGAATAGAATGATAAGGCTAAGCAGGTGGTGTCAAAATTTCCTTTTTATTTCGTGTAACAAAGTGTTCAGTAGAGTAAGGTTGGAACCTAAGAGGTAACAATGAAAAGAGTATATGTGTTCACATGAGGGATGAAGAGCACCTGAACTCAGGTGGACCCACATGAGGGATGGATGTGAAACATACAACAACTACCAGGAGTCGGCAGTTTCTGGGGTGCTTGGAGCAAAAGCCCAGGTCTTGAAGGTTTTCCCAAGAAACATGTGGGGAAGAAGGGACTTAGGCAAGGGTTAAAAAGAACAGTTTTGACATGATATAGCTGATGTGCCTGTGGATATGCTCAAATGAAATTAACTCAATTATGTCTGAATTCATTAGGGACATTTAGGTCAAAGATATGGATTTGGCCACCGCATGCATTAGATGAAAGCTCCAGTTGTGGTAATTAAAAAGGCCATCTAAGGAGAGTAGTTTCCGGAGATGGACAAAAGAAGGTATATCTCCAAAAGAGAGCCAGAAGAAAGACGAGAGAGAGAGGCAGCAAACCAAAAAACATGGATGAAGGAAATCAATGCCCTCTGCTATGTGTTATGGCAGGACACAAACTAAAGTGTTTAATCATACGAGTAACCCTATTTTTTTAGACACGAGATTCTTTTGTACAGTTATAACTGATCTTAATAGTTACAGAATTTTTTTTTAAATGTTACTAAGAGAAAGTCTTTGTTATCCTTCAGAAACAGCAGCACTGGGCCTCCCTGGTGGTACAAGGGGTTAAGCACTACACTATGAAGCTATCAGCAGCAACTGTAGCACGAATTCGATCCCCAGCCAGGGAGCTGACCCACATGGCACAGCAGACCTCTCCTGTCTTGCCTGCTGCTCCCCTCAGCAATGTATTTCAGTCACTCTGCCTGTTGTGTTCCCCACTCTGTTTCTGGTGAATACTCTTACCCCCTCATCCCCCACACCTCTGGCCTCTGCCCCAGCCCTGGTATGCATGAATAAATAAATCTTTAAAAATTAAAAAAAAAATCTTTGGAAACAACAGCACTTTTTAGCATCATTTCCCATTTGCACTGCTCTGTACAAGAGTGACTATTAAGCAGCCCATACAGAGATTTTACTT
Organism: Galemys pyrenaicus; assembly: GCA_019455555.1. Taxonomy (NCBI): domain Eukaryota; kingdom Metazoa; phylum Chordata; class Mammalia; order Eulipotyphla; family Talpidae; genus Galemys; species Galemys pyrenaicus. Next base: position 41,152 of record JAGFMF010011695.1, read on the forward strand.
TCTAAGGAGTCTGTTATTAAAATGTCAACCAGAAACACAATGTTTAGTAATTTCATTGTGAAAGTAAAAAGTAGTTTGGATCACAATTTAATGAAAAATCTGAGAGGATTTGTGATTACAAATGGTGAAATTAAAATGAAACTAAAATAAAAAGCTATTTGGCGGGGGTGGAGGGGGATCTGCCAATTCCACTCCCACGTATCAATCCCCAAAAGACAAAAACACGAATTCTAAAGGAATTAGCACTATTTACAACAACCCAAATACCCCCAAACAGATGACTGGACCCAGAGGAGATGAACTATATACACGATGGAATACTACTCAGCAATCAAAAAAGATTAACTCGGGTCATTCACAACAACATGGATAAAGCTGGAAAAGACGATGCCAAGTGAAATAAGCCAGAAAGAGAAAGATAAATACTGGATGATGTCACTTATTTGTGGAATATTAAAAAAAATAAAACAACAAAAAACCGACAGTCAGACAAAGATAAACTCTAAAATCAAACTTTGAAAGCTTTCCATAGATCTTTGTCTTTCAGAGGGGAAGGAGGGAAGAGCATAACGGACATTGGTGGAGGACTGTGGGTACTGGGGTGGGAGGAGAGCTACACTGACTACACCTGACGGGTGAATCCTGTACTATGTATGAAAGTGCTGGAAGGATGTGAAACAATGACACTCAAAAGTTAAAAACAACAAAAACAGCTTTTGAGCAGACTCAGATCGAGAACCTTCCATGCTAATTCAGAAGGCACATGTTCTGTAGCTCCACTGCCCTCCACGTCCAGACTGCTGAAATGTTGAAAACTCTCTGTCACCCAGGGAGGAACCCTACTGGCGTGGCCTCCTCCTGCAGATTGTCTAGTTCTTCACTTTAGGGAAATCTCACTTTAATTTTTCTTTTTCCTTTTTTTCGTCGCTGAATAACTTATAGGTGGATCTTTAATAACACCATTATCCAAACAATAGATCTTTCACAAAAGATTAATACTGACCTCTTCGTAATTTCATAAATGCTCCTCATGGTTGCAGCTGGTCTGTCACCTTCATCTCCGGGGAGTCATGCTTCCCCCTACTGGTTAAGATCGGTATAGCAGGCGACACTCAAGTTGCTTTTTTTCAATTTTACGCCTTCACATTCTGGACACGTTGTAGAGCAGGGAAAGGTAGCAATGTAAATATATTTTTCTTCTCCCCTATTAAACTAATATAATACATAAAAAATTGAAAGTACTTGCATATTGATCAAAACTATTGATTTATCTTTGATCAAGGGAATAAAAGAGGTTTCATATGTTTATAACTAAGCTGGGGATAAGTCAAAACGAATTCAGGAGGGCCTCAAACCTGAAGTTCAAAACAAATTTTTCCTGAAATTTCTTAGATTAAGATGTAGGTGAAATTCATATGATTTCATGATTAGGGACGTGGAATTGTGCCCTATACAGAAGCATCAATATTCCCAAAGACTTAAGGCCACAAGATATCTCTCCTTCATTACTCAGGAGAGATGAGAAAGCTGAGATTTGGTGTTCCCTGCCCAACTCTCTGTCTTTGAACACCTCCTAAGGATAAGTGGAAATTAACAATTACAGTGAATTCCTTACCAGTTAGGTGCCTTTGATAAATAATTTTGAAATAAATAAGTTATTATCATTTAAATTTTGTATATACCTTAACTTTAATAAAATGAGAAATGACCCAAAATAATAAAAGGACAAGTGCTTTGAACAGCTATTTCATGAAAGAAGATATGCAAAATGTCAAGAAGCACACAAAAAGACATTCAGCATCATCACTCATCAGAGAAAAACATATTAAAACAATGAGATACCATAATACCTAGGATAATGGCTAATTATTTTAAATGTGTTGAAGATGTTGAACAATTGAAATTTTCATATGCCTCAGGTGGGAAAATAAAATGGAACAATGAGTTTTCAAAGTCATGTAATTACAACATATTATAAAATTCTCTAGGGTAAGAGTAGGGAAAAACATTTTAAAGTAAGTAAATACTTTTAGGTATTTACCAAAGAGAATGAAACCATATGTTCATATATAAAAGCTGCACACAAATGTGCAGTGCTAAAACAACCCAATGTCAACCAACACTTAAGTAGATAAACGATCTACATAGCATAGCCACACAAACAGGATACAACAATAAAGATAAATTGCTGATACATGCATTGACATGACTGAACTCCAAAGAACAAGACCATCTTGTGTATGACTGCATTCATATGAAATTGTGGAACAGGTAAAACTCAGCTACAAAGACAAATATACAGTGGTACATAGCTGGGTGCATATGGCTGAGGGTGAGGGGGTGTGTAACCACTATAAATTAGGAACATTTTTTTGAGCGATGGGGGTGACCTATAGCTTTATTGTGTTGATGTTTCTTAAGTCAATGAACTACACTCTTAAAGGAGATGTGCTTAATTGTGTATGATTTATTCCTCGATAAAACTGATTTCAATTCAAATTCTACCAGTCTGGGTGCTTTCTAGTCTATTACTCCATAGCTATGAGTCCCTTACCCCATCTTCCAGCCACATAACCACCATATTCTGCCTCCAGCACTACCTCCAGAGATGTGCACAGACTCCTGTCCCACCCAGAGCCCAGCAACTGGTCAAGAGCTGATTTCTTCTTCTAGAAAAAGGTGGGGAATGGAATATCTACATGTTGTATCTTGTGTTATCATCTTCTCATGATTTCCTGTTTCATTGATTAATTTTTCTCTTTATGCATTTATCTCTCACTGGAAATACCACATAAGGTGATAGGAGAGACCAGTTAGCCTTTTATTTTTTAAGAGTCCCTGAAATGAATGTCTCTAGGGCTATTTGGTTTCTACAATGAGCTCTTCAACTTGTCCATGGTAAGCACGTTGGTGTAGAAGGCTTCTGGGTGTGAGAGACTGAGGAGTCGGGAGAGTAATTGGGTTCCTACTCTCATCCTTCAGAGACTGTCACTTAATCTGTTTTCAGACTCAAGCATCACTGGTTTCTGCTTTGTCTGGGATTCCAGAACCCAGCGCTTCTTATCTGCAATTTTTCAGAGTGAGGCGTGAGGTTCCTGCCCAGGCTAAGTGATGGCCTAGCTGCGTGGGGTGAGCAGAAGCCAGAAGATCAACTGTATAATGACAGCCTCCTGCCTTCCCCTGTCTTCCCCCTCGCCGTCCTCCCTGCCCTCTGTTTGCACTGCTGCTGCTCTCAGCATCCAGGTAGCAGATTTTACTCTTTACTGGCTTTCCCTTCTGCAAGCTCGATGGCTCCTTCTCTGATTAGTTCTCACTCCTCCCAGTGTACTCTGTATTTTCCAAAGCACTAATACTTTTTGTTTGCATCTGTCTTTCTATTTGTTTCTCTGGATGACACCTTTTGCTTTATTGTCATTTCAGTAATATCTGTGAAGGGGGAGAAATAAGCATATCTATTTTTATTTATTTATTATTTAATTTATTTTTTAAAATTTATTATGCATACAAGAACTGGGTATAGGCCAGAGGTGTGTGGGGGCAGGGAGAGGATTCACCAGAGACACAGTGGGGAGCAGAACAGGCAGATCTACTGAAATACACTGCTGAGGGGAGCAGCAGGCAAGACCAGAGAGGTCTGCTTTGCCATGTTGTTCGCCTCCCTGGCCGGGGATCAAACTCATGCTGCTGTGCCATAGATGGCTTCATAGTGCGGTGCTTAACCCCTTGCACCACCAGGGAGGTTCCATATAAGCATATCTTACATAATTGTGATGATTTTTTGCTCTGGGAGATCACCTATTACCACTAAAAATGGTATATTTTATCAACTAATTCTTCATTCTAAAAATTCTTTCTTTCTTCAGAGTAAATTCAGTTGAATTTCTCTGCTTTTACATAAGAAATTTGCCCTAGCATATTTGAGAAAAACTTTATATCTACTATTAGCTTGCTCTCTTATTTTTTTTTTCAGGAGATACTTGAGAAATGGGGAAATTGTCTACTTTTAAAGGATGACCTTTAGTCTCTTTATTAAGTTCTTCAGAGATCTCTAACATCATTGTCTCTCCTGCCTGGACTGTCTATAATAAATCTAATCCATTCCAGGTTCTTCCATTTACCTTAATCCCAACCTGTCTTGCCGACATACTTGATAGATGGTGCGTATAAAAACCAATGTGAATCAAAGTCAAAGAACTCAAAAAGAATTGGTTACTTTAGCAACAAATGTCAGTCTCTTTCATTACTTGACTCCATGACCCAGATGTTCTCCTTCAAAAGAGTTGGAATTCAATGTGTGTTTTTTTCATGCATTGATTAATTGGCTCAATTAAATGGCTAAACTGGTCTGCGTTCATATAAGCATGTACACATTTTTGAGTATGCTGATTTCCTGGGGATGAACTGCCACATCCAGGAAGTTCATTAGTAACCTGAGGAGCCCGCATCTGGGGAGGGGCTGGTGAGGGAGTATTTACTCCCTGCACTGGAGATCTGGTCAGTACTCCAGATTCCCCAGTGTCTAGTCAATAGGACACAGACAGAGGCCCAAGGGTCGCTCTCGAATGTGAAACTAATTGGAGGAGCCTCACCAGTCAGTGACTGCTCAAAGTCTTCTGGAATACTCCCTCTCTTCTGCCTTCCCTCAGTGCTTGTGGATCAATCTAGAGAGATTCCAAGTTGAAAGGATGTGCATCTCTCAGCCTCTCCAGGGAAATCGCCTCCGATGTCTCAGCTTTCTCGCCCTTGCTCCCCTGGAGCCCCCACAACTTCAGTCAGCTCACCAGAGAACCTCAGGGTACAGAGTCACTCAGAGAACTCATTAAAAAGACACTTGGAAAGTTGCCCTAGGCATCTTGGCAAAGATTTAAAAAAACTTTTTAATTGATCTCCAAGGACTAGAAACTATTTAAGGATTTAGAAAGTAAGTGTCAGAAAGAGCTCCTTGTGGAGTTTATTAAAACTTTGTCCTATTAATTACAGCAGGGTACTCTCTGCAGAGCCACTCCAGGGACAAGGGGGAACTCGACCTTTGGGTGAGAAGCACTGGTTGTTCCCGGCTCAGGTCGGGGCCCCTGAGTTCATGTTAAAGAGTGTGGAGCCGTCCTTGGAGAAGGCAGCCCTGAGCTTCTAATCAATGAATTGAGTGCTTTTCTATCCATGCAATTAGAGAAGAGCATAACAAACCTAATAAACTGCAATATGTTGCAGGCACAGTGCTAAGACCTTTATGTAAATCATTGTCAAAATAATATCTAAAATTGAGTATTTATTATCTTACTCTTTATAAAAGACACGGCAAGTTAAATCAAGTGAATAGCTCATCCAAGGTCATATGAGGGATAATCGAAAAGCAAAATTGGGCAACTTTAACTGAAGACATGGTGCTGAAAGACATAAACTAAAGCTTCTTCCAACAACAGCATGCCAGTTTTAACACGTCTTGCTGCTGGTGCATGTCGACCCAATTGGTGCAGGTCTTGTTAAAAGGGGGTGGCTCCAAGTTCCCTTCCCCACCTAAAGGAGGGCAGAGCCGAACAGAGAGGAAAAGACTGAGAGTTGCAAGAAGACTTGCAGGAGGCACATGAGCAGAGAGACTTGTGAGGAAGTCTCCTTCCTGCCTTGAACTTGCACCAGGGACTTGGAGAGCATGGAAAGCAATACATGGAATTGAGACATGTAGAAGAGATGTGGGTGAGAGACCCCTGGGGAGGCTGACAATGGCAGCCTTTAACTTGACTTGTATATTTTGTTCCTTTCACCCGAGATTGCTTGGCCCCTTCTGCCCCTTTTGATGCCGGTGAGCCTGGTTACCTTGGTCACTGCTGCTGCTGTTGCTGCTGGTGATTACCACGGGTTCTTAGCTCATGAAGCCACAGAAAGGAATTCACAGACTTTTTAGATAAGTAAGCAGAGAGAAGCAAACTTTGTCTTGGAAATTAAAGAAAAGTTTATTTAGGAAAAAAGAGTAAGACTCCCAGGTATATAGTACCTTGGGAGGGGAAGAAAGAGCTGTTATGGGGTCTCACTTTGGAAATAGATACTTCTTTTCCCTCATTATTCTAAGATTCCACTAGTCATTCTGTGATTGGTGGTCTCACTTACTCTGTTACTTTACATCCCTTGCTTTTGAAATGTCCTTTTGCCCCTAGTCCTAGGGTGTTTGCCAGTTCCCCTAGTGTTACAGGGCAGGGAGAGAGGCACCTTAGAACCCCCAAACCTGCCCTCTCTGAATGGGTTCTGCCATACACCACATTAAGACAAACATGAGACTTAATGGAAGGAACTTTAATATAATTAGGGTACAATACAGAAAGGACAAAGAATATCGTTACTAAGTTAAGCATCCAAAGTTACCCATTTCCTTGAGGATAAAAGTTTAGCCAATTAGAATTAGCCCAAAGCAAGGCCTAAAAGCCTGCCACACGTCTAAAGAACCTTTTAGTTGAGACTCATAGAAAAGGGTCAAAAAGAGTCAGACAAATCCAGGAGGAAAAGAGCAAATTTAAATCAAGATGAAAGCTGCCATTGTTAACCTCCCCACAGGTCTCTCACCCACATTTGTTTTAACCAGTCCAGTCCAAAACCAAAAAGCAAGTGTAGTTTCTTCACATGTTTCTCTGTTCCACATGCCTCCTCCACCTCTCCTTGCTGCTCTTCATCCTGCTTTTTTCTTCCTTCCTTCGGTCCTCTTATCTCCTCTCTGCAAAATCTTTTTATCCCTGCTCAGCTCCACTCACTTAGGGTGAAACCAGGATTCTGAAATTTCCCCCTTTCCTGGGGACCACCCTGTTATACTAGGAATTTTGTCCTTCCCATCTCCAGATCTCCCCTTATCTCTTTTGCTGTCCTTATCTCCAAAGCTTAGTTCTTCCTAGGCCCCACCTGTCCTCTCCCTGAAACTGCCTAATCACTCCTAAGTTGCCTTACTTGACCAAGGCCTCACTTTCAGAGGGTTCCCCACCAGAAGATGCCCTCTATTTGTGGCAGGCTTTAAGCCTCAGCAGCCTCACTTAGGGCCAACCCTGTTTGACTGGGCATACGCCCACTGAGGGGATGGGTAACTCTGGGAAAAATATTAACTTTCGTTCTCTTTCTCTCACATTAATCCTATTAAAGTTCTTTCACACTAAGAGAATGCTTTATCTTTACATGGTAGATGGCAGAACCTCATTAGAGCATGCAGATTTGGGGGCCCCAGGATGCCCCTTAATTTTGCCTGATTTCTGTGAAGGAGAAAGAGAAAGAAAAGAAAAAAACATCTGATCGCAGCTTGAAACAGATGAAACACTCAATTTTGGTAACAAAGTTTAGGTTAACAAGAGGACTCTTTACAAAGGTTTGGGAAACCACTGGAGACAGTATATGATCGCAGGAGAGTGCAGGAACCCCAGGCAGTGCAGGAATCAGTAGCAGTTAATCAGTAAAAGTATGCCAGGGACAGTTGCTCAACCTTTGCTCCCTTATCTACACACAGTTCCCCCTCCCAAGCTGGGGGGGGTGGTCGTAACCAGGATGAGATAAACCAGAGGGGCTCTGGCGCCAGCATGGGAAGCCCCTAGATTCATTTTTATTCCCTTATCTTCCTTGTCTGTGACTCTGTGACTATAAAAACCCAGCGCGCAAGCAGCACGGGGTCCTTCCCTCCAAGGGTGAGGCTGCTGCGCCAGGGCTCCCCGGGGCTGGACCCTAGCTTGAGCTAGCAATAAAGTCTGTTTACTGTGAACCAATCGATCTCCGGCGTGCTGACTGTCTCCATGCCTTGGCCCTCCAATCCGGTGTCATACGGCCACATAGCGACCCTCCTTGAGGACTCCGGTCTGGGGTTTATACGGACTCGCTACATGCTAAGACACGGGCTGGATCCAACAGCAGGGATGGTAATAAAATTTCCTTACCACCTCATGACCTAAAGAAGGGAGATTGCTACTACTGGGGCCTGGAGACAGAGAGAGCTGTGTAGACAGGGTGACCTGATAAAACTGGAATCATAAGTCCTATCAACTAAAAACAAATTATCTAGATAGAAGGGGCTTCTAGCTCTAATTTGCCCTGTTACTAGAGGACATGTGCTGTTACTAGAGGAAGGCAACGGGTTTTAATTTCCATGTTAATGAAGGCACATGGAGATGCAAAGTACCTATTGTTAAATGCTCTTTTTTTATATATATAAGATTTATTTATTTATGCATACAAGAGCTGGGGTACAGGGCAGAGTCCAGGGAGGTCAGAGGATTCACCAGCGACAGAGTGAGGAGCAGAACAGGGAGATCTACCCAACACACTGGGGAGGGCAGCAGTGGGCAAGGCAGGAGAGGTCTGCTACACCATGTGGGTCCCCTCCCTGGCCGGGGGCAGGAATCAAACTCGAGCTGCAGTGGCTGCGGTGTGGCTCATCACAGTGAGCCACTTAACCCACTGCGCCACCAGGGAGGCCCTTGTTAAATGCTCTTATCTGAAAAGACTGACTTTACCTTCAGGCAGCAGATTCCTCAGGATGGAAGGAGCCAATGAAGATGGTTTTGCTTCTGCTTGTCTTACACTGTAACAGGGTGGTCCTCAGAGAAAGGGAGGTTCCAGGTTCCCTGCCTTACCTGAGGAAGAGAAGGTAGAGCTAAACAGAGAGGAGGAAGTAGCTGGAGATGGAAAGGAGGATGGAGAGTCAGGAACCTGGAGAAGGCATGTGGAGCAGAGAGACATATGATGAAGCCGCACTTGCTTCTTGGTCCTGGACTGGTTGAAACAACTATGTGTGAGAGACCCATGGGGAGTCAACAATGGAAGATTTGATTTTGCTCTTTTCCTTCAAAATTTCTGGCTGCTTCTGTCCCTTTCCTATTAGTTTCCTCCAGGCCCCAGTGACCCTGCTTTAGGCCAACCCTGTTCAGCTGGGCATTTACCCCACCAGGGGTCCCCTAGGGTGCTTGATTTGGAAACGTTCTCTTTGTCTTGTCTTTGTTGCACATTCATTGTATTAAAATTCCTTTTCATTAAAGGTCTGAACATATACTAGAGTATGTTTTGACTTGATGTTGTGGATGACAGAAACTATTTAAAACAGTCAGGTTTGGGGGTTCTTGGATGGCTGTAGATTCCATCAGGAGAAACCTAGTGCTTGCTTTATTTACTCACAGGAATTATTTCTAAAAAGAAAAACCAGACCTAAATGGAGTTGGACCTGACAGGCCCCACTGGACTCAATACCTCCCCTAATTGCAGTTTCAATAGCTCCCAACAGTACTGTCTTAAATTTATCAATCTAGAATTTCGTGATGGGTATCAGTGAGCCCACCTGCCTGATAAGACCCTTCAGTCTTCCTCCAAGGAAGATGGCTTGACCTGATGTAATCTTTCTCTTGATGATAACTTTGTCCCACTCTCTTTCTGACAGCCACCCTTCATGTAGCCCCCGCAGGGGCAGTGTCTTTCTATTTGATGCTGGTCTATGTGAATCTTTCAACAGTCAATTAGATCTCTAAAATGCTGATGGAGTTTGTTTTTTAACTGAATATAATACATTTAGAATACCAATAAAACAACATGAGTTCATAATATGAAGAGATAGAGAATGTTCTTCTCTAGAAAAGAATATCAACTAACAATAATAAAAATTACAGAATTAAAATATCACCATTTTGTAGCCAACCTAACAGTTGATTTGTGCAATCAATGGATCCTAAAGTAATTAGTTGATGACACTGTTGGGAGTCAGGATATTTACATAATCTCCAAGATTCATGCTGTTTTTAAAAAGTTACATGCATATAAATATATAAAAATAATTTGTATTTTATATAAAAATATCGATTTCTCTCCTTATCCTCCCTCAGTACTGTTGACATGTTGGCTGGATGATACTTTGTTGTGGAGGGCTGCCCTCTACACCCACTAGAAATCTGGGTGCATATGCCCCCCCATCATTAAAATAGAAAATATCTTCAGAAATGCTATTGATATATGTTTATATCTGTATCTGCAAGCAATAACTGAGGGCTACCCAGGACCCAAAACTGTACACATTTTAAGGCTTCAACCATCCATGTTCACAAAGGCAAAGAAAACAGACAGACTCTAAGTATGGGAGATCTTTAGTTGGTATGGAGAGAACAGCATAATTAAACTCTAAAAATTTCCCATCCCTCCTGGGAATATGCCCAGAAAACAGGCTCAGTTCAAAGGTAGGGTAGGCTGAGGCTTGAAAGCTTGTTACCAGTCTAAGGCATTGGCAGATAGGAACCTGTGAGAAAGGGATTAGGTAGGTTCTAGGACACTGGGACAGAAGGAGAGACCAAAAATTCAAAATGAACCATGTAATCCACCATGAGGTCAAAGTAATAGCCATTGGTCTCAGCCAAAAAATGTTAAAATTCCTAGGAGCAGCCTTTCCATGTGTCCTTACCCATAAATCTCTTCTCTCTTGTCTATTCTCCACATTTCTCCCCTTCGTCCTTTGCTCCACCTCTATTTTTGTATACATCTTTTCTTTCCCAGCTGCCCCCATTCGGCATGGCATGCTGGGAGTTGTAGTCCAAGGCAGTTGCTTGTCAGTTGTAATGGGGAAAATGGCACCCATTCATTGTGCTGCAGGGCTCCTCCTCTTTTCCTGGAGGTGCATTCTGGAGCATATTGATAGCGAGATAACTATCATGGGGAAGCAATGTTGATGGGAGGATGGATGGATATATTCATACAGACATATAAATTGAAAATATGTTGAAATACAAATAATCAGTTACTAGTGACTGTAAGAGGAAATAAGGTTATTTGCCACACTATTATTTCTAAAATTCTGTAAATTTAAACATGTCACAATTAAAATGACAGAGAAATAAAAATCGAATCACATAATATATCAACTAAATTGGCATAAAGATAATGCAAAAAAAAAACAGAAAACAAAAATTCTGCTTAAGAGATAGAGCTTTAAAAGTAGAGATTAAAGAGGCTACTAACACAGTCATGCACACCACTCTGCAATAGGAAGCTAAGTGAACAAGATGAAAAGCAATGCTGGCATCGGAAGGAACTCCTCAGTGAATATCAGGAGCTTGACCTGGAGGCAAGATCTCAGAACTTCCCAGATACAGTGAAAAGGCTGCAGAAAAGTTGAAAAAAAGATCAAGGTCATCTCGAGATGAAAATGATGATATTGACATAGATATGACTAAGGAGATTCCTGAAGCCTCTTGTAAGGTGGAAATGAACTTACTTAGAAAATGACCTTGATACTCCCCAGGAAAACACTAACTTGATGGATTTGAAGTCCCTAGAAGCTCAGCCACAGGTGCAAGTTCACTTTCCTGTGCAGCTCAGAAGCTGTAATTGAGGGTTAACACATTAAGACAACACATTAAGAAAGGCACAGAAGATCTTGAGCCTGACTGATTAAAAAGGCAACAGAATGTTCTAGAAATTCTTTTGTGTGTAGCAAGGATTCTACAGTCAGAAAAACTCACTTTCAGTCTTTGAGTTATTATGTTAAGAATAAAGCAGAGATTAAAATACACAGATCAACACAGGAAGAAAAAATGAAAGGAAATGAGGAAAAGGTAGTTATGACAAACACAGGTAAAAAATCCATAAATTTTGTATGGTTTAAAGACTTAAATAAAAGATTTACAAACCAATGTTACATCAAAAGTAAATAAATTTTAAAAATACATAAGACATGCAACAATAAAATACATAAAAGAAACATAAGAGATACATTACCCAACATCAATGATAAAAATATTTTTGGATACTCAACCCCTATAGCAAGAAAAAAAGGCAATAAGAGACAATGGGAATTACTTCAAATTATAAAGCTTTTATACAGCAACACAAAATATAAAATTAAAAAGGCATCCTGCTGAATGGGAGAAACATTCATACTTTACAGAACCAATAAGGGTACTTGATTTCCAAGATAAAAGAAAACATTGATCCAACAATAAAGAGTAATAAACAACCAGTTAACAAACAGGCATCATATCTGAACAGAGTTCACCACTGAACAGAGTTCACCAAACAGGACATCTAGAAGCCAATAGATATGTGGGAAAATGTTCATCTTTGCTTTCAATAAGAGAGATGCAGGTCAAAATCATGAGACATCAATGCACATTGGTTCAAAAAGGCACATGTTAAAAAGACTCCCCCTACCCTCCCCGCCCCAAACAAGTGCTAGAGAGGATGTGAAGAAGAACCTTAATATGTTGTTGGTGGGAATGCAAATTGATGCTGCCATTTTGGAAAGCTACCTGTATTTACCTTAAAAAACAGAAGCTGAAATACCATGTGACCCAGTCATCCATCCCTGGGACAGCTATCCACAAAACATAGAAGCATAAACTCAAAAAATTATATGCTCTACAGTGTTTACTGCAGCATTATTTTCAGTAGATAGAACATGAAGACAACCTTAGTGTCCACTAATGGAAGGGTGGATTGAGAGGGGGGTGTATCCATACGCACAAAATGGAATGTTATTCCACCATGAAGAAATATGAAACATTGCCATTTACAGCAATGGAAGGGCTTCAAGAGGATTATGTGCAGTACAAGGAATGGTGGGGGGATAAAAAGGAGAGGAAGGAAAAAATTAAAGTCCTTAAAAAAACTAATACTAAAAAAAAAAAAAAGAAGTAAGGCAGGCATTATTTTCTAAACACAAATGAAAAAATATAAAATACTAATAAGAAAATTAAAATTCCATGTTATCTTAAAAATTTAAAACAATATGCACTAACTCTAAGAAACTTCAAAACTACATCGTGATGCAGAAACTAAACTACGTGGAAAACTTGCCATGTTTTTGAATATGAAGACTGCACATTATAAATATGCAAATTCCATTAGGCAATTCAATAAATACAGTACAATTCAATCCCAGCCAAACCTTTTCAGTCAATGTATTATCCTTTGGTGAATCTTATTCTAAGTCACAAATAGTCTTATAAACAACTTTAAGAAATTTGTCATTTTAATTTACTCTTCATATATAGTTATACTATATATGTTACTTTAAAAATTCAAATTACAAACTATAAAATTTTGCCTTTGAATGAATTCAAAAGACTGACTCAGTTCAGTGACTTGAGTTTATATTGTTCCAATTATCTTCTCCTCAAATTAATTTAAAACAAACACTCCTTATATTTCACTTGCACTAGCCTCCACTTCACTTAAATCAGACAATGTACCCTTATTTCATCTTATTCCTCTGCTCATTATGTCTAAGAATGTCTTTCTTCTAGCCTTTCCATTGTATAAACTATTCCCTTGCTTCTCTAGTGTCCAAATGCCACACAGCTTTTAGGATTCAACATGAACTCTACCTCCTCTGAAACTTTTTTTCTGCACTCATAGCACTTTTCCTTATCCTTCTGAATTTTCAAGGCAAATTTTATCTGTGTATTTTATCAAATAGTCTATTCATGCTGACTAATTCAAATATTTTAGCATCACTGTTTATGTACTGATGTCTTAATTTACTGCACTGGCAGTAAAATTGTGTGGTATATATACACAATGGAATTTTATGCAGCAATCAAAAAAGATAAACTCATGCAATTCACAGCAACATGGATGGCGCTTGAAGGGATTATGCTCAGTAAAGTAAGTAAGAAAAAAAATTAATTACAATAAGTTAAAAATCAAAATCAATAGACAACTATAAACCTGAGACATTCCCTAGGAGAGAAGGAGGGAGAAGGAACAAAATGGGTAGGAAGAGCACAAGGGACTATGGTGATGGTGCATGGGTGAATTGGTGATGGGATTTCACAGGGATGAAAAGATATACACTGTACAAAAATGAAAAATAATGTAAAATATATTCAAAATTTTTAAAAAGTAAGAAATGTTTGAATTTTTAATTAAATGAAGTTAGGAACCATGTCTTGTAATCATTAGCATTTTAGCGGTTCATTTATAAAACATACGTTCAATCTTATGCAGACTACAAAAAGGTGCCTTAAATTTTCAAATTTTGGGTTTATTATTGATAATTTGTTTAACAGAGAGCATCGGACCTAATGATCTTCCAGGCCTGCAAGACCTTGCCAAAGCCAACTTAATTTTTGAGCTTTTTTCACATAGGTCACTAGGTGGCAGCATCACCAAACAAACTACTCAAAACTGAATTTTAAAAGTGAGTTGTAGCAATGAATAATCAGAAAAGCAGTCTTATCTACAACAGCTAGGATTTGTGAAATAAATTCGAAATAATCAGAATTTTCTACTTTAATTGGACAGGTATTTGCTAATAAAAGCCCTAATGAGTATCCCCCCAAATACTATTTGGAGTAAAAATGCTTATGAAATGAGATCAAAAGCCCTTATTAAATAAGTATTTACTAAGTGCTTATTCTGTACACAATATAATAGTTCTATCAGCATAATATAAACATAAGTCATATTTATACGCTCTTAAAAGTTAAAGGAAACATGAATATATAAAAAATAATACATGTCAAACATGAGAGCAGTCAGAGAATGCAGAGATAACTGTCAGTTGTAGAAATCAGCACTGGTCTTCCTGGAAACCGGGGTATATTGGGTGAATTTTGGGTTATAGGTCCAATTTCTTGTATGACATAAAAAGAAAAAGTCTACTCAAAGCAGGTAGTGAAGGATACAGAAAGTCACCCTGTGCTCTTAAGGCTTCATTCCATAGGTAACAGGACAAAACTGAAGAGTTTTCCAAACAATTTCGTGAACAGAGCTGTTTAAATAGTCGAATCAGCTCACAGACTGTATGATCTCATACATGAAACCCAAAATATTCAAATTCATAGAAGCTGAAAGTAGAATGGTGATTGACTGAGGCTGGGTAAGTGGAAAATGGGGAGGTGACAACCAAGGGTACAAAGTTTCACTTATGCAAAGGAAAGAAGTTCTGGTGTCTACCCCACAATACCTGCAATACTGCAGGTGCGCTTAGCATTTGCCAGAGGTAGATCTTATATCAAGTGTTCTTACTAGAAAAATAATAATAATAACAACAGGGTATTCCTGGTGGCCTACGGGTTAAGTCTCAGTGCTATCACCACTATGGCATGACCTGAGTTCAATCCCTGGCCAGGGAGCTGACCCACGTGGTGCAGCAGACCTCTCCTGTCTCGCCCGCTGCTCCCGTCAGCAGTGTATTTCAGTAGATCCACCTATTCTGCTTCCCACTGTGTCTGGAGAATCTCTCACCCCCTGCACCTTTGACCTTCACCCCAGTTCTTCTATGTAAAAATTAAAATAATAACAAGGAGGAGGAAGGAAACATGGCAGGTGATGGAGATGCTAATGGCCTTGATGGCGGTGATGGCTTCATGGGTGTGTACTTACCCCCCAGACTCATCAGTTTGTGTACATTAGATGTGTACAGATTTTTACATGCTAAGTAGTTCTCAATTATTGAGTCTAATACATTTTTTTAAAGGTAAGTCTCTGGTGGTTTAGTTATTGGATGAGAATGACAGGAAAGACAGGACCGCTAGTGGGAGGAGGATGAAACAGGCCCTCATGTGATGGCTTGAAGATAAATGATGACTGGTGAGGCAGGAGATGAGGCCCCAAGGGGCCTGGGGAGGGCAGGTTGAAGTAGAGGCCAAGGGCAGTAACCGGACACCTTAGAGAAAACCACAGTCAGTTGTGTTACTTTGCAGATGCCGGAGAGAAACACTGATGTGTTTTAAAGAGGAGTATGACAGAGCACAATAGTATTTTCCCTCAGAGGGGAATTATGCAATATAGAGCTATTACGCAGAGGAAAAAAAGTAGAAAATATGAGGTATGTGAAAAAGGAGTACCAGGAGGAGGAGGAAGAGATACAAAAAACTTGCAATGCAGCTACTCCCAAACACTTATTAAATTTGTATCAATGCTCTCATATTTTTCTTACTAGACTATTACTATGTGTTCCTATTACACTATGGAGTCTTTTCATGTCTCAGCCAAACATGAGTTGAAAGGGAAATCTTCCAAATGTTAAATGTGCTTTCTGCAGAGTTATAATATCTGCCTTCGCCTGCTCTCAGAGCTGAGCCTGACGTTACCATGACAACCATGATAGCAAAAGGCATGGTTGATGAAGTTGTTCTGACGCAGAAGTGTTATTGCCCCATCTTATAGTTTATAATTTTTAATGCTAAATTAACCATTGCCAGTCTTTATGCATACCTTTTTGCACATCATAAATCTGAAATTACCCAAATTGTGTATTTCAATATAACATGTTTTCCATGACCCACTCCATAGATACATGTGGATCTCAGAATCTGGTAGTAAATAAAAGGAAAATCATATTTACCACTGAATATTCTGTGTTGACATGAGTTCCCTTGTAGAGAAAGTAGGAAGAAGCAGTTCTGGGACAGTAGCTTCTGTTCTCTTCAATCCTTTGGACTATTAAGCTTTCATTTGATCAATAGCCATCTACCGTCAACTCTGCCTCCCTCAACGTACTAGTTCTTCCTCCTTTTCTTTCTTTTCATGGGTGTATGCCGATGTTAAATTATATGGATTTTTATGGGAGCCTCCATCTCATTTTGTCATTACTTATATGTAAACTAGTTTTTCTCCCAGTAACACAATGAGCAACTGTCCACGTAGCCTTTTTAATAACACCATTTTCTATTGTAAGGATATGCCTCCTTCTGCTACACCTAGCTCTCTCTTTCAACATGGTCAGGTTTCTTTGATAAAATTATGTTATCCGTGATACTGTAATGGGTGTCCTGTCAGCTGAGGAAGTTGACCAAGGGGTCAAGTCTCACTTAACACCTATGTGTCCTTGTAAATGACAAGATGGCAAAGAATTGTGACCCATTTGACAATATCCACAGAAATTTTGTGTGAAATAAAAATAAATCTGAAAGTGAAGATTTCCAAATTATTTTCCCTATTGCCTTTTAGAGTTGACAACTGATGTAACTGATTTATGTATGTATATCCTCTGATTTAGCAATTCCAGTCTTAGTTGTTTCTAGAAACATAGAATATTATCAGCAATGTTTCTAGAAATGTGGAATATTATCAGCAACTTCCTAATTTTTGTGGCAGCAATGACAAATGAAGAAGTTACTTCTTCTCTGAAAGCAGGATTAGAACTATTGATGCGGTTGTTTGGTGGTTTATTGTACTTGCTACACTAAAAAGTCTCATTAGTTCTTTCCCAACATCTCAATGTGAGATTATCACAAACTGAATGTCAAGGACTCCTCTCTTTATCAACATGTTGTAAACTTTTCCAATGCCTGAAAGGCACTGGATTGAATGAGATGAGCCAGGATAGTTAATCAGGTGTCATTTGCAATACAAATATCCAGAGCTGAGATTCAGAGAGATTCAACGGGAAATGGTGACTTTAAAAGTTTGAATAACAGTACTTGGATGTTACAACTTCTTCCTGGTAGTTTCCAAACTCAGGTCTAAAAGGATGTCTAATGGGCATGGAGGTAACCAAATATCCTATAATTTCCTGAATAGACCTAAAAATAAGATTCTAACGATAACTCCTTCCAGTCTTTTGCACTCCTATAGAAAAACCATGTTACAGTCAATTTCTATCATATTCCAATATGTTATCAATTTCTCATTATAAAGCACTTTACTTTTGATTTTGATAAGAATATGTTTCCGCTCAACATCAAAGGCTTGAGTCATTTAAAACCTCCCTCTCAGCTGCTAGACACCACCCAGAGGAATGCGTTATAAATGGATACAACCACTTTGGAAAACGATTGGGCAGCATGTTAAAAGGTTGTGCATATACATGCCCTTTGATTTAGCAGTTCCAGTCTTAGTAATATACCCAACAGAAATACATCCATGTGTTCACCAAACATGTACTAAAATGTCTATAGGGTGTTATTTATAATAGCCCCAAATTGGAAACTATAGGCAGAATAGAAAGATAAATAAATAATGGTATTTTCACATATACTGTACCAGGATGAGAATGTTATGTGTGTATGTATATGTGTGTTAATGTATGTGTGTATGTTACGTGTCTGCACGTATCTGCATTAATGTGTATATATATTAAGTTACATAGAGGAATCTCAGAGACACTAACTTGAGTGAAAGAAGCCAGACACAGAGTACATATTATAGAACTCAATTGTCAACTCTGAAAAGCAATAGGGAGAATATTTGGAAAACTTCATTTTCAAATTTATTTTTATTGCACAGAAAATGTCTGTGGAGATAGCTTGTCAAAGGGCCACAATTCTTTGCCATTTTCTTGTCATCAAAAGGTTGAATGAATTTATATGGTCATGTAAAAATAACAGAATGTGTCATGAATATACTTTTATTTTATCTGTTAAGTTTCCTTATGAATTTGCTTGGGGATCACTAAATCCAAGGGTCTTGATCTTTGTGTAAACTCTAAACCCGACCACCAAGTCCATCTCATGGGCCCCTAGCCCACACAGGCTGGCTCAAACCTGTGAGCTCACTTTATTCACTCTCCTATGGGCGTTCACCCACTGAGCTGCCATAAACTCTCTCCTTTCTGTTGAGGATGATTTCTACAATGGGCTGACTTGTTAACTCTACTTTGCTTAAACTGTGCCCTTAGTTTTTCCTCTCCCATAGGAACAAGTCTGCATTATTGATTCCCATCTGCTTTTTGAAATATAGTGTCAAAAACGCTTGAAGAGAGCCTGCTTTCACACTCTCCCCCACCCACACACTTACATGAAATAATAAGAAAACAAACAGCCTCTTATATTTGGAGCCTCTCGGGATGTGGGAGCTCAGGCCGTGTGGATGTGACACAGGTCTAGAGGACACAGCCTCCCCAGCTTATCTCCATGTAACTCTAACCAAATCTCAGTTTGCTTGGCTCGTCCACTGACCCAGACTTCTAACAAACAAAGTCTTTTCATCATCTCATTTGACCTTCATTTCCTTGTGTAAGGGAGGCGGGTGAGGAATCATTAACCTATTTTATGTGTACTGACTAGCCTCAGTCAGTGCACAGGATAAAAACATATCTGGTACTAAACCTCACCAATATCTGGTGGTTGTGTCTATTTCTCATTACCTAATTCCTGTAGAAGGAATCTTTGCCAACTTTTAAATGCACATATTTCACGGTCCTAGCTGACTATACGTTGTTTTGATTTATCTGGATTATCTGAAAAAAAAACAAAACAAAACCACTTTTCTTTATATGTCTTTTTTTAATGGAAACATTCATAACCACTTATTTATTAAATAAGATTGAAATATGTTCCATAAGAAGCATTAAATCATTTTCATTAAAAGGATAATTTTCTTTTGTATATTTATCTTTAAAGTGAGATAGCCTTGCATTTGCCTTTGTTTCTCTTTTTCCCAGAGGTTTATCCTTCTCATTTGTCCATTTTACCCTTATTAACTGTTCTGCAGGTATGATAATTAATGATTCTGACCACGTCCCTGCACAATTAGCTCCCACACCGGGCTTGCAGGAGAAGCACATGTAGTCTCTGGAGAGAGCCCATGAGCCAAGAGAGGACCCAAGGCCTGGAGTCAGGAGACCTGGGCTTTTGACCTCTGCTCCCCTGAATTAAATTATTTATGAACATTATTTACTTTTTAAAATAAGTTTTAGAGTATTATAATATATAGCAAAGAATCTCACCTAATGACTCCTACTTCAAAACAAAGAGAAAATAATCTTGAGAGTCTTATTTATTCTTTTTTTTTTTGAGAGTCTTATTTATTCTTAAGTGAAAGACGTGAATGCTGAAAATCATCCTATTTTAAACTGTTCTAATGGAATGTTTAAATTCCTGCTGACATTGGTATGTAGTATTGACTATAGTTTAAAGTGTACCTACCTTTGCTATTGGCAAAACTATGAACCAAGTGTGGTCATATTTAGGCCCTTCTGTGGCCATGTGTGCACAATTGATCAAAAATGACTAGTGTAAGGGGGTAAAATATCAGATAAACAAATAAGGAGAGTTGAGACTCACTGTTGCATAGAATGAAAATCTGCCAATCATAAAATTGATTCAGTTACTTGTCTATGACATGCAGAGTGAGAGACTGAAGGCTGGGGGAAGTCAAGAGGAATGAGCAGCAGACAGTGAGCTCAGGAGCAAAGAGAAACAATGAGGGAAAGTTTCATGCACTGATTAAAATATTTTTTAATTGGATAATATTTTATAATTTAGCATCTATCTTGTACTCAGGTGCTAAAAGATACAAACAAATGCATTGTAACATGAAGAAGGGAAATAAATTCAATATGGGGCAATTTTATGAGTTATAGCAGTAGACAACATATAATTCTACAGGGTATGGTTCAAATATAGATAATAGAGACACTCTAGCTATGTGAAATGAAAAGGTATTTAATGCAGAGAACCAGGTACTAACGGAAAATGTTGGGAGGACTATAGGAATCTCTAGTCTCTGCCGCAAAGATTGACTCCCAGCTCAACATCCAGAATAGAATAATCATCAAGGATGCTGGAAAGACAGGTGATATCCCCAAGCCGTCGGCCCCAGAGTGTCAATGTTTGCCAGGTCCCAAGACTGCTAACTCATATATGGCCAACTCTCTACTTCGCTTAGCCCAGTTAGGAACTTACAGTCTTAGAAACCCCATTTTGAGCCATATCCAGAGAGAATTCGCTATACAAGTGGTATTAATTCCAGTCCAGCCCACAAGTCCACAGAGCAAGTGCACAGAATGCACAACCAGGAGACTGCAGTTAATGTGGATATAGACAAGTTGTGTTGATATCAGTAACATTCAGCGGAGGCATTAAAGGAGAAAAGACTGAGGATTGAAGAGGAGCCACCAAATGAAATCATTTTTTACTATTCAATCCTAATAAGCTAGTCAGATTGGCGAACCCGGCAATTGGTCAGTTTCTTCAGAGCCTCTTTGAACTCTCGGTTCCTTAGACAATAAATGAAAGGGTTGAGAGCAGGAGTGACGATGGCGTAGAAGATAGAAATAACTTTGTTCATGTTGAAGGCATGGATGGCTCGGGGTCGGGCATACATGAAAATAGTAGCTGAATAGAAAATGGTGACCACCACGAGGTGGGAGCCACAGGTGGCGAATGCCTTCTGCTTTCCTGTGGGCATGCGTAGAACAGTGACCAGAATGCACCCATAGGATAGGACAGTGATTGAGAGAGGAAAGAGGAAGATGACCAGAGCCAAGACAAAGTCCACCAGTTCAGCTAGGGACATGTCTGTGCAGGAGAGGTTGAGTACTGGAGAGATGTCACAGAAGAAGTGATTGATGACATTGGGGCCACAGAAGCTGAGGCGGGAGATGAAATAGATCTTAGCCAAGGAGATGCCAAAACCAATGGCCCAGGAGCCAAGAGCCAGGCGAAAGCAGAGGCCATGGCTCATAATGGTGTGATAGTGGAGTGGATGGCAGATGGCCACGTAGCGGTCGTAGGCCATGGCAGCCAGGAGCACACATTCTGTGCACATGAGCGCGATGAAGAAGTAGAGTTGGGTCATACAGTGATTGAAGGAGATGCTGTTGTTGGTGGACCAAAAACTAAACAGCAACTTGGGCACCGTCACAGAGATGTACCAGGTCTCCAGGAAGGACAGGTTGGCCAGAAAGAAGTACATTGGCTTGTGCAGAGGCCGGTTCTGCTGCACCAATAGGATGATGATCACGTTTTCAGCCACGGTCAGAATATAGGCCACCAGGAACATAAGGAACACTGAAGCACGCATGCCTGGACTCCCAGGGAACCCCACCAGAATGAACTCGTTGACCCGAGTCTGGTTCTCCACTTCCATGTTAGAGACACACGGCTTAGCTCTCCTGGGGGGAAAATCACTTAGTCAGACTCCATTGGTGCAGTTAGAACCTTCCATTCTTTGCCGTCTCTGCCTAGCAGTAACAAGTAGCATCTCATTTATTAATAATATGTATGGGCTAGACCATACAGCGGGTACATTATTCATGTAATGTGATTTGATTCCCACATAGTCTCTTTAGATGTATTTTATACCCACTTCAGTGATGAAGAAACTGACACTTGTTAAAATATTAACTTACCAAGTTCCTACTGGTAGCAAAACACAAATCACATTCACCTCTAAGCCTAAGAGATGTCCTCAATGGCCTCTGTCCTCAATGGCCCTCACTACCATATCCAAATTAAACAGCATCAGAACTCCTCATTCCTTGTGAGCTTTGCTGATGCCAAAGGGTATGTGTGGCTTCCTGGCCCTCATCTACCCAGAACTGAAGAAGTTCCTTTCTTACAACTCATACACCCTTCACATATTATCACTTCCTTTGACTCAACCACCAGTGGAGACAGCGGGTCATTGCTGGCAGGTTGTTGCAGCTGCTGTGAGGGAGGTGAGATGAGGGAGGTGAGATGAGAGAGGTGAGATAGGATTGTTGGTGTTAGAGATCAGGGACCACAGCCAAGTACTGACCCGTCCCTGCCTTATTCTGGAACCTTGTAGTCTTAGTCTCTAATACCCAATTTCCTCTTCTGTAAATGTGATTGATAACAGTCATTCTGCTTACATCACTATGAATGGAAATCCAAATGAAATAATGCAAATGAAATTTATAAAGTGCAAGTAACACTGAATATGGGAGGGGCTCGAAGCCTGGGTGAGCTCAGGGAAGAGGGCAGGTGTGGGCTAGGAGGGTGGAGAGGAGCCACTAGTTGCTGGGTAAGCAAACAAGAGCTTCCTCTTGGGGAGTTTTGATTCCTGGGGAGTGGGCCTGAGATTCTCTGGAAGAGGTTGTTTTGATAAGCAAGAATAGAAACACAAAATCAAGTTTTAGACACTTTCTGCTACGGTTAAAAAAATAAAAATTGATACTAGTGTGATCAGGCAAGTTCCCTCTGACCCCTCAAAGGAGGAGGTGAGATGTAGACAGAAGGGATTTTAGGGCCCCCTCTTTATAGAGCTGAGTGGGAGAATTTGCCCTGAAATATGATGACCAAGCAGCGGGAAGTGGGTGGTGGGCAGAGAACTGGTGGGAAAGGTGGACAGGGCCTCACAGGTTGAAACCAGAGACCAGACAGTGGTCTGTGTACAATGAGAAGCAAGAAAGGATTAAAGCCAAGGGGGGACACACCTTGGTTTATGCTGCTGGGAGATCACACTGTCATCACCAAGGGCTCTGGAAGTAGGAGCAGGAGTTCTAGGATTAGTTGGAGGCTCTCGAAAGATGGGGAGAGTAACCTTGAATACTGTGCTCTCAACCAAGTAGGTGGGTTTCATATGCATTTGAGAATCGATAACCAAATCGGATAACAGAGTTAGGGAGGGAACACAATTAAGGAACAATCTTACATATATGGCTCATTACATGAAAGCAATGCCATTTACTAAGATAGGCAACTGGGATGTTTGCAGGCATTTTCTCCTAAGTGAGATGGCCATCGGCAAGAATTTGACTGGGCTGTTTCTGATTATTTTAACAAGAAGCCTAAGCAATGAGTCCAGAATAGTCTCCAATAATAATATATTGAGCACTTACTGCTAGGAAGTTTGCTAAGTCCCTTTAACACAATATCCCATTAAATCCACCAAACAATTCTAATGAGGTATTATTCTATTTTTTCAGAGACACTGTGCTTTAGAGAGATTAGGGAACATTCCCAAGTTATCAAGTGATAAAGTGAACCAAGTTCAGTCTGGCCAGGAAGGCATGACCTTGGCCACTAGTCTGACTCACAAACAGATAAAGAACGGTATATTTTGGACTTACCACCACTTTACATTTAAACTTTCTATTTTAGGAAAAATTTGCTAATATTATGAAGTTTCACTATAGGCACAGGCTTTTGAGATGTGCCAAAAAATAATTTTTTTAAATGACACAGGTACATATTCAAGCAGACATACAAACTTGAATATATTATACAATAGCTTGGTAAATCTATCAGAAAAGACAATCACTGTACTAGGTCTTTAAAAATGAGTGAGAGGATGAGGAAATTTAAGCAGATAATTAGTATGAACAAAGGCATAGAGTGATGAAGCCGACCCAGAATTTTCAGAGAATTGGTTCATTAGACCTGATTGCTGTGTGACCAGGCATATTGTTAAGTGAGAAAATTAGTGGGAGAATGAGAGCGTGTGTTTAAGTGTTTGAGAGAGAGAGAGAGAGAGAGAGAGAGAGAGAGAGAGAGAGAAAGTGAGACACCACAGAGTCAGATTGTGGAATATTTTATGTGAAATATTAAGACTTATAAAATTACCTTGTTGTATAGACAGTAAATAATTATAGAACATTGATAGCATTCTCATAATTTGCCCTGGACTTTATGTGAGGAGATGAATTTGGATTTGACAAGTTGCTAAACCAGAGGCTGAGAGACCATTTGGAAGAGATAAGACCCCAGATACCACATTCACTAAAGAAACAGAAATAAACACAGACGTACCGGCATATATATTACACTCAACATTGCATTCCAGAAGGAGGCTTGCCCCCAAAAAATTCCCTATTTTCCATCAACTGAACTAAGAAAGAATAAGCACTAATTATTACCTCCTAATAGAACTGACCATGTTTATTATCAGTGCATAGTTTTACCACAAAATCTGACCTTTTCACTTGTAATACCTTCTACCCATTACAGTTACTCAAACTTGTTATGGCTCGCAGATTTTTTTACCAAGGATCCAGCACCAACCACTCTAGTTTCTTCTCTCCATCCTTGTGCCTGCTGTGTGTGCACTCTTCCTTCATTTTATCTGGATTCTGTACAAATGTAGGTACCAAGTACATCAACTTGAATGGAAATACCACCCATCTTTGCCAAGAAAACAGCAGGTTTTGTAGATACTATCATAAACAAATTTGGCCAGCAGGTATGGCAACTAGGTTCTGCAGCTGGGATCAGAATGTAGGGCGCTGATTTCTGATCCAACACAAAGGAGAAAGCCATCAGATGGTGGGGGTGGGGTGGCAGTTGTGTCCCTCTACTCACACCTGCCTAACTGTACCTAGAGCTCCAAAGATGAGATCACCCCCACCCACTCCTGAGACTGAGAAAGGTAGAAGAGAGGGTTACCACAGCATTAAAAGTCAGGATTCAAACATTTTGAGGAGAGGAGCCTGAAACAGAGCTGTTGGCATCTTTCAAAAATAATGTCTGAGGGCCACTTACCCAGGCTCAGCAGTTTCTGATGGCGTGGAATGTGGAAATAAGTTCTTTACTGATTCTAAAATAGGAAGAAGGAGAAAAGAAAGATTCAGGCACTGAACAGATGTGAGAAACCCACTCTCTAAACCTAGGAGGGAATGGGTACAGATTACCCAGTTGATGCCAAACTGAGTGCCAGGACTAGCTGAGAGGGGGGCCCTTGGTATCAGGACCACGTTTGTGCCTGATGGGGCACCGGGCGGGCTCTCCCAGCGCCCTGGGGCCAGAGCACCCATCCCCCTCCCGGTGGAGGCTGCTGTGGTCTTACACTGTGGCTGGAAGGGGCTTATATGGAATCGAGACTTCCCCTTCTTCTCAGCCAAGACCCAAGAGAAAAGCACATTCGTGATGGCAGCTCAGGTCTCTGTGGGAGCCAGGAGAGATTTCCGTTCCAGGATAAATTGCCTGCCATGGCAATCATACTTGTTTTATATTAGTTCCACAGGGGGGAATCAGCTTATGACCACATGCTTTGAAAAGAACCACATTTTAATTTATTGTTTGTTGAAACAGGAAGAGAAAAAGGTTACCATTTTAGAATGTATTCACATTTTCAATTATTATTTAATCTTCTGCTTACTTGAAACAGGAATGATCATATCAATATTCCAATGTGGACTTGGATTGCAACCTTTTAAAAATGTTTTAAATGTTTGTGCCATAATTCTGTGTTAAATCAATTTATCAGAATGGGATCATCATTACGTTGGGTACTCCTTGACCTGATGAACTCTTAAGCAGCCCTCACACACACACACAAAAACCTGTCCATTTTTTTGCAGTTGTATGAAATGGTCAGTGGAGAGAGATGGACAGTCATAAGCAAATCAGCCTGCCACACGTATTGATGGTGACTAAGCAGATTTTAATAAAGTTTCTCTAATATGAAAAACATGTGGCAAGAATTTGCAACTAAGGATAAGCAAATAAAAATAAGGTACTTCCTTCAAAGCTCAGGCTTTGATTTATGTTTAAAATCATGACACCCCTTAAAATGTATTATCCAGTAATAGCCACAAGTTTACAACATGGATTTTAAACATGTCATGAAGTGGTGGTCTCACAATGAAAATAAAATATCAGCACTCCCACCCAACCAGTTATGTCAACCATGTTCTTCTCACTTGCTGTGACAGTTGTGTGCTGGGGAGATGATGGGGGGTACATGCTTCCCCAAAGATAGAGACTACCTTCCTATGGGGAAAGGGTTCCTGAAACACTGTTACTAGCTTTGTACAAGATGCTTTGACCATTTGGGGTCTTTGTGGTGCCATGTAAATTTCAGTAATGCATGCTGTTTCCTTGAAGAAAGCCAGATGAGAATGCCATTGAAAGTGAGGGATTGCATTTAATTTGAATTTCGCTTCAGGTAAGATGGTCATTTGAACAATGTTAATTCTTTTGATCCATGAGCAGGGAATATCTTTCCATTTCTTTGAGTCTTCTGCTTTTTTCCCCCACAATGTCTTAGACTTTTCATTGCACAGATCTTTTCTCTCCTTTGCTAAGTTTATTGCTGGCTATGAAATTCTTTTTTTGCAATTGTGATTGGGAGTTTTCTTGATTTCTTTCTCTTCTAGTCTGGTGTTTGCATTTAGGAATGCAATCAATTTTTGTATACTGATTTTGTTAAGGTGTCACTTTCCTATTCTGATTTATTACTTAAAAATGTATTATTAGAGTCGTTAGGGTTTTCTGTATGTCATCTGCAAAAAGTGTTGGCTTTACTTTTTCTTTCCCAGTTGGAATTCCTTTTTTTCTTTCTCTTGTCTAGTTGCTTTAGTTAGAATTGAGTAATAGCAATAATTGCAATAATATATTGAGTAATAGTGGTAAAAGTGGATTTTCTTGTCTTGTACCTAATCTTAGAGGACAATCTTTAGCTTTTCCACTACTGACTATGATGTAAGCTGTGGGTTTGTAGTATATGAACTTTATTATGTTGAGGTACATTCTTTCTATCACCATTTTTTGAGAGTTTTGTTTTTCATAAATGTCAAATACTTTGTTTCTATTGATGTGATTGTATATTTTTTATCTTTCCTTTTGTCGGTGTTGCCAATTACAATGATTGATTTGCAAACGTTGAACCACTTGGTCATGATGTACAATCCTTTCAATAAACTGTTGAATTCGGTTGCCAACATTTTGTTGCATTTTTGCATCTATGTTCATCAGGGAAATTGGTCTGTAGTTTTCTTTTTTGGATGATATCTTTTTTACATCAGAGTAATGTTGGCCTTATAAAATGTGTTTGGAGGTATTCTCTCTCATTTTTTGGGGGGAAGAGTTTGAGAATGTTAAGTATTAAATTGAAAATGATAAGTATTTTGGAAGAGTTTCAGAAGGATAGGTATCTTGAAAGGTTTGGTAGAATTTATTAGTGCAATTGTCTGGTCCTGGAATTTTGTATTTTTGGAGATTTTTAGTTAGTGTTTCAATGCTTTGCTTGTGACAGGCATCCCCTGCTGTTGACTTTGTCTTTTTCTCCCTTCTTACTCCTAGGCCCTTTGTGTATTGCATCTTTGAGGTCACTGATTTCATCTGCCTGCGGTCTATTTTGCTTCCACTGTTTTCTCTAGAATTTTTTTTATATCATCTATTGAAACTTTTGACACCACGAATCTCTGTTATTTTCTTATTTAAAGTTTCAAATTCTATTTTCTTTTTTATTAAATTTCTCAGGTCATTCATTTTCCCCTGAATTTTGTTTTATCTCTTTGATTAACTTTTCTGAGTTTTTCCTCTATCACTCTGATTTTCTGCATTTTCTTCCAGCTCATTTTCTTTATTATAGAAATTTTGAACTCTCTAATAGGGAGATAAAATCATCATATCTTGTGATTAGGTTCTGGAGAGTTGTAATCTCCTTGTGATGTCAGATTCCTTTGAGATCTCCAGGTGTCATGTGTTATATTTTTGTATGTGCCAAATTTGGTGCTTTAGACACAGAGCTCCACAGATGTTCTTAAGTTCCTGTGGGTTGCAGCAACTTCCTTTATACTTACCATTCTGGACTTTATTTTTTCACTTTCAAAATACAGAAATTACAACTTTTAACACTCAAATTTTATACTAGAAGGTTTTACCTTGCTATCTTCCTAGAGTAACTTAACTTTATGTCCCCCATCATTTAAGTCATCTCTGTTGTCCGAAGATGTTTTCATGTCTTTTGTAGAATTTGTTATAGCCTGGGCCTCCCTGGTGGTGGAGCAGGTTGAGCACAGCGTTGTGAAACATCTGTGGCACAGAAAAGCAAGTTCAATCCTGGGCCAGGGAGGGGACCCACATGGTGCAGCAAATTTCTCCTGCCTCATCCGCTGCTCCCCTCAGCAATGTATTTCAGTCGATCTGCCTGTTCTCCTCACTACTGTCTCTGGTGAATCCTCTCACCTCCCACGACTCTAGCCTGTACCCCAGCTCTTGTATGCATAAATAAATAAATCTTAAAAAAAAAAAGAGAAAACTTCATTAAAAAAATAATTTGTTATAGCCTTAATGAACAATGAGTTCTTTCATATGTAAACATGTATATCTGTCGCCTTTAAAGGTCATAGCAAGAGAATGAAAAGACAGGCTATGAACTGGGAGAAAATGTTTTCAAAAGACATATCTGGTAATGAATCATTATCCAAGTTAAACAAAGAACTCTTAAAACTCAACAATAATAAAATAACTTGATTAAAAATTAGCCCCAAATCCTGAACAGACAAATCATCAAAGAAGATACACGAACTGGATATAATCATATGAAAAGAACCTCCATGCCTTATGTCATCAGGGATATATAAACTGAAACAACAATGAAATGCCATTACACACCTAATAGAATGGCCAAAATCCAGAACATTGGCAATATCAAATGTTGACAAGGATGTGGAACAATGGAACACTCATTCATTATTGTGGGAATGCAAAATGGAACAGTTACTTGAGGATATTTTCCTAATGTTTTACAAAACTAAATATACTCTTCGCATACAATCTAACAATCATGCTTCTTGATATTTACCCACAGGAGTCAATGTATATCACACCAAAACCACACACAAATATTTATAGCAACTTTATTCATAATTAACAAATTTTGGAAACAATGAAGATGTTATTTAGCTGGTAAATAGATAAATTATGGTACACACAAACAGTGGAATATATTCAGTTTCAAAATGAAATGTGCTATTAAGTCATGAAAAGACATAGAAGAAACAAATCCACATTACTAAGTGAAATAAATCAATCTGAAGCTTCATAATGAATGATTCCAATTATCATTCTGAAAAAGGCAAGTTTAAAGGAAAATTTTAAATCAAATGATTCAGTAGTTTTGGGGGGAGTAAAGCATGAAGAGGTAGAGCACAGAGGATTTTTTTCTCCATTTCTTTTTAGCCTCCTTTTCTTTATTTATATATATTTGACATCAAATGTGGTCCCCAGGGATTTCCCACTACCATTTCACCAGTGCACCATCACCTCAGTCCTTTGAACTCTTTCTGCCTTCAACCCATTCTCTCCCCTGCCCCACAAAGTGTTTCTGATTTGTCCTTGTCTTTTTGTTTCTGTTGTGGTTTTTTTTTTATAGTTATTATTCTTTTCCTTGGTCGCTTATTTGGTTCCCTTATATTCCTCCTAGGAGTGAAACCATCCAGTATTTTTCTTTTGCCTTCTGATTTATTTTTGATGAGCATAATCCCTTCTAGCTCCATCCATGTTTCTACAAATGACTCTAGATTATCTTTTTTTATTGCTGAATAGTATTCCATCATGTATATGTACGACATCTTCTTGATCCAATCATCTGAAGTTTTTGGGCATTTAGGTTGTTTCCAGGTCTTACATATTGTAAAGAGTGCTACAATAAATATAGAGGTGCAGGTATTCTTTTGAATCAGTGTTTTTGTGTCTTTTGGGTATATTCCTAGGAGTGGGATTGCTGGATCATATGGGAATTCCATTTTTAGTAGTTTGAGGAACCACTGCACTGCTTTCCATAGTGGTTAGACCAGCTTGCATTCCCACCAGCAGTGTAGTAGAGTTCCTTTTTCTCACATCCTTGGCAACATTTGTTATTGCTATTTTTTCTGATATGGAACACAGAGGATTTTTAAAGCAGTGAAACTACTTTGATTATTATAATTGTGGATACATGTCATACTAAATTTGTTGAAGCCTATATATAATATACAACACCAAGAACTAACCTTAGTGCAAACTGTGGATTTTGGATAATGATGTATTGATATAGGTTCATCAGTTATAACACATTTACTACTCAGGTGGGAAATGTTGATATGAAGAAAGCTTTGCATGTGTGAAGGCAGGGAGTATATGGGAAAGTCTCTGTATCTCTTGCTCAAATAGTCCTAAAATATAAACTCTATTAAAAATAATGATGCTTTAATTTGGTATGGAAATTTTATTTACTAACATGTACTCTAAGCCTCTGTCTTCCAGTAACATGACAACTACTTCTATCTATCATGGACAGAATTCAATCTGGATCCTCAGGATCCCCCTCTCTGGGTTTACAAGTCCTGTGCATGTCTCTCCCACTGAGTGTGAGCAGAACTTGTGAATATGGCGGTATTTCACTCCTATCATAATGTTATACTACTTGGAAAAAAGGAACTTGAAGATGTAATTAAAAGCCAATCAATCAAAATCAGCTGAATTTGATTTACTCAAAGGGAGAGTATCCTGGGTAAGTCAAGCCTAACCACGTGTGTGTACCCTTTTAAAGGGCTTCTTGCTGCTACTTTTTTTGATATGTTTCCCAGGAATCAGAGATTCAAAACAGCAGAAATTTTCCTGTAGGTGCTGAAGAAGCAAACCACACAGTGAGATGGGTGGGACACATGGCAAGGACTTGAGGTGCTGATAGTGGTCACCAGCTCACAGCAAGCAAGATAACAGTACTTGTCAGATTGCTGCAGGGAAATAAATTCTTCTAACATGTGTATGAATACAGACACACATGTATATATAAGCATTATCTATCTATCATCTGTCTATCTAATCTATCTATCTATCTATCTATCTATCTATCTATCTATCTATCTATCTATCACTGGATCTCTGACCAACAGAATCTCTAAGGTAATTGTGTTGTTTTAAGCTATTAAATTTGTTGCAAAGCAATAGAAAACTAATATACTAATATTTTTTCTAAGTAACCTTTTTGTTTTGTCTAATTTCTTGATCTTTAGAAATTTTCATTATACTTGAAATTCAGTTATTTTACCAATACTTCTATAATTTCTTTTTATTTTTCCTGGATTTTCTGGTTCGTGATGATACCATTTAATCATCAGAATCAGTTATCCCCTTATTGAAGTGAAGTTTTTATCAACTAGAGTTGGGAGCATAATTTCCTTTTATTAAATCTATTTTCTTCACAAGGAATATAATAATTCATATATTGTATTTTTCTGTATATATGTCTCTCACATTCCCTTGGATTCCAAATAGGAAATTAAACTTTTCTATATTGTTAATTTTCTCTTTACTACTTTTAATTTCCTTAGTAAATTCTGAAAATTTTTAATATCCTTTACCTGCCTATAATGCTCTAACTCCTTTTGCATCTCTGTCATCCTATCATCTCATCTTTCATTGAGTTGATGTGTTTATTAATTTTTTTGCAAGCATGGAAGAGTTTTTAAATTTCCAATGTTTATTTTCCCTTTCTTATCATCAAAAGTCCTTTTATCAACATAGATGCTCTAATGTATGATTTAGCTAGACACATGATTACTCAAGATTATATTTCTCACCTTTTGAATGAATATATATATGTATACCATATATATGCATATCTCCAAGTAAATAATAGGTAAGATATTCTGATACTAATTGCCAGTAGAACTAAGTAGTAATGTGTGAAACTTTTAAAAGGATCTCTAAGGAAAATGGGCATGTCTCTTTTATTATATTTTTTTATAGATAAAATACAAATGCATTAACTGTAACTCATTACACCTTAGACCATAAGGTAGAAGCTATATGCCTAGAATTGTGGGTCAGAAAGATAGAATTTTTTAAGTTAGATATACTTGTTGTTTACGTTTAAATAAATTCCCATTTCCTTTGTCACTGCTTCTTTAGGTTTTATTCCTGTCACAATCTAATATGATCCCATTAATATAAATACATTTATAATTGTTACTTTTCCTTTGTTTGTACCACAATGTGTAAATTGACCTAGTGGGTGAAATTCAATCTCTACTCTTTCCATAAACCAGGTCAGCTTGATGAAGCTGCAGATCATTCTTTATGCATTAATACACTAACAAAATATTAGTAGATGAAGTCTAAATACCATTGGATACCAGAGAAAAGATGTAAGAAGAGGCCTCACAGATCACTGACATAAATAATCAGGCACTATCCTATAGGAGGATCTTCATTAATCATGTAGAACTCTTTATTCACTCACAAGGATATGACCATAATTCTTCTTTAGTCTAAGTGTGGAAGTCCCATACACTTACCTTATCTTCCTTTTGTTTTTGATCCCACATGGCAAGGAGTTTTTAAAGTCTTTATCTTCTATCTGAGTTTCTCTGATACTTTCTGGAAAGCAGCCATAACTTCCTTATAAATCAAGGGATTCAACATAGGTGCCACCAGACCATAGAAAAGAGCAACTACCTTTTCCTCTTCCTCTGAGGAGGCTTACTGTGGCCACATATAGTTAAGATGGTGGCCCCAAAGCACATGGAAACCACAGTGAGGTGGGAGGCACAGGTCCCAAAAGCTTTGCTACATTCCTGAGTAGAACAGATACACAGGATGGAAGCAACTATACGACTATAGGAGAAGAGGACCAAGGAACAGGGAAACATGATCACTAGAAATCCTGAGATGGTAACCATGACTTTATTGAAGGAGATATCCACACAGGTCAGTCACAGCACTGCCAGCGTCTCACAGACAAAGTGATTAAGAACATTGTCACACAGAGGAAGCCAGAAGGTGATGATGTTTCCATCAGAGAATTCATGAAACCAGCCACCAAGCAGTCACCAGCCAGCTGCAGGCACAGGCTTCCATACATGATGACTGTGTAGTGCAGTGGGTAACACACAGCCATATAGCGGTCATAGGCCATGGCCCCCAGCAAGAATAGCTCAGACCCACCCAATGCCAGGCTGACGTAGAGCTGGACCACACAGTGTAGAATGAGATAGACTTATGGGCTGAGAGCAGGTGGACCAACATTTGTGGGACAACACTACTTGCAAAACATAGGTCTACAAAGGATTAAATGCTAAGGAAGAAGTACATTGGGGCATGAAGTCTGATGTCAAGTCTGATTAGAAGAAGAATGAAGAAATGTCCCACAATGGTCACCAGGTACATGACCAACATCAGGGCAAAAAGGAAGACTTGAGTTTCCCACACACTGGCGAGTCCAGAAGAATAAACTCACTCACCCATATCTGGGTTTTATTTCTCAGACCCATGAACTTCTGAGGACCAAGCTAAAAATAGATATCAAAATAACAAATCAAGGAAACTCAGGGTGACTTACAGAGAGTCATAAAGAGACTACCCACCTGAACTTAAAGTTCCACAACATCTCAAGCATTATTATTCAACTCTGCTTGAACATATCCATAGACAAGCACAAAAGAATGCATTCACTGGTACAACTGAAAATCAAGAAGAGAAGTTACATTTTTAGAATTCAATTTATTAGAACATAATTTCTTCTTCCAAACATCTGCTCTTAAATTGGGAAAGGAAATTAATGAAGTAATTATACTTAAGATCCTATATACTTTAGAAATTATTATAGGGAATAATTCCTGTCTTTGCAATTAGAAAATTTTGGTCCATATGAAAGATATTTTTATGAATTCTGAATGATGCTCAGACCATTTCACTTTTCTTTATTATTGAATTTCCCTTCTAAATATCTCAGATACGATTCCTATTCAC
This sequence comes from Galemys pyrenaicus, assembly GCA_019455555.1. Lineage (NCBI taxonomy): Eukaryota > Metazoa > Chordata > Mammalia > Eulipotyphla > Talpidae > Galemys > Galemys pyrenaicus. The sequence goes on from JAGFMF010011695.1 coordinate 75,234, forward strand.
TAGTCCTCAGAAAAATGTATCCATAAAACCCTGAATATTTTAAATAGTGTTCTTAAACTTTTTTTACTAAGTGCTTTAAGAACTATTACCTATAACATGCACTTTTACTTTGAAAGTCCAGCAGGAGGCCTCTTTTCTGTCAGTCCCAAACCATTGGCCCAGTTGGGTGAGACCAACCCAAGATTTAGAATCAGGTATTGAATAAAAAGAATGTATAAACAAATGCTAAGATTCATCTCTTATGTCTTCCCAAGAGGATTGAATAATGTGTTCAAAAATGAACAATGAAACTATAGACTCCATTAAAAGAAATAGAAGTTGACACAAAGAAATGGAAAGATATTCCCTGTTTATGGAATGGAAAATTTAATATTGTCAAAACAGACCTCATACTGGAAATGATATACAGATTCAATGTAATCTAATGATATACAGATTCAATGGCATTCTTCAAACAAATAGAGCAAACAATACTCCAATCATATGGAACCACAAAAAACCCTGAATATACAAAGCAAAAATAGAGGAAGAGTGATAAATTCCTGACAAAAAAAAAGAGTGGTGGTATCACTCAGCCAGACTTTAAGCTATACCTCAAAACTATAATAATCAAACTAATATGGAAGTAGAACAAAAACAGACACACTATTCAATGAGATAGAATTGAGAGCCCAGAAACAAATCTACACCTACCTGTACAGTTAATCTGTGACAAGGGACCAAGAGTATTTGCTGGAGAAAGGAAGGAATGTCTCTTGAATAGATGATGTTGGGAAAACTGGTCAGCCACATGCAAAAGAATGAAAGTACACATCACACGTTAAATTTCACTCAAAACAGGTTAAATATTTGTATGTATGACTTGGAATCATAAAATACAAAGAAGAAAACATAGGTTAAACACTCTATGACATAGCCATCAGTGGTGTCTTTGTGGATTCATCTCTAACAATAGGAGAAACGAAAGATAATATAAAGAATTAGGACTATCTCAAATCAAGTCTTCTACAAAGCAAAAGAACCCTTCCTTAAAACAAGATACCCTAATAAATGAGAGAAAATATTTGCACAATTTACATCTGATATGGGATGAACTGTTTTCAAGAATTCCTTCTATGGTGACTGTTATTTGTTCTATATTATTTATAGGTCTTAATTCAAATCACCTTCCTTGAGTCTTATCTGCCAAAACTCAAGTGTAGCTGTAAGGCTCTAGCTCTTCCAGGTACATCAGCTGGGTGTACAGCATGCACACACTTCTTTACTCAGAATTCTGCAGCTTTAAAAGAAATCAAACAGCAACCAAAGAAGATGTTTTCCTACCTATCTTCAAAAACATCCAAAAGGAGAGTACTGTATATTTTGCTCAGTAATAAGAGTCAAGCAAATATGCTTCCAAGTGACTCATTTGTTTTTTAAAAATTTTTTAAAAACTCATCAAGTTTGCTTTTTAAAAGTTAAAATGTATCTTACATGTTTTAAAATGAGTTTCAAATAAAAAAAAAAACCTGTTTGTCAAATTGTCTCAAATAACTGACCTTCAAATAAAAAGTTGATTGCCCAGTGAATCATTGAATGGTCAGGTACAATTTTAGAAAATCTTGTCAATTTGTCTATTATTTTTGTGGGAGACAGTGGGAAAAAAAGGAACACATTCCTGAAACATTCTTTCCTGGCCAGAGAGCAGAAGTTCACTGAGGTGGAGAAAGTGTTAAGAAAATAAATTGTTAAAAAAGAATTAAAGTACCTTAAAATGTACTTATTTCTATATCAAGTTGATATATAAATAAATATGTAATCTATTAAATACTTATTTGGTCAGGCATTATATTAAATACTTTACATATAAACACATGATATATATAACAAATATAATGGAATGTACTGTTTTATATATCTTTTAATATATTGTATTATAATAAGTAGACCCTTGACATCAACTGACTGAACTTTGGTTTATGGAGAAAAGAGGTGATGTGACAATGGAGTCCAAGAGGAGGTAGAAGAACAAAGGATTCTCCCACACCTTGGGGAACATCCTCTATGCTGCTCCTTTAGTTAGCATGATCCTGAGCATTGCAGGGATTGCTACTGTTCAAATGCTATCGATTCACTAATAAAACTCAGGACAGATCAAAAGTTCCTAATTTTGAGCCCACTCACTTCGGAGTCTGGTGGGCTAGAGTAGGCTCACCTGTAAAACTGAAGTCTGGCCTTTGGTCACAGCAGCAACAGGAAAAGAAACGGTAATCACAAAGAAGTAAATCATGAAAAGAAAACAAGAAACCCACCCATATCATGGAGATTGAAACCTGCACTACTGGAAAAACAATGGGTTATAGAGGAGATCACAGAGGACATTAAAAAATACTTTGAATTGAATGACAATGAGGACACCCCACTCCAAAATGTATGGGATGCAGCAAAAGCAGTTCTAAGAGGGAAGTTCATAGCAATACAGGCTCCTATCAACAAACAAGAAAAAACTCAAAGAAACAATCTAATCTTGCATCTCAAAGACCTAGAAAAAGAGCAGGAAAAGGATCCAAAAAACACAGAAGAAATCATAAAAATTAAAGCAGAAATAAGTGAATTAGAAATCAAGAAAACAATCCAAAAGATTAATGAAACCAAAAGCTGGTTATTTGAAAAAGTAAACAAAATAGATAAACCTCTAGCCAGGCTAATGAAGGAAAAACAGGAGAAAACACAAATAAACACGATCACAAATGAAAGAGGAGAAATTACAACAGATGCAAAAGAGATTAAAAGAATAGTCAGAGAATACTATGAGCAGGTATATGCTAACAAGTTTAATAATCTAGGGGAGATGGACAAGTTTTTAGAAAGATATAACCATCCAAAGCAAAACAAAGAAGAAAATAGAACACTTAAACAGATCAATATCAAGTAGAGAAACTGAAGTAGTAATCAAAGCACTCCCCAAAAACAAAAGCCCAGGACCAGACAGCTTCACAAATGAATTCTACCAAACATTCAGAAATGAACTAGTACCTATCCTATAAAAACTCTTTCAAGAAATTGAGAAAGAAGGAATACTACCTAATACATTCAATGAAGCCAATATTGCAATAATACCAAAACCAAACAAAGATAACACAAAAAAAGAGAACTACAGACCAATCTCACTAATGAACACAGATGCAAAAATCCTCAACAAAATTCTAGCCAGCAGAATACAAAATGCATAAAAAGGATAATTCACCACAGTCAAGTGGGATTTATTCCAGAAGCTCAAGGATTGTTCAATATCCAAAAACCAATCAACATCATACAATTTATCAACAAAAAGAAGAACAAAAACCATATGATCATATCAATTGATGCAGAAAAGGCATTTGACAAAGTCCAACATCCATTCATGATGAAGGCTCTCAAAAGCCTCGGAATAGAGGGATCATACCTCAACATGATAAAAGCTATATACAAAAAACCTACAGCCAATATCATCCTAAATGGTGAAAAACTGAGAGCACTCCCCTTAAGATCAGGAACAAGACAAGGATGCCCACTCTCTCCACTGCTATTCAACATAATACATGACCAACAGGCACATGAGAAAATGTTCAACATCCCTCATAATCAGGGAAATGCAAATTAAGACCACAATGAGGTACCACCTTACACCGGTAAGAATGGCACACATCAAAAAAACCAACAACAAATGCTGGCGAGGATGTAGAGAAAAAGGAACCCTAGTACACTGATGGTGGGAATGCAAGCCAATCTAACCATTATGGAAGGCTGTATGGAGATGACTCAGTCTACTAGAAATGGAAATACCATATGATCCGGCAATCCCAATCCTAGGAATCTACCCAAAGGACAAAAAAACACTTGTCCAAAAGAGCAACTATTTGATGTAGTCCCAGCTGTTTATCTTTTTTCACTATCTTTGTTTTAGGTGTTATATCTCTAAAGATGTTATTGATGTGTATGTCATGTAGGGTTTTGCCTACTTTTTCTTCAATATATTTTATGGTTTCAGGTCTTATGTCTAAGTCTGTAATCCATTTTGAGTTGATTTTTGTGCATGGTGAAAGGGAGTATTCTAGTTTCATTCTTTTGCATGTAGCAGTCCAGTTTGTCCAGCGCCACTTATTGAACAAGCTGTCTTTATTCCATTGCATATTCTTTGCTCCTTTGTCAAAGATTAGTTGTTCATAAGTTTGTGGATTTGTTTCTTGGCTTTCTAGTCTATACCATTGGTTTTTGTTCCAATACCATGCAGTTTTTATTATTATGGCTTTGTACAGATACATGATGGAATACTATTCAGCAATCAAAAAAGAAAAACTAGACACATTCATAGGAACATGGATGGAACTGGAAGGGAGTATGCTCAGCGAAGTAAGTCAGAAGATGAAAGAAAAATACCAGATGGTTCCTCCCCTAGGAGGAATATAAAGGAACCAAATAAAGATCAAGGAAAGGAATAAGAACAGTAATAATAATAATAATAATAAAGACACAAAAACCAGAAATGAAAAGACAAGGACAAATTGGGGACACCTGGTGGGGAGAGGGAGAGGAAGGGATGAGGGTAGATGGGAGCACGGGGGACTGAGGTGATGGTGCACTGGTGATATGGTGATGGGGAATACATGGGGATTACAATTGATGTCAAATATATATAAATTTACAAAAAGAAAAAAAAAACAAAAGAGCAACTGCACTCTTATGTTTATTGCAGCACTATTTGTAATTAGTAAGACCTGGAAACAACCCAAATGCCCAAAAGTAGATGAATGGATCAAGAAGATGTGGTACATATACACAATGGAATACTATTCAGCAATCAAAAGTGAGAAACTAGGGACATTTATAGAAACATGGATGGAACTAGAAGGAATTATACTCAGTGAAACAAGTCAGAAGGAAAGAGAAAAATATTGGATGGCTTCACTATTAGGAGGAATATGAAAGTACAACAACAAAAGAATAAGCTCCAGGAAAAGGGAAATTATAACCAAAAGCAAACAAAAAACTCAACAAGACCAAAAAGCCAAGATAAACCAAAGGGACCATGGGGGGAGGAGGAAGAGGGGAGGGCAAAGATGGGGATGAGGGCAGAAAGAGCGCAAGGGATGGAGGTGATGGTGTACGGGTGGAATGGTGGTGGGTACTCCCTGGGGCATACAAATGATGTCAAATATAATTAATTAAATTTTAAAAAATCCAATATCAGGAATGGATAAAGGTGCATGCTTATTTTTAGAAATCAGCTTTCCAAAGATTTGAACCTAAGGCTACTTAGGTCTAACCACAAGAATATCACTAACAAAAATGAAGTATGACAAAGGGTCTTGGACTGAGGGGACACATGGGACTTGGTTAGGGAGAACTGTCCCTCAGATGTCTCTCCCACAGAGAACTTGGAACCTATTCTCTGTGGCAGTGAGTCTTTATGCAAATACAGTCTCTGTTTATTAGAAATACTTACTGTCACATGATCCATGTCAAATGATTCATGGATCATTTTCATTCAGCCCTTACATTTTGTTTTCACTTTGGGAGACTCTTTCCATTGAATCAATGTTTTATAGAAAAACATATCTTCTAAAATTCTAGGACATCACTTTCCATATCCATAAAATGTGGATAATGGTATACATAATTCCTCTCTCAGAGGTATTTACACATAGCTATTTAGCAATATAAAAATAACAAAAAACATATACATAGAAATTAACTTGAAAATGCAAGATTTGTTTTAAAACATGCACTAGTTAAGCAAGTAAGTGTGGACAGAGGGAACTAGAAAAACCTCATTGTATTCCAGGGCAGCCTTAGATGGGCAAAGGTATGAAGCTTTTCAGAGAGGGTGGTTACCCTACAGACCCATCCTCCAAACATAAATTCTGTATGTACAGAAGACCTTGTCTCTGAAGGAATTTTCTTTATAACAGCATCAACATAGACATGGCCCCTATTTCCAGAAGTCAGTGAAAATCAGAGCTCAGACTATAAACCTGGTGTGGACTCATTAGCAGACTAGAGCCCACCAGAGGTGGGAAAAATCTTTAAATCACTTGAAAACTTCTGACTTCCTCATTTGAATAACCAGACTATACCTTTTTTATGAAGAAATTCTTCTCCAGGATAACGATAGCAAGCCACCTTCCTCTTAGATTTGAAAAGACAGGTTGGGGCCTCCCTGGTGGCGCAGTGGGTTAAGCAACGCACTATGAAGCAAACCGCAGCCACTGCAGCACGAGTTCGATCCCTGTCGCCGGCCAGGGAGGG